>JAVXUP010000937.1:207500-313077 GCA_033070095.1 Escallonia herrerae | reverse complement strand
TACATAAGATCGGGAAGCGGAAGAGTTAAGCTGCAGCAGTTGCATACTCAACCTCCTTATGCATTGCAAAGATGCTGATATTTCCTTAAAATTTCCTTAAAAGAGAGGAATATAAGAAATAAACTGTTTAAGGGGAGCTAGTTGTTGTCTCGCTTGTCCGGAAAGCTGAGATGTTCTGGATCTTTCGACATAAAAAGACCATGGGGGATGAAAAGCCATCCATACAAAAAGGTCTCTCAAGTTCATTCAACCTTTTCCTATTCGAGGAGCGATAGCAGTAAGATCTCCACCAAACATAGAGGGTCCGCATGCTATCTCTATCATCGTCATTATCCAAGCCTTTGCCCGAAACTAGTTGGTGTAGGCTACATGAATGCTTTTCTTCCATTCCACCTGTCAAAGCATATGGTCTCTAATCAATTGATGAGGATATCCACCCCCACTTAGTTGCGGATTTCCTTTTCTCTCATTCTACCCCTCCCTGTGTGACAGCACATCTGCCTGACCATTTGCAGTTGGCTATATTCATTATGCGTGTGGTGTTTCTTGGTTGCCCAACATTGAAATGTACAATATTGTTGGTCTTGCTTCTGTCCGATAAAATCTTAACTTGAGAAGAATGTTACCATTGCACAAGACCTTAGACGCAGACCTCCACTGTAGCAAACATGCTCTTATCCTGTGGGCAACATCCTCGTCTATCTCTCCCTCCTTGTTTATTGATCCAAGATGCCTAAACATATCTTTGTTAGGTATCTGTTGGCCATCCATACTTACCTTTCCGTGGACCTCGTCCTAGTTTTACTAAAATTGTACTTCAAGTAGTGCGTCTTAGTCGTGCTTAAGCTAAAGCCTTTGGATTCTAAAATTATTTCTCTATAACTCTAACTACTCTAGTCTCATCAAGTAAAACTATATCATTCGCAAATAACATACACCATGGGACCTCATCTTGAATATCCTTAGTAACTTTGTCAATAATCAGAGTAAAGAGATATGGGCTTAAACCTATGAAGCACTAGTGCGGCTAGGGTGAAGCACCAACACCGGATACGCGTCGGGTGCGGGTGCGTGTCAGGTGCGGCGTGGGTGTGTGTCCAACATTTTTTATTTATTTTTTAATGTATTAAATATCGGGTACGGCTCGGATCTGTGAAAACACTATTATCGCGCAGATCTGTTACCACCAGCGACACCGGGAACTTTGGAGACCACCGGCGACCACCGGTAAGGAACTGAGAAGAGAGAGAAGACTGGAGAGAAGAGGTAGAAGCAGAAGAGGAGAAGGAGAAGGAGAAGGAGAAGAAGAAGAAGGAGATTTACCGGCGACGGAGAAGGAGAAGGATTACCGGCCTAGTGTGCGGCATGCGGCGTGGGGCGTGCCGTTGCTACCGGTCAGAAAAGGATCGATGTTATCTATGTTAGCTGGAATGATTTTTGACTTTTGTTATTTTATTTAAGTACCCAATTGTTAAGATATTATTTAAACTAATCTTAATACTTCAAAGAAATAAAAGTGATATCACATAAAACCTTTATTCTGTTCAGCTATAGAATTTTAATATTTATTATAAAAGAGCCCATTAAACTTAAGAAATCCTCACTAATTTGGTTAAAAGCTTAAAAATTTTATGAAGAACCCATTAAACTTAAACACTCACTACTTTAGTTGGAATATTAATATTTTTATACATATCAACACATATACTATGATTATTAAGATTCAAATTTTTTAGAAACTCAATACTAAATGTACGTAATTAAAACAATATTTATAAAATTTGCCGTATCCCTATGCACCTGTATCCTAAAATTTTAAAAAATGCCATATCCATGTATCCGCACCCGTGTCCGTGCTTCATAGGCTTAAACTAACACTTGGTGAAGTCTAATTGTAATTGAGAACTCACTAGTCATTCCATTAGTTGTTCTCACTCTAGTCATCGCTTCCTGATATATATCCTTAAATCACATCAACATACTTGGTAGACGCTCCATTCTTTTCCAAGATCCCACCATATAACTTTCGTTATTACCTTATTGTATGCTTTTTTCCGTATCTATAAAGATCATGTGAAAATCCTTCCTCTTTTCTCTAAATCTCTTTATTAATCGCCTAATCAAGGAAATAGTTTCCACAGTGGATCTCCCATCTCCCCGGCATGAAACCAACCAAATTGATTCTCGGATATTTTAGTCTCTCTTCTGGGTCTATCTTAATTATGCTCTCCCAAAGCTTCATAGTGCGACTCATGAGCATTATCCCTCTATAGTTGTTGCCACTTTGGATATCTCCGTGCGACTCATGTGCATTATCCCTCGATAGTTGTTGCCACTTTGGATATCTCCTTTATTCTTACATACAGGTAGCAAAGTGCTTTTCCTCCACTCCCCAGGCATTCTCTTAGAATATAAGATCTTGTTATATAACGGAGTCAACCAATCTGTTCCCACATCACCTAAGCTTCTCCAAACCTCAATACAAATACCCTCAGGTCCAACAGCCTTCCCTATTTTCATCCTATTTGAGGCTTCCTTCGCTTTAGATGTTTAAATTCTACAAACATACTTTCTATTAGTATCATCAAGTGTTTTGGTTTCTCGGTTAAACAACTTAATAAAGTAACCTCTCCATCTCTGTCTAACTTCATCTTCTTTCACTGATAAGGAGGTTTCCGAGTGACCTTAATAAAAAAAGAAATATACCAGATCTACTTGACAAAGAGGATGCTTGGTCCTACCGGTGAATGCTTGGAAGAAATCAATATGTGCAGTAATCTACTTTTTAAGAGACTACGTGAATGCTGCTAATCTCTGGTCATATGATTCGCAATCCGTGAGTTGTCCAGTGATCTGCTCCCAATTCGCGGAGCGGTAGTGGCCGTCCTGTTCTGAGTAGGCCACCTGATTAGGACACTAGATTTTGTTTTGCATGAAGAATGTATTGCTAATTGTTTTAGCCTTCTCTAGGGAGACTTCTTGGGAATGGTTGATGCCGAGCTTGTATCCTATGCTTATGGTTTGGTGCTCAAGGTAAGATTGAGAAGAATGCTGGGCGAATTTATGCAATTGGGGTTTGTGTGCAGGCATTTGTTTTGATTTCATTGGTCATTCAATTTGAGTACATGAATTTTCTTGAAATGTTAACGAGACCATTTGAATCCTCGGAGATTTGTTCAAGGTGTTAGACTCAAGTTCCTAGATGGTTGTGTGTTAATTGTTGAGGGAGGCTCTTCCTTTTGGGTGTTTCATGCCTTTTTATGCTTGCTGGTTTCCTCATTAGGTCAACATTTGAGATTTGCCTATTCATTGATGTGGAAAGTGGCACAGCAAGTTTAGAATCTCAAAACAGATTGTAGACCTCTGTTAGCACAGTAGATGATTAAATGTCGTAATTTGTTTGTGCTTCTAATCCTGTACCACTATGTTTCGTTGAAGTTGGTGGGCAGAATGCATTTAGACTTTACAACCGTTTCCTAGTTAATTAGTGTGTGTTTGGAGGAGGTATTTCAAGTGTGGATTTCTCCTTGGCAAGGGATTTGGAAGTTCCTTTTATAGAATCCATATTTTGTGATGTGCTAAAAGGGATTTGCAAACTTTTAGGATGGACTTGAAAAGGGGATTTGGGGGCTTCAAATCCCTTTTAATTCCATTTCAATTTCCACAATTAAGTCTTCCTTGTTTTATTGGTTGTGGGTTCCCGAATTTTTTTCTTATTTGCAACTGCCATTTCAATCTTTCATTTTTGTTTCCCAAGTTCTTTTACAAAATTGCGGTCTTGTATTTTTTGTTTGTTTCTTATTTCTTATTTGAATTCCTTCCGTTGCCTGAATAAGAAATTGAAGTTTTAGTTTAGAAACACTAGCTTATGCAAAACAAGTTAAGATGAATTTTTTTTTCTGCTTATGTTTCATGAGATATACATGAGATATAGTATAGTTGTGTTTCATAGTTCCAATTCAAATGTTATTTGTATCCCTTGATATATTTTTCACCCGCTTTTTGTTGCTAAAAGTGCATATTAATGACAAATACATACTTTTTAACAACAAAGATGGGCTAAAATAACATATATAAGGGGTAGAGAAAACCTCTCCCCTATTAACTGTGTTAACAATAAAAAGAAAAATTTAAAATACCCACACGAAATACTCACAAAAAAAGTATTGTTACCAAAGAATGAACTCTTAGTTCCTAGGATACCAAGATGAGGGATTTTGGAGGGAAGGGATTTTCGAAATACTCCATTCGAACACACTCTGATTACCGTGCAGGAAATATTTGACATACAGTCTCCTCTGACGCTTGATTCTTGAAACATCTGTGCACTATAATCACTATTATAAGATACTTTCCCATATGAAACAACAGAGATTATCCGAAAATAAATTAGTCTAAATCTTTTCCGCTTTCCTCGTTATGATTTCCTTAGCTGTCATATGGCAACTGCTTGTAGTGCTTTGTTGAGCCTTTATTCATATATTTATGGCTCTTATTCAGGATATTTATTTGATGCTTTGGGACTTGGCAGCTGGAGTGACACACAGCTGTGCAGAAGAAAAGTGTGACCCGGAACATAAGCACACTGGTTGATACATCTGATAGATGGGTTCCCTAAAGAAGAAATTATCTGTGAATTTTTATTTGTTTTGAACTTTACTGGATTGATTCTCTAAATACACTAATATTATAGTTGCCGAAGATTTTGGAATCTGAAGTATTAATGCCTGGCAACGAAGTTGGAGACAGGGTTCACAATTTTTTCGCACAAGACAACTCACCTCAGGGCCAGCATCATCCACAGGCTGTGGATGGGAGTTGGCCAGTGCTTAATAACACACTGTGGGTTGGGAGTCAGAGACAGATTGGTGTCCCGAATTCCTACCCAAAAAATTACAATTTACAGCCATCAGGTACAAGTTATCGTTTTGTTAGATGATAAGTCTTTAGTGCCATGTGTTGTTATGACCTAGTTCACTAATCTGTTTCCAACTGTTTCTCCCCTCTCTATGTGGTGAGCATGTACTGCATAAAAGGAGTTAACTCACTGCTTAAATATATGTATCCTCTTCTTTTGGCATAAGCAGATCTTGAGAGAGGTCACGGCAGTCATTCCCCGCATGTGCCACATGGATTGAATATGACACCATCACCTCGGAGGTCCGAGTTCTCTAAAAGTCAACCTCAAAGCCAACAGCCAAGTCTAAATGGTTATATGTATGCGCAGCAGATGTTCCAGCCAAGGCTGGACGAAGCAAACTTTTTGGGAGTGGATACAGAATCTGATCTACATAATCTAAATTCTAGAGGCTTTCCTACTTATGAATTACAGCAAAGGAGTGGTCCTGAGCACCTTACACATACTTCTGTTAGGTCAGAGACTTCTGAATCTCCTGTTAGTTTAGATTTATTTGGTGGTCAGCACCAGATGAGTGCCCCACATCAGGGCATGGTGCAATCTTTGCCTCAACAACAGTCCAGAATTAATGACATGCAGCAGTTGCAACAACAAGTTATGCTCCGGAAGTTGCAAGAACTTCAGAGGCAGAAGGAACTTCGGCAACAAAATTCAGCAAATCAGATCTCCTCCTTTGCCAGACAGGCATCAAATCACTCGCCTGCCCTCATCAACGGTACTCCAATCTCTGATGTACCTTGGACGACTCAGTTTACAGCAGGTGGCCCAAACTGGATGCAGCGGGCTTCTCCTGCTATGCAAGAATTGTCTACCGGACTTGTGTACTCTCCTGAACATGGCCAGGCACCACGTTCATTACCTTTGGCTGCTCAGCAGGTTGATCAGTCCTTGTATGGAGTTCCTATCTCTAGCTCAAGGGGCAGTCTAAACCAATATTCTTCTAGTGCAATAGATAAGCCTTCTGCGCAGCAAACGGCAGCCTATGGCAATTCTTTTCCAGGTAATCAGTATGCTGCCTTTTCAGATCAGGTTGCCATGCAGGATGGAATTTCTATTGGTAGGCAGGGCTCTGAAGGTGGAATTTTGTTTGGGCATTCTGATCGAGGTCTTGGTGGTGGGATGACTGTAGAGCATCTACAGCAACTTAGTTCTCTGCAAGGAAGTGCAACTGTGCAGGAATTCCAACGGAGGCAGGAGCCAGCTGGTCCATCAGAGGCATTTCAGGGAAAAACGGTAATGCAAGATGCTTCTGCACAGAATACAGTTGCCCTAGATCCTACTGAAGAAAAGATTTTGTTTGGTTCAGACGATAATATATGGGATGCCTTTGGCAGCAACATGACTGGAGGAACCTCTAATCTATTGGAGGGTACAGGAATTCCAAATGGATTCCCCTCTGTTCAAAGTGGTAGTTGGAGTGCGCTAATGCAGTCTGCTGTTGCAGAAACTTCTAGCAGTGATGTAGGGCTACAAGAAGAGTGGACGGGTCTCAGTTATCACAATCCTGGGAATCAGCAGCCTTCAACATATGACGACAGTGGCAAAAACCGATCTGCTTTAGCTGATGATAACTTGCAGCTTACTTCAGTGCCGATTTTGGGATCTCTTCCCCCTCCGATGGTGCTAACATGAGCAACTATCAAAATGTTCCAGGATTTCAGCATTTGGCCCATAAGTTACCAAATGAACATGGTGAGAGACTGCAGACCCATTCTTCTCAGAGGCCCATTTTTCAGTCTTCCGGAGGAAATCAGTGGTTAACTCGTGGTCCTCCCCAAAAGCCACTTGCTGGGGGGAGTCAAATTCATGGAGATGCATCTCACTCTCCAAATGCAGAATCAAATGCACAGAAGATTTCGAGTCATTGGAGTCCGCAGCAGAGCCAACCATACAGTAAACCAAACATATGGAATGTTAGTGACTCAGTATTACCTAGTGGAAATGCGGTGATGAATAGGCGTAGAAATGAAAAGTCATTGCAAGATTCTAGTAGTCATGGTCAGAACAGAGTTATGCGGGAGGAAATGTGTCATGGTGATGGTATATGGAAGGCCAATTTAACTGCTGAAATGGAGCCTGTAAAACCTAGTGTGCAAAGTCCACAGATGAAGGGGCAGGGCTTCAGCTTGAATAGTACTGCTGCAAGCATTATCGGCGAGGAAGCCAATGAATTACTGCCTAATAATAACCAGCTTAATTACTGGAAACATGTTGATTCGTTGGTGAACTCTGAAGGAAGTTATGTTTCGAGGAAATTGGATCACCACATGAACAATGGCCCTCATATTTTGGAGTCATTGAACGGTTATGGCAAGGAGGGGTCAAAAGTACATGGGATGGAGAACAGTAATAAAAAGGACGACACCTATGACAACTACAACTCAAACTTGGATGCTAGTGATTCACGTACTATGTCTGATGGAAAGCTAAAGTCATCTAACAAGATTGGCCCTAAAACTACTGGACCCCGCAAATTTCAGTATCATCCAATGGGAAACGTGGATGAGGATCTCGGGCATAGCTACGGAGCGAGGCAGCCTACCCCATCTCAGGCCATGCCACAGCAGAGTTCTCGAGGATTAAAGAATCATGATCAAGGATATTTTGGGAAGCAGAAGCTATTTCGTCAGGTTTGTAAAAGTTTTATGCAAAGAGAAGGTGAACATGTGCTTTCTTGTATGTACTATACACTAGGATTGGGTCCATGGTTTATGCGGGATAGGCAGACAATATGCGACATATTGTCTTTTATGAAAGCAGAAATTCTAGTAGTTTTTGTACGCAAAATCTATTCTATGATTTTTAAGGATATGTTTTGATTGGTGGTAGTTTTTATCTGTAAAAACTTTATAATACAGCAACAATGTGTGTAGGAGATGAATGGGTCCATTTACTAGTCATGATCTGCAATTCTATCGAATGGTACCCTGAACTGTACCCAGCGCTTTTCAAAATGTAAACACGAAGTGGATAAGGGAGAAGATTTTCTTGAGAGATGATGAGGAAAGGCACGGTGAGAACCATGATGAGGGGAGGGAAATTGTGTTGGTTGATAGAACGTAAGGAAAGGAGAATACTAGCAAAGAGAGCACAGATCCACTTTCCCGAGCTTCTGCGTAGTTATGTGTAGGAGCTCAATATGCATGTACCTTGAAATATTGAATACTCAGAAAATTCAACTATATTCTATTTACAGAGACAATTACAAGATCTTCAAGGAGACGTGAAAGGAGTTGACGAGGCGCCTTCTAGGGGCATTTTTCCCAGTTCTGCGTCTAACGTCTCTGCTTCCTTGGGCAGATCTATTGGTTTTTATGCACCAGACAAGGATTCTCAACCAAGGTTAGGCGGTTACGTAAGATTTTGATATCAATTGCTGTTTATCAGCTTTTACAGTTTTATAAAGACGTGTGATATCATGTGCTTTGCACATGGAACAGTGATTTGAGAACAAACTTAAATTAAAACGAAAAAAAAAATAAGTTTAGCCATTTAACTTCTTCCACGCTTTGATATGTAGTATAGATTGTGGATGCACGTGATATAACTTCATAGAGCTTCTACTTTTATCAGTCCCTTTATATTGCAATACTTGGCCCGGGGGTTACTGTTTATCAAGCAATAATTACTAAAGAACGTTTAGTATGTTTGTCTTTGAACTTTTTGACTGTTTAGAACATAAATGTTTTCCTAGTATACTCTTTTTGCCTTTAGATGCATGTGCGGTGTATGTGAAAGTTTTTTGTAGAAGATAGTTTCATTGGAAAAGGTCCCAAGATGTATATGAAGTCTTTAACTTAATAAGTTGGCTACATTTTGGTGGTAATCTTAGTTAGCACTTGGTAGTGGTTTTGCTTTCTATGGTTTGTGCCCTTTTTCAGCTTAAAGAAAGCACATTAGACAAAAGAGATAGAGTAGTACAGTAATCTAGCAGACAATTTGATATGTTTCATAGATAATCAAAACCAGCAACCAAAATAATGCTTTCCATCTAACCATTTGTTTGCGTCATGAATTTTTCATTAACTGTATCCTTCTTAAATTATTGTAGTTTGAGATGAAAAATACTGAGCAGGAAACAAATGACAAATCCTGCAAAAAATAAGCCCTATTCAGTTGTTAATATGCCCCTACCCCCTTTTTCTTTCTGAATAGTGGTGTAAACATGGCTTTGTCAAGCTATCAAACTCTACTGCAGAATTGGGATATGACAAGCTAATTAGAATGTGCATTGCAGTTGATTTTTTGACAATGTAGTAATCACCTTGTCTTTTACACTGCTCCACCATTTCTTAAAGTAATTCTATAGAAATTTGAGGCTTTAATGCTACTGGTGTTGTTTAGGACATTTGTGTCCACCAGTACCTGCTCTTATATGGTTATAACTTAGAATTCTCATCACGCTCAGAAACTATATATTTTCGGGGCTGCTTTATTGCTTCTCACAAATCTCGAGAGCAACGCACCATATTATTGGATTTTTATGTGGCAAAAAATCTTTGTAGGTCAGGTTTTGATGTACCAGTCTTGTTGAACTATTGTACGGGTAAAAACCCAAAAGAAGTGGGCCAATTGTGTGCAATGTTTCATAGTACTATAGGGGCCATGTCAAGCACGTGCTCTCAGTGTGCTAGTTAAGCACAACAGTATGTTATCTCGTGAATGACATTGCTGTATATAAAGCCCCCCCAAGTGGTATCAATATCGTCTATGCTGCATCCCAAATTTTTGTTGTCTACAAGGTGTTGTTATGATAGTTTTTGGGAATTTTTAATAATACCAATAGTAAACCAAATAGATTTTGAACCCTTGAACCACGATGTAACTGTTCTGTTATATTGTATATTTTTGACCCATATTGTCTTATGCAAAACAAATGCTCTAAGGGCACGTGTTAGCATCTCCATTATTTTTTTAATTGACCAAAAGTATCTATATGGGACATTGGTACAGCCGTAGGCGTATATACGATAGTGTTTCATTTTGCATGCTTTGACAGCTTGTGTCTGTTGCAGTCAAAATATGCTCGAACTTCTTCACAAGGTGGATCAATCAAGGGAGCATGGCACCATGATGCACTTCAGTCCTTCCAAATGCAATCCATTGTCCGAGATGCCTGAAGCAGAACATTCTGATGGATCTGCTGGTCTCCTTCAGCGAAGTCACTCTTCTGCTTCTCAAGGTTTTGGTTTACAACTGGCCCCGCCTTTGCAACGTCTACCTGTTTCAAACCATGCTTCTCATAGCTCTACACAGATTGTTAATTCCTTTGGCTCAAATCAGGTCACTTCTGAGATAAAATACGAAAGTCATACACAGTTCCCCAATAACAGTCAATCTTTGCCTGCCTCCCATGGAATGTTCCAAGGAGAACCCAAGAACAATAGATATGTCATTCCAGGACAAACTGGCACTGAAGCCTCACCGTATAAAATGTCGGGGAATTTGAATTCTGGTTTTCCTAATGCAAGAAGCCAGCCTCAAAATCAACTCAGGGGTAATGCAGGGGGACCTGTGTCAACAAATCAGTCGTTCAGTAGATCTCTTGGTAAACATTCTTCCCTCTCTAAAGAGGCTGATGACTCTAGTAGACCTCTTACTGGTCAATCAGCAGAGGTTTCTCTGCCTGATGCAGCTGGCAGTATTTCATACGAGAACACTGCTTCATCTGGTGAGCCATCCCAGCCAACTGGTACCATCCATTTTCATGAACGAGTCCAAAGCTTTTCACCGGGGGAGGCTGTGTCGGATTCTCAGCCTTTTATTACTTCTGGAATCTCTCAGCAGGGCTCCTTCCCAAAAATGCTGCCTAACATGTGGACCAATGTTCCAGCCCCGCAGCACTTTTCAGGCAGCCAAGCTCGCAAGGTTTCTTCAAAAAGTTTCCAGTCACAGCAATCAAATATTCTGGAATCAGGTTCCTCTATTCCAGAAAATGTAGAGAATCAAGACGCAAAAGGGAATATCCCATCTGAGTTGGTTGCAAATTCTGTGAACTTCAGAGGTAGTGGTGATGAGCAAATGATGAATGAAGCCCCCTGTCAGCCCGGATCATCTGGAAACATCAACCTGGTCCGTAAGATGAATGAGTCTGTAAGGAGAGAACCTATTGTAAACCATCTTGTTGATCCATCTCCTGCAATTTCTGCTTCGAGTCAAAGGGATATTGAAGCCTTTGGTCGTTCTTTGAAGCCAAATAGCTTATTTCATCAAAGTTACTCCTTACTCAATCAAATGCAGGCCATGAAGAATACAGAGACTGATCCAAGGAATAGTGGTTTGAAGTTATTGAAAGCATCAGATAATGTTCTGGATGGTCAGCAAGTAGCTCCCAAGACAGGGCAGTCAAATGAATGCATTAGTAAGGTTGGAGATGCATTAGCTCGTCCTACCGCAGTTCCGTCTGGAGATGCTAGAATGCTAAGCTTCTCTGCGCCAGCAGATAATTTGCAAAGAAATGCATCTTCTCAACCTGGATATTTACCTTCTCAAGATGTTCTTGCAGTTGGTCAGAAGGAGTCTCAAACTTACTCTCATAGTAGTAATACAGCTTCTGTTAGAGCTGAACACACACAGATCAGTCCCCAGATGGCACCATCCTGGTTTAATCAGTATGGGACCTTCAAAAACGGGCAGATTTTGCCGATGTATGGTGCACGACAAGCTGCCATTGTAAAGTCTCTGGAACAACCATTCAATCTGGGGAAGTCATCTAGCAGTTTGCATACACTAAACTCAACGGAGCAAGTGAATGCTGCTGCTGATACAAGTCAAGTTGGTGATCGCAGGAAAGGTTCATCCCCTGCGTCAATAGCAATTGATCACATTTCTTCCTCCCAGTCGTTGCCTCCGGATGTTGGTGGTCAGAATTCTGTGGTCTTGAGACCGAAGAAGCGAAAGACTGCTACATCTGTGCTTCATCCTTGGCACAAAGAAGTCTCACTGTTCCGCAGTCCTCAGACGATCAGGTGGTTGACATGCACAGCAATTATCTCTCTCCCCCCTCCCTATCTCCCTCCCTCCCTTCCTTCCTTCTCCTTATATTTCATTATAAACCTTCAAATATCCTTTGGCTTTGGCTTTTTCTGTTTTAAAAGCTTTTTTTTTTCCTTTTTTTTTTTTACTTTTGAAAGTTCAAAACTTCTTTCTTCCCAAATCTCATGGCTGTGTTAAAAAAAATTTACCGCACGATCCTAGAATCCTAGGCTAAATAGGTTATATATGCGTGCCTAAGTCACGATCCTAGATCCTTGGCCTAGGGAATAACTTCTACACTTACACTAGCCCACGATCCTGTTTTGTTGCAAACACTTGGCAGCACATTTTTTCTGATACACACTTTTTGCATCCTATGTGGTTACACTTTCTACAATTTTGTTTGGACTACATTCAGTTTTTCTTTTAAAAACTTATATTCCCTTCAATAATTAGTTATGTCCCTCCTTTTCTAAACTATATCTGAATACTGCTATGAAAGTCCTTTATATTTATTGTTACGCGATCGGGTGATGCTACCACTAACATGGTTTATGGAATTTGGGAAACTTGTTTTCCAGTCTATAGATTTATGCGTCAAAAAGTTGTGTGCTGCTTGTTATAATGGACTTAACTGAGAGTGCAGAAACGTCTTATTTTTGTATTATTTCGAGGAAGGCATTTGAAAAGCGATCACTGAGTCTGTATCATGTCCAATGCGCTGATGTGACGGAATTTCAGCATTACCTTTAGACTTTAGTGATTATGGGATGGTTTTAGTCACAAAGCATCATGGTTAATCAGTTAATTAGTGGTGAGTCCCATAAGTCCTTAACTTGAGAACTGAGACGAAGCACCTCTGGTTCATATGTGTAGTGGAAAGGATTTGCGTGCAATAAATCGTTGGCAATTCACAAATTTTTTTAAAACATGTTGAACTATCTTTGTAAACCTTGGTAAGGTTACTACGAAAAAGGGCTAACCCCAAAGCTATACCCTCAACTTTACCCCTAGTACAACTTTAGTACCCCACTTTTAACGTGCGCCAAAGAAGTACCCAAGTCTGAAAAAATGACAACCAAATCAGTGCTATCGGTTACGGACACTCACATCCATTAAAAATTCCAAGGGTAAGAATGTGTTTATGAAAAAAGACAATCTCCCCCCCCCCCCTCTCTCTCTTTCCCCCCTCCCTCTCTCCCCCCCGTCTTTTTTCATTGACACACACAGCCACACCCGTAACACATGCACACACAAAGTCATGCACACACAACCCACACAGTCACGCACACACAACCCACACACCTGATCGACCTGCTCTCTCTCTCTCTCTCTCTCTCTCTCTCTCTACTCGGGGTTTGTGTTCTCTTCTGGGATTTGCTAGGGAAAGGGACTTGGGTCATTGTAACAGCCGTCACCGGCACTGGTGGGGTGGATGGGGGGCGATGAAGAGAGGGAGATATGGTGTTGCACGGTGGTGGTTGTTAGAGGAAATATAGGAGATTTGGGATGATTTTATTGTGTAGTGGTGTTTGATATTAGTGATATTTAATCAACTTGCAGTTTAGATCTACCTAACTCCCCTCCCCCGGTTGTACATGAGCTCAATGTCAGCGCCGTTGTGGGGCGGACTCGGGAAACGGGATAACGGTGAAGAAGCCATTTGTTTCTCTCAAATGCACCCCCTGCTGCGGCTGGTGGTGGAGACGCCGTTTGTTTCTCTCAAACGATGACGGGCCTCAGATATCTCCAGTGCAGAAACAAAACATTACCGCCTGCTGCGGCAGGTGGTGGAGACCTGGCCTGATTCTGGGTGCCACCCACAGTCATTCTCAGCGAGTTGGGACCGCCTCCTGCTGCGGCGGACGGAGATCCCTGAGTTTGATTTTTGACGCCGCCCATTTGTGGAGAATGGGGGCCCACTGAAGCAACTGCCGGTGACGACGATGATTGGTGGCCGTCGTTGCCATTATTGCCGCATTTTTCTCCGGGAGTTGCCATGGAGGAGATTTAGGGGGATATATTCAGGAAAAATTGGAAGCGCTGTAGTGATGCAATGTGAGGGCTGTGGTGCAATGTGATGGGTGATGGTGTGTGCGTGGGTGGGTGTGGGTGGGAGTGTGTGGGTGTGGGTGTGTGGTGTGTGTGTGTGTGAGAGAGAGAGAGAGAGAGAGAGAGAAAGAAAGAAAGAGAGAGAGATTTGTTTTGTAGTGATTAAATTAAGAAAGAGAGAAAATTGAATGGTGATGATTGCGCCACGACATTTGCCCTTGATAAAATTTAACGGATGTGAGTGTCCGTTACTGATAGTACTGATTTTGGCCATTTTTTCAAACTTAGGTACTTCTTTGGCACACATTAAAAGTTGGGTACTAAAGCTGTACTGGGGTTAAAATTGAGGGTACAGTTCTGGGATTAGCTCACAAAAAAGTGAAGTTCTGATTCTTTACTTTGCCTTAAACAAGATAGTCCCAAATTTTGTCAAATTATGAAGTGATTCAAGCATAAACAACAAGGAGATTATTTTGCAAGCCAACTGCAAGATTGTTCAAGTTCTTTCTTAAACTTCATATCCAAGTGCCATCTTTTAGATTTCTCTTTCATGTGCACTGCTTTTTGCTTTTTGAAAAAAGTGCTGGTTGTTGAGCAGCCTCTGGTGTCCTGGTACAAATATTTCTGGATTTCCCTGGGGTCATTTCTGGAAGCACTTGAATATTATTACACAAATACATCGATGGCAGAAGCCTTTTTGGACCACCCTCTGTTAAAAATATACATCAAATGCGAAAACATATCTCATTGTTTCTTTATTTTTCTCCTCTCTTTAGTTATCATTTCTTCTTGTGTTATTTTGTTTATGTTCTTATAAAAGAAGTTCAACTCCTTGCAGCATGTCAGAAGTAGACTGGGCTAAGTCAGCAAATCGACTGTCTGAAAAGGTATGAAGTTGTCTCTTCTTCATGCCAATCCTTTTCATCCCTACATAGCTTTTCAGTAATTCTAATGGCATTATTTCTGATGACAGTTTGAAGAGGATGCGGGCACGAATGAAGACGGACTACCAATGCATAGACCAAGAAGACGGCTTATGTTGACAACTCAGCTAATGCAGCAACTCCTTTCTCCTCCCTCGGCCACTATCCTATCTTCAGATGCCAGTTCAAATCATGAGAGTGTGGCTTACTTTGCTGCAAGACTAGCATTAGGGGATGCATGCAGCCTAGTATGCTCTAATGTGCCTTGCAGTGGTGCAAACTTGTAAGCACTCCTCCTAATTCATGCTGGGCCACATTTAGTGATTGTTGTGTGTAGTAAGGAATGCTATTCTGGCGGTTATAATCTGTTTTACTTCACTGGCTTTTTTGTAGTCTGTCTGATACTTGCCAAACATCTGAAAGAACTGGTGATCATCATCTTTCGGAAGTTATGGAAGACTTTATGGCTAGAACAAGAAAGCTAGAAAATGACTTGCTGAGGTAATTCTGCTGATTTTTCCCCATTCCAATCTTTTTCCTATTTGGCTGTTGGCATGTTCATCCTCCTCCCTCTTCAAGCCAGTTATGTGACAATATTCGTGACCTTCTAATCTGTAAAAGTCCAGGTGTAACTTAAAGAAGTGAGAATGACGGTAAACGAGATTATACTGTTTTGAGATAGTAACTGAAAAATGATGTGGAGGTTTTTTGGCCATCTTCGTAATTCAGATAGGACTAGATGGAAATCGTACTTTTTAAATTTTGGTACACCACAATCACAAATCATTTTGCGTCCTTAATTTCAATACTTGTCAAGTATAGTTGGTCTCCGGGAAAAGCAATATAAAGATAACATTTGACTTCAGGATTTGGCAAGATGAGCAGTTGCTTTGTTTTTATGTTTTTTTCCAAATTCTTGATTTGCTTTCAATCAGTCTTGTTCCTTTCCAGGACAAATGTATGGCCTTGGCAAAATCTGGGAGTGCAAGAAGACTTTCGTTAATGATTAACACTTGTGTTTGGAGTAGAAATTGCTCATAAAATGGTTGTGATGAGGCTGAAAATGCTTTTGTCAGTACAAAGAGTAGAGAAGACAGGACTAGAGATTGGATAACACCGAGCTAATAGGTTATGACTAGTGAGAAAATAATACACATTATTATTGCTTGTAGCTGTTTCTAATATATTTCTCTTCATGCTGATAGCTGTTTCTTACTGTCCAGAAAAGAAAAAAAGAAGATTTCGTTCTTGTCTGGGGCAGGGATAGAGAAGGGTGGGATTGGTGGCTTGGGTGGGTGGGTTTTGAGAATACTTACCTTGTTGGCTGTCATTAATTTGTTGGGGCATTATAATTCGTTGTCTGCTGCTGGTACTATATGTCCATTGCTTTGGTTTCTCTTATTCTTGTTTCCCTGTTATGGTGCAGACTGGACAAACGAGCATCAGTGTTGGACTTGAGAGTGGAATGCCAAGATCTAGAGAAGTTTTCTGTCATCAATCGTTTCGCTAAGTTCCATGGGCGGGGGCAATCTGATGGGGCTGAGGCCTCATCTTCTTCCGATGCAGCTGCAAGTGCTCAGAAACCCAGCCCCCAGAGATATGTTACTGCGAGTTCTTTCCCTAGGAATCTACCAGATAGGGTACAATGTCTTTCACTATGATCATTAATTAATTGATTTTTCCCCTTTCCTTGTCAGCTGTATTAGCATCCCTTTGCCCCCGGTATATTTTCTTGCTAGTTTTAGGCTGGCACTTGCACCAATACAGTAGAACCCCACAGATGGAAACACAGGAGAAAAGGAATAGAAGCTGGTTGATCTTTTCCTTATTAGGCCATTGCTACTATTCTTGAGAAATTACAAGTTTGGTCCTTGTACATCTCTGTGAAACTTAAACTTGGGCTGCCCCATTAATTCTTTTTCTTTCGTAAGAAAATACTAGTGCAGCCTAATGTTTCAAAGATGTTAACCCTAAGTCGGTGTACAGGAACTTTTTGTGTTGTTCTTAGGACTTTCGGTGCATATCCAAATTGCAAGTTAATGGAAAATTTCTTTCAGCCAGGATACGAAGTTCCTCACGGGCCAACGTTTCGGCAAGTGTTTGGCAACTTCAGATGTTCACTATATAATTCTGTCGTTAGTATTTCCTTGAACATTGCATAATAGTGTTTATCGTTATGGTCTGAATGTTGACCTTGATGTTTGTTTGGTGTACAGAGATTGTTACCTAATGGTCCTGACTTTGAGTTCTTTTTTGATAGTCGCTTTGGGTGACTAGACGAGTTAAGTAAGTCTCAACGTTTTGGCTATAGTTGCAGCATTGCATACTTAGAATTGGACTTGAACGCTTTGAGATCTTGTGAACTCTACATGTAGCAGTTTCTTCTTGTGATATTTCCTTGTTGAGTCATACAGCTGACTAATTAATGCGATCAGGGTGGCTACTGGGCAGAAATCTTTTGCTTTTGAATGCTAGCGATGTGAATCGAGCCAGGTAATGGTATAAACATGTTTTTGGTTAGGAAACATATCAAGTAATCAAATATGTTTTATGTTATGAGTTAAATCATCACAAACTTGGAAAGCACATGAAGAAATTGGATACAACCACTTGATTTCTTGTTGGTCGCACTGTTGTATTGTACATCCCATAAGTTACAAAAGATACACCCAAAAAAAAAAAAAGAATTAAAAAAAGAGTTTGCACACTGTTGTAAGGTCACCAGTGTCTGGCCATCAGTCGATAATGTGGAGAAGTAGCAAGTTCTCTCAAAGATATTTTGGTTTGATGGGAACCATTAAAAAGTACTGTTTTTGGGGCACAACTTACATAATCTTGATGAGTCAAGTCTGTCACAAATTAAAAAGTACTTTACAGGCAAAAATAGCTTGTGAGACTGCTTTGGCTAGCAGTCTCTTACGAAGTAAGAAAGTTGTGCGGCATCCACATCAGTACTAATCATATAGACTTGGGGTATCAGCTGCACTAATTATCTCCAATCTTGATGAAGCAAACAATTTTTGAATTAGTGTAAATTATGATGTGCACGAGCTCCAGAATTCCTTTCAAAGAACTGGTGCTTGTGTGTAAAGGTCACGGTAATCTCGTAACTTTGTTTGTCCATGACCGCAAAGGTCAGAAAATAACAAATAACCTAATAAATTTAAAACACATTATAATTGAATTAAAGTAGAGCAAATTTTACATTTTAACTCAACTTAAAATAACATGCCCAGTCAACAGGTTTAAGAAATAAAAAAGAATGAAAGATAAAAATAGTAAGTCTCAAGTATAACGTGGTAATAATAAAGCAGACAATGGAAACCGCGCGATTCAAAGATGAGCACATCGTTAAACAAGGTGCAACACATCACCAAGATCTTCAGCACCACAAAATTTATCCTTCTACTATACTTTGTCAAATTCGAACCAAATTTCACAAAGATAGGGCGGAAAAACCATTACTCACCCACAACACGCGGTAGATATTCAGGACAACACAACATGAAACGAACCTTAACCCCCCCCCCCCCCCCCCGACCCCACCCAGGCCTCGAATCCCCCCTACCCTATCCCCCCACCCCATCCACCTAAGACCCCCAAGTTCCACAGATCAGAACCATAACCATGGCTAAGCCCCCACTACATCAAGCCTTCATGTAACTACCAAAGGCATCACAACCAACCACAAACCTGATCTCACCCCACTTCACATCAAGTAATAGATAAGAATAAAATGCATAAAAACTGAAAGACCTTTTAGAAACAACGATCAGGCAATGTCGGCGCAATTCCGATCATTGTCGTTGAATTTCCAATCACCGTCAGCAGAAGGTGGAAAAGAAGACAAAACGGGCAGATCTGTTTGGATCTACCAAGATCGACCGAGATCGGATACTTACTAAGAAGTCGCCATCTCCGATCAGATCTGGTGAGATGTCACGCCACCGTCCACCCCTGATCAAGCCTTAAGGCTACCACTACACAAGACGGGGAAAAAAAAAACTACAGACTACTCGCCAGAGTGGCTACTGCCCCACGCTCGTGAAAGCACGGTTGGGTGCCCATGATGACTAAATGTCGAACTTGGTTTTAGAGATAAGGTAGAGAATATTTTTAAGAGAGAGTTCATTTTTTTCTTGTTGATGACCTTTGACACTTTGTGAATCCAGTTTGACCAAATAAAATGTCAGATTACCTTTACATACATAAACCATTTGATTAATTAATTCTTTATATTTATCAGGTGTAATAGCGTAGTCAACCAAATTCGGGAATGAGAAGGCTGTGTTCAACAATTTCAGGTAACAAGCTCTACACCTTCCCGGTCATTTTGTCAAACCATTTCTAACAATTCTAATCCACTGACACACAAGTCGATTGATGCAAAAGGGAAAAGAAGTTGGAGAGCATAATTGTACCAACTTCCTCCCCTTCACCCCACATTCTTTTCATTTTACTCCTCCTACTTTTATGCTGCGAAGAAGCACCTCCTTGGATGTATTTTCATCTCACGAAAATAATAAATAGCCTGACGCCTCAAACAACTGCTTTTTGCGTTCCCAAAAGTGCTTGTGAGGCTCTCAAACGAGGCGTCATCCAATTGCTCATGTATTGCATCCACTTTGTGCAATTAGTAGGCCCTAATGACAAGCCATATCAGCGATTCCTTCACCTCCTACAGTGCAGCAGTTTCAAGAGAGGGCAACATGCATTTCCTCTCCAACTACAGCGAATATTTCGTCCACCCTGCAGAAGAAAAATTTGTAAAATTTAAGGAAATGAAACACAACATAATCCCGCAGGACGAAGTCAGAGACTGCATTCACCATCTATGGTCCGAGTGTTGTGTGTCAAAATATGTTCTGTCAACACGTCTCCAAAGACCTATATTTCCCCCTTTTTGTGAACATAGTTGCAGTTGATATTTCATGGAAGCTTAAATTCGTTGTCATTGAATTTGACTATTACTTGCAAAGCAAGAAAATGTACGAGATAAGCTCACACTTAAAGAGTAAAGCAAAGTTGTTATCAGATATCTAAACTAGCCAAATAAATCGGGGATTCCATTTCACCTGTACTTGTCTATGTTTACATCTGCCAGCCAGGCTGTTAAATACACCTGCAATTAAAACGATGAGATGCTCAGAGAACTAGATAGAGCATATGGTTACATAGCAAATTGTATGAAGGTATAATTCAAAATTTTTATTGGTAGAGAATCTAAACGCGGTTGGAAAATACAAATGTGATGAATCCAAACTTGTAGCTTACCATCTTGTTCTGCATTTACACTGAACTTTGAAGTACTTCTAAGTGATGTTTGAGATTTGTTCAAACAGTTTTTGCCAAGTTGTTACATCAAGAACATACCTCAGTCCATGTCAGGACATAATTTCCTGTATTACTTTAAGATGAAAAGACATAAATTACAATCAAAGGCACAAGATGAGGCCGTGTCATCATACTAAATGTCGTAACAATATTTTCCTACACGAGAGAGGGGAAGCACTTATTGCACATGCTCTGTATTAGATTAATCTCGTAAGCCCACGTAACACTGTAAAACTATGTGAAATAATGCACAATCAGAAAATGAAGCCATGTAGCAGAAATATTAATCCCGTCTCCACAAACCCCAAGCAGTCTATTTCTACTTGAGCCAATTCAAAGTCATTATACATGATTGTGACCTAATACCTGCAGAACTTCATGGTGGGGTTGTTGGTCGGATGTGTCAGATTTCCAGCCCTCAAACTTTGGTAGAACTGGTTCACAAGGGTCTCCCGAATACAAGTTGCATTCACTCAGATCATGAAATTCTCCTGGGTAAAGTTCGTCTGACCAATGCAATTCATTAATTTCGGGAGCTTCTTCACTCCTTATGGATAGCAACTCTATTACAAGCAACCGCTGTTCATTTATATTAGTACCTCAAAAGATGCAATAAGAAATAAGGTAACCTGAAGCAAAAGGCTCTGACCGAACCAGCAATATTTGCATTTACCTTCAAATTTAATTCCCACGCAAACATCTGAAAAAGCTCCTGTGCCAACTTTTCTGGAATCAGAGAAGACGACAATTATCCTTTGGTACACTTGGAAATGAATTTAGAAGACTTAAGAAGTCAAATATTGAAGATAAATACTCATTAACAGAAGTCAGAGAACGGCGGAGACTTTAAGAAGAAAGATCACAGATATGATATTGAAATTTTCGTGCAAAAAGCCAAACGTGAGTGCTATCAACAAGGTCCAATACATCAGTGTTGAACTTGAATCCAGTTCCAATCAACCTCCTTGATCTCTTTAGAAGAGGCTAATACTGTGCTATTACTGCTGAGTTAACCACCCCCACCCCCCCCCCCCCCCCCAAAAAAAAAGCACACACTTTGTTTGAAGTAGACAGGATTGTGGTCTCGACAGGTTTTGCTGTTAATCACCCAAATTTATTGAAACCTTGGCATTAACAACAGAAATGACTAGAGTAGTGATAAAAGGAAAAAACTCGAGTGGTTCTAAATTTAGCAAAACTGTCATGCGTTAACCTGAAAAGTGAACATCATAATTGAGAATATCTGTCCTGGTGAATCAATGCCTCAAAGCATTATATATCCCTTATCAACCTAGCAATCAGATTAGTATTGTTTCTACATGTTTCTTTCTGAATTAAAGGTCTGCCCCGAGATGCTCACTACGAACTGAAGCGCCTTTGACATGGGTTTATGGAATGGATGCAGGGAAAAATGTCATCATGCACAATCATACATTGGAAGACCATCAAGGTCGCCTGCCATCCCCCCAGTTAGCCACTAGTTACTTTTGAAGAAATTTCTGCCTTGTACACCCTTTTCAAAGTAAAATAGAACAATAGAGTTGCAACAGATAAATACCATAAACAGAGATTGACCAAAATGTAAAGACCGGGACCCCCCCGCCATCACCACTGTCATTATTATTCTCAGAACAGCTAGAAAATTGTACAAGTGGACTACTGGTCGTCCCTTTAAGGTAACACCTCATTGATCTGCAAGTATTGGCCATGTGAACTAGAACAGCCACCTGAAATTAAATTATAATGGGACAAAATCACATCATATCAGGGATTGACATCCACCTACCCAACCCAAAAAAACCAAAAAAAAAAAGAAGAAGAAGGAAGCAAAGCAAAATATATAGAACTAAAAACATCATGCATCTTTAAAGTTTAAATTGCACTATCAGCAATCTCATTTTGTTATTCTTTTCCATAAGTAAATATATTCAAATAAGAAAAGCGCCAAAGTGCAAACCCATGTACACAAAAGGTATAAAAATCGACCACCTATACACCTTAGGAAGCTATCCAAAAACACTATAATATAAAAGCTTTATGGGAATCAATACATTCCCTAGCCCAAAAAGCCAAAGCAGACCAGCCTTCAACTTGTCGATATATAACTTGATCCCTTCAAAGGCTATCAGCATCCTCATTTCTTATCCGTTATCAGTACTTGAAGCTGTTTTACTTGTATAGTTACATGTGCGTGTGTATAAAGCTGTTTTCCCTTTGGTTCTTGACAATAAATTAAAACAAAATTACAGGTACTCACTGATTAAAAAAGATTTGACGAACAACTGATAAATGGAGACTGAGAAAACAGGATCTGCTTCTTATAAAGGGAAATTCTTTGAGGGGTGGGTTTTTATCATCTAGAGTTGAATACGTTTAAAGGTAAAACGGTCACCAGAGAGCCTGTAGTTGTCAACTAAAAGTGAAGTAGGGATCTTTTCTCCCATCAAATGTGATTAATTCCTGGTGCTCTTTTTTGTTTATTTGGTGAAGGGTGTAAGGTGGGGTTCAAGCTTCATATAAGATAGAGATGCTGTATGCCATATCTTAGGTTGGCAAATGTTCTATGTAAGAAAGAGTGGACGGATGCAACTTCCTGGTGTTGGAGGACTCCAAATATGGGGGTTTTAAGGTGGCTCTTTGTACCAACTTGTAAGAATGGCAGCAGGAACTTAAATCCGACATGCAGTCAAAGGGTTAGGTGGGCGTCCCCTGAAAGGAAGATTGCTTTTTAGATTGCTGCTTATGTTATACAGGCTGACAGTATAGTAGAATTTTCAAAGGTGCTCGCAAAGATCAAAGTGCAGCTCTGAGTCACCTGGAGCAGATGACTGTTTCATAAGGCCTGCAAATGAATCTCTCTATTGACCAAAAACTTATTGGTTAGTTTGTTGTAGTGCATTCCTGAACATATTATGACGTGGCCTCTGTTTTAGATCTCTTGTGGATCTTTTGTTAGAAGTAGACCTACGAAAGAGAGAAAAAAACGACCCTGGAGGGGTGGTGTGAATCTATTCTAAACTTAGAGATGCAGATGTAATAGAGGCAAGATAGCGATTGGCCTCTGATCAACAATGTAGATGTACAAATTTTGGTTACTACATGGCATACACATATTCTGTTTTTTTAGATAACTATACAGTTAGTGTGGGCTATGATAATCTTTTACATCCACTCTCCCTTATCTTTCTAGCTTTTAAGGAGTTCAAGGTCTCCCTTAAGTCCGGGGAATCAAGTTCTTTTACATTACCTCCTGTGTTACTTTGGGTCTTACCGCTAACTTATCTTACTCCATGAGCTTGACTCGTGCACATTGTATATATGTACCTTTTTAAAAAGCTAAACGAGCTACACATTTTTCCATTTGTGTGACATCGTAAACCAATCAAAGAACAGATACTTGACAAGTACACATACCATACTCTTGTAAGAAGATAAGAGTTTGCTGCGATGAAACTCCTGAAAAAGGAAAAGGGAAATAGGAAGTATGACTGTGTGTTATTTCTTTGCGTTAAGAGAAGAAAGAATCATAGATGCCAAAGTGGACAACATGGAGGACTAGGGCCTACTGTACTTCTACTGTAGCTTTTGTGTCATAATCAGTCCGATAATGCATTTAACAGCAACGACAACTATAGAAGATCAAACATTGTGCGGCAGAAACATTTTACACGATTACAGGCACCGAAATGATGACTTGTAAGCACCTGTCAAAGAGATGCCAAATGATCGTTTCCCTAAACTTTGATCTCTCTGTTGAGCATTCACAAAATCCAGAGAATGTGCCAGTGAATTAGCAATCAAGTAGTAGAATTTAACCAAATTTCTTATACTTCTAACAGAGTTTCTTAATCAAAAATAAATAAATTACCTAAACATCAATTCAACTTAGACACGTATAAACCAAGAAAGGAAAATTAACACAAAGTATGACAATTACATCAAAGATGATAATCTTCTTATACAAACCTGCTGCCTGAACAATTTCTGACAAGCTTTCTGTTTAATATTGGGCATATTGCTCAACACACCCAGCTCCATATCTTTCATGTACCTATTAACCAAAACCAACCGCACATAAAAACCTTGAATTTCAAAACAACCCACCCAATTTAACCCTATATTCCCTCCTTTAATTGGATTTTCCTCTAAGCCAGCTATCTTCTATATCTATTTTTCCCCTTTGACGTTTCGCAATTCCCTTGGGTGAATTTAGTACCATATAAACATTGAATTGAACTTCACACTGATATCATAGATTAAATAGATATGGTTTGGCAAGTCAGACATGAGTACAACTAACAAGTAAGGTCAACATTTACCCATCTAAATCTATCGTAGAAACTTACAAAAAGATCAAATGTAAGAAAATCTAATAGAGCGGAGTGAGTACAAAATAAACACTAAATTAAACTCAAATAGAAATTATTGATTAAGTATTGTTTGACAAGTCAAACTGGAGTAAAAAGAACGAGTAAAGTCGAAGCTTACGAGAATGAAATCTGTCCTCAAAATTAACAAAAAAGCAGTAACATTTTTTTTTATGATTTGGAATGAGTATTGAGATTCATATCCTAAACTTTTAAAGAAAGGGATGTGGAAATGCCTTTGGGAGAGATGGGCGTTGACGAGAGAGGAGGCGTGCGATAGAGCGGCGGAAGAAAGGGAGGGCCATTTTTGCCTGTAGGTTGAAAGGTTGGACCACTGGTTTCTCAGGTTTCTCTGTGCGGCTGGCCTCCATAACCGTGACGAAGGCGCTGCCGGTGTTAGTGGTGGTGCTGGAGAGCTAGTGCGGCGGCTAGCATTTTCTGGGTGTGTCTCTGTTGATTCGGAGGAAGAAGATGGAGATGATGACGGGAGAGATTGGGATTGTGCAGGGTTTAAGGTTTGTTCCATTTTCCACGGTCGAGAGCCAATTTTTCCTTATTAGTCGTCCAAACTTTATTTATACGTTGGGCAAGTATCATTGCTGCTCTGTCAACTGAAAATTTTTTATTCTTGGGATTTTTTGGCTGGAAAGAAAAAAAAATTAGAAGTTATATAGCAATGGATAATTGTCGACAGATTTAATTCTGTCAGTAAAAGTAATATATTCAAATTTTTTATGACTTTTAGGGACGGATTTTGGCCGTCTCTAAAAGCCCGTCACTAAAAGTCATAAAATATCAAAACCTAACCTCGTTTCTCTTTCTTCCTGTCGCTTCTCTCTTTTATCTCTCTTCCTGTCGTTGCTAGTAGTTTATTCTCTACCCATCACCTTCTCCACCGTCCAATATCAACTCCTGCCACCACTTCATACCCGCCCCGCCTTTCCTCGCCGGTGACTTCTTGACCGCCACCAAGCCACCCTCCCCCTCCCCCTCCCCCTCACCTCTATCGCCCCTGTCTCCAATCGTCGACCGATGCACATTCACCTCGCCTCCCACCACCCTTCCACGGCCCCCACCCTGTTGAAGCCGCACCACCATTGCTGTTGCTTCCCGCTCGCAATTGCCCACCCTTTTTTTTTCCTGGTTATCTCTACATATTTTCTTACTCCATTTATTTCACATAAATTGATTATATTTCTTTTTTGGGTTGTCACACAAAGATAGATCACTTTCAAATTAAAAAAGATTTTTTAGGTATTTTTACATATTTATCTTTTTTTTTTCTATCTCCACATTTAACTCTTCACCAACTTATTTTCTCTATTCGGGCCCACCTTCTTACACTTTTTTACTCTATTTTTCTCTCCATATTTAACATTTCACCAACCAATTTTCTCTCTCCTAAACCACTTTCTTCCCCCTCTCTCTTTAGAAGGTAAAATAAAAAACATACAACATATAACCTAAACCCTTAATATGCATGCAAAGTCAAACTACCCAATTTATGTGGGACGGAGAGAGTACATAATAATAACGTGTTTATATTTATTGTGTATTTTTCATTTGTTGATAGTTTGAAATCATAATATGTTAAAAATTTTATGTTAAAAAACGTATTATACTAAAATTTTGGATTTATTTTGGTTGTAGGTAATATATGTAATCATGGTTAGTTTGATACTTTGTATCAGATTAAAATGATGAAGAAAAGCAATGATTGTCTG
Organism: Escallonia herrerae; assembly: GCA_033070095.1. Taxonomy (NCBI): domain Eukaryota; kingdom Viridiplantae; phylum Streptophyta; class Magnoliopsida; order Escalloniales; family Escalloniaceae; genus Escallonia; species Escallonia herrerae. The sequence continues at coordinate 286,784 of JAVXUP010000937.1, read as the reverse complement.
TTAAATCTAAAAACATAATAATTAAAAGCACTGATAGTAGTGACAGCAATCACCGGCTGTTATGACTAATTAAATGTTAAAAAAATAATTAAAATAATGATTGACTATTATGAGAAATTAAAAGCAGTGACGGTATGATTGAGTAAAATCACCAGCTTTGACCAAATTTGAAGTAACCCTAAATCATAAACTCAAAAACATAAATCCTAAACCATAATCCCTAAATCCTAAATCTAAACCCTAAACCCTAATTAAACCCTAAATACAACCCACTCTAAACAACCTCAACCATAATTAAACTCTAAACCCTAAATACAACCCTAACCCTACTTAAACCCTACACCCCAAACCCTAATTAAACCATAAACCCAAACCCTAATTAAACCCTAACCCTAAATCCTAACGTAACTCCTAAACCAAACTTTAAACCCTAATTAAAACAACCCTAAATTGGCACCTTAAACTAAATCCTAAACTGTAAAATTTAAACCCTGGAGCCCTAAACTATAACCTTTATACGAAACCCTAAGCGATAAACCCTAACTCTAAAATGTTAATCCCAAACTGTGTCTCTATAAAGTAATATCGCAATATCACAATCATGATGACACAATATTAACTCCACGAAAAATATCATATTCCACTGAGAAAGAAATTGGCTATAGGCAAGTGAATATTCATTCTTACTTTGTGGAGTACAACTCTTTGTCAAAGAATTTGAAAGTGAATCATTTTGGTTATGTCATGCTCTTGTAAATTATTCTAACGATTCTATTTTTTGAAAATTTTTATATTTCGAAAAGATTATTGCGTATTACCAATTTTTAAATGCATGCATGCATAAAAACCCTTAGTTCTCATTCAAAGGTATTCATTACAAAGTTATACTTTGTAATGAGCCATTGGATGTCCAATTTGCATAATTTGAAAAAGCTAAGTGTCTTGAAATTTGGTAGACTTTCTCCTCTGTTTCTCCCAGTGCATACAGATCTGATGTCCTACCTCCGTTTAATCTTGCAAGAGAAAAATTAGATATTAGAAAACCTAATCAATGCCGTGTACTTAGAGAAATACGGGGAGATGTTGCCAAATTTTCTGTAGACATAGAACAAAGCATGATTTGGTAATTGTTTTATATAGACATGTCTTTTCTGAATAGGACCACCACCTATTAAATAATGGAGGGGGTACAGACATTTTATCAAATGCATGCATTCATTTATATATCAACCCTATTTAATTAGTAATGAGTATATGGAATGGCCAAATACAAGTTTGCCAACCAAGTACAAATATGTTAACATTTATGAAGTCAATCTTTAATCGTTTAAGTGTTATATACAAATTAATGAGTATACATTCTTTTAATGTAAAAAAATGCTTCCCAACCCAAGTCGGATATGGATGACGCCCCCATGGATGACGACAAGCAGGATCAGGATGTCACTATTAATGACAACTGAGCTAGACATGTCTCCTCTCCCCTCCCTCTTGGATTTTGCAGCCCCCTCCTCTCTCGTAGCATTGACAGATTTAGATCTGTTATGTTTATGGATTTGTCCTCGCAATTGGGTGTATGCTGATATTTGCTTTATATTTCTGAAATTGTATCTATCTGTGTTAAATTAGATGTATAATGAGATTATTGTGTATATGCATGCATTACTGATTTAGGATTAAAAAATTGCTGATGAATCGGCAATTAGTGGATTGGGTTACCTTGTGGATGAATGTTTGGTGTGATTTGAATTATAGGAAGAAGGTTTGGATATTTGAAAAAAAAATTAAAAAAAACTTTAGCCAGTGATTTTTTGTCGCAAAAAGTACAAATAGAATGATCTGAAACTGGCTTTTAGCGACAGAATTTTTTTGTTCCTAAAATTATCATCAACATACTTTTAGCGACGGAACATTTGTTGCTAAAAGTCTTACTCGTTTATAGCCAACGGACTTTCAACACGAAAATTCCATTGTTATCTTCTTTTTGGAAATTACTTTTAGCGATGGACTGGCCCGTCGCTAAAGGTAATTTTTTTGGTTAATAGGAGAATTGCATAGAAATATAAAAGAGGTATCTGGCCTTAAGGCCTTACAGATAGGAACAAACCAGGAAACAAGAGAAAATTACAAATAAAAACAGTGTACACCACATATCTAAGAATGGCTCATCACAAACAAAAACCAAAAGGGATACTAGCGCTGCACGTGTTCATCGACCCAATCTTGATAGACAGTAGTTCGGACCTGACAAGCAAAAGCAGCAAGTAAGCGGGCTTCCTTCAAAAGATGTGGAGCTGCCCTGTCAATACTAAAGTGATGATAATCCATTACAGTATTACAAAAATCATAGATGATGGGTGCCACTGTATCTAGAATGTCCTCAACGTCCGCCATCTGTTTAAGGATGAAAGAAGAATCCGTAAGAACTTTGATATGTAAAAAATTATGTTTAAAAGCCCATGAAGATGCAATTTGAAGACCATGAGCTAAAGCTGTATAAATGTCAGAAGAGGGGGTGGAGACAGCCGCAGAGCCACATCTAGAGGTATGTGAATAACAAACTAACCCAATACCCGCCCGAAGCCTCTTATTATCGAAAGAAGATTGGATGACCATAGTAATGGTATGAGAGGTTAAACAGGAGCAAGGAATGGGGCTTTTATGCACAAGAATTGGTCCAGAATGAAAGGCCGAAACGAAATTTTTATTAAAAGTCAGACTCTGAGGCTGTGGAAAATCATGGGTAGAAAGGGGAACTCTATTCAAATCAGAAGTGAGGATATTGGTAATAGCAAGAATTTGTGGTATAATGGCCCATGGGTTAAAAGGTGCATTTCGAAAAACACGATTGTTTCTGTGGATCCAAATGAACCATATTGTGACAAAAAAATATATGCTGGTCATGGCATTTTGACTCCTAGAGAAGGAATTTATCCAGGCAATAAGCCATTCTTTCCTAGCGCAGTTGACATCCTCCGTATGAATTCCTAGAGGGGTACCAAACCAAATTGGTCTAACGCTCAGGCATTTCAAGATAAGATGGTCAATGTCTTCAGAATGGAGATCACACAGGGGGCAGATATCATCCTTGAAATTGCTGCGTTTGCAAATGTTTGATCTCACCGGTAGCCGATCCCAAAGAATCTGCCAAAACAAAAAACAATATTTTAACGGCACTGGCAAAGTCCATAGTTTTTGCCAGGTACGAGCACTAGCGATGCTTGGTTGGAGTGGAAGCTTGTTGTATGAATTGCATTCCAGAGCCTTTGCATTGTATAGCATGGTATATGCTGAAGAAACTAAAAATTCTCCATGAACTGTTTGTCCCCAGACAATTTGGTCCTCAAAGTCCAATTGCGGAATATGGATAGCCATGATAGAAGTGGCAATATGAGGAGTAAACAAAGATTTAATCCTGGTCTTATCCCACCTGCCATCCAAAATTAGATCACTCACAAGATTGATATTTAACGCATGATTTCCCGCACGTGTCAAAAAACTGTGATCAGTTGAGGGGATCCAATAATCATTCCAAATGGAGATACTTCTGCCGTTGCCAACCTGCCATCTTAGACCACGTGATAATGTCTTTCTTCCGTACAAAATGCTTCGCCATCCAGCTGAAAATTGACCTCGTGACGGTGACGATAAGAAGCTGTGTCTGGTACAGTACTTACCTCGCATTACCTGGGCTAAGAGAGATTCTGGCTCTATCATGATTCTCCAGGCCAGTTTAGATAGAAGCGCTTGATTGAAAAGTCTAGTATTCTTGAACCCCAGGCTACCAATATGTCTTGGTCCACATAACGTGTGCCAGTTAATCCAATGTATGCTTCGCTGATTTTCGTTACCTGACCACAAGAAATTTGCCAAAAGGGAGTCGATTCGTTGACATATATGAACCGGAAAAATACATACCTACATATGGTAAATTAGGAGGGATTGAAGGACGGATTTAACTAGCGTAGCTCGTCCAGCTCTGTTTAGGAGAAGACCTTTCCAGCTTGCACAACGATGTTGGATTCTCTCTAATAAGCTTCGGAAGAAATCTTTCTTTTTTGTAATACCATCCAACGTAGCACCTAAGTAAGTCCCGAACGATTGTGCCAGATTGAAACCCAAACCCTGGGAGACTAGATTTAGATCTTCTTGTCTAGCGTTTGGGCTCAAAGTAATAGAGGACTTGCTGAGATTAATTTGCTGGCCTGATTCAGAGCAATAACGATCCAAAAGAGATTTGATAGATGCGATTGAAGAAGGAGTAACCTTTGTAAAAATCATGGCATCATCAGCAAAAAACATATGATTTATAGATGGGCACTGTTTGCCTGCCTTAATACCATCGATCTGTTTCGTGCCCTGCGCATGGGTCAATGCCGCCGAAAACCCTTCCGCACAAAGAATAAATAAATACGGCGATAACGGGTCCCCCTGCCTTAGCCCACACTTTGGTTGAAACCGAGGTGACGGTGATCCGTTGACTAATACTTCGTAAGAGACTGTAGACACACACTGTATCACAAGCCTAATGAGATGAGCAGGAAAACGCATCTTTCTGAGAACTGCTTCCAGATAATTCCAATTTATTCGATCATAAGCTTTGCTCATGTCCATCTTTATAGCACCAAGTATGCCCTTTGGTCTTTTTGTAAGCCGGATTTTGTTGGTTAACTCTTGAGCAATAAGGATATTGTCAGTAATATACCGCTTGGCCACAAAAGCATTTTGAAACTGAGAGATAAGGTCACCTAAGGATCCTTTGATACGGTTAACGAGCACCTTTGAAATGATTTTATACATGGTGTTACAAAGGCTAATGGGTCTGAAGTCATTGGTTGAAACCGGGTTCTTGCACTTGGGGATCAACACAATAAAGGTTTTATTTGTCTCATGCAGCAAGTAGCCCTATCTCAGAAAAGAAAGTGCGGCCTCCGTAATGGGTGTTCTCATAAAATCCCAACAATGCTGATAGACTAGCACGGGAATGCCATCCAGTCCAGGGGCTTTTAGCGGTTTGATTTGAAAAAGGGCTTGTTGGACTTCCAAAGCCGTGAACGGTCTTTGCAAAAAACTTATCTGGTCATCAGAAAGGGTTCTTGTTATCCCTTCAACAGTTGTCAAGATAGCAGGATGTGTCGAAGACTGGTTCAGAGGACAAAAAATGTGCCGAAAGTGCTCCACTATACAATTTTCAACTTCCTAATGAGAGGTATGCATGATATTATTTCCATCAGCAATGGCATCAATCCTATTCCAGTTCCTTCTAATCTTGGTAGAATTTTGAAAGAAACTTGTGTTACGGTCCCCCACTCTTAACCATTTTATTTTTGCCTTTTGAGCCCAAAAGATTTCCTCACACTCCAATAACCAATCAAGACGCATCCGGGTTTGGTGATCCAATTTTTGAGCATCTGGGTTCGGAAGAAGGGATTGGAAGTGATTCAGCTGATTAAAAGTGTCCTTGATTTGGGCCTGAAGAAACCCAAAAGATTTTCTGTTCCAGATCGCTAAGTCTTTCATCATGATTTTTCCCCAAGAAGCAACCTTGAAAAGGGGAGATCCCACAATAGGCTGTTGCCAGGCATTAAAAATAGTTGGTTTTCCAAAAGGATGTTTCAACCACATGGCTTCAAAACGCTTTGGTCGAGGTAAACGGTTAATCGACGGTTGTGTGTCAAGTAAAATGGGTGCGTGATCAGAGGATTGAATCCCCAGATTTGTTAGGGTTGCCTGAGGAAACAACGAAATCCAACCAATATTTGCAAACCCACGATCAATCCGCTCATAGGTACACGTGTGATCATGGTGGTTATTTGTCCAGGTAAAGGAAGGGCCCACCCATTTGAGCTCAGATAAAAAATGTTTTCTAAGGAAATCCGCTAAGATCTCATGTCCTGGAGTAGATCTAGCATTGGGTCCTGTCTTATCCGAGGGAGATAAGACTTGATTAAAATCTCCGATAAGAAGGAGAGGAGATCTCACAACTGTCAAGGCTTCCGATATTTTCTCCCATGTCCTTCTCCTCTTAGCCAAAGAGGGGTGTCCATATACGAACCCCGTGACCCAATCTCTTCCATTGGGTTCGTTGAAATACACAAGAATGAGATTCTGATCGGCAAACAAAACAGACCCTTGAAGCGCCGACGTCCATCCCACCCAGAGGCCCCCTTTGGTACCCGAAACACCCCCCGGTAACAGTTGGACTTTTTCCGACAAACCACAAATTTCCATCGCCAATCTTTTGGCGATGGCCTTTATTTCAACGGCCTTTTAACGACAGACGCTCTGTCATTATAAGTCTTTAAGACGGAATAACGACTTTTGGGGACAGAAAAGTCTGTCGCCAAAAGTCATTTTTTCTATTAATGTTCTTTGATCCATCAGATCTAATCCAACGGTTGTAATTAAAGTTACAACACCCTAGTTACAACAGATGATGACCCGGAGCTTGGGCAACTTAAACCTCGACCAACTAACTATATGCTTGGTGTGAATTACTTAATATGCAAGTACTATAATCTTGCGAAAATGTCTCCAGGTATTTATATATTTGATTTGATAAGAACTGGTAGGCTTGATAATTGGGCCTAGTGAGCCGGGGCTGAGTTTTTCTGATCTCGGCCCGAAAGAAGCTGTTAAATCAGGACTGAAGTTGGCTCACATACTTGAGTATGCCTCGGCCCTAGTTCGGGCTTATGTAATATACAATAAAGTTGTTTGCTCTCTTAAATTCTTGATCAAAAAGTTGATCCATAATTAGCCAAGCGTTGCATACGGATAAGACTTATCAAATGTAAAACTTTACCATCGTATTGTGAAGATGCTATAAAAGGCAGCAGTGTACTTTTCTGGAAAGATAATGCCAATTCATGGATAAAGGATATTAATTTTCAATTTTAGCAAACAACATCCTTGATTATAAAAAAAAGAATATCATGAAAATGTAAAAACGAAAAGCAAAATCTGGAAGAATACTAATTACTATTAGCAGAAAATGTGAAGATAGGTATCAGAAGTAATTTGGCGTGGGCTATGTGATTACTCAAGGGCATATCGTTTATAGGCTGAGAGAGAAAATTTAGGAGAGATTTTAGAATAATTTTATTTGAATCTAGAACTAACACTATGGATGACAATCACATAATTAATTAGATGGGATAGAGAAATATTTGAGCAATTTGGTCCAAAAGTTTAGGCTAATCAAGTGGGCATGAGAGAGAAAATCAAGGTCTTTACAAAAAGATGAATGCAATTAGTTGATAAGGTAGGATGAGATAATTTATAACAGAAACTATCAATGTACGTAAAGAGATAATTATGTAACAAACAAAAGAAGATGATTTTGTAAACAAAAAAAAAAGGAATTCAAATTCAAATTAGTTTGGATATGTGAGAGAAACATATGACAACAAATGGGAAACAAAATAAATTAAATTATTTTTTTATCATATATATATATATATATATATATATATATATATATATATATATGGTCGTGATCCATTACCAGTGCGAGCAAGTTGCCAGCGCAATTGGACCGTCCGCTATATTATGTAGCGGACAGTATCACACCATCCGCTACATAATAATGTAGCGGACGACGAAAATAATGGCCATTCATAGCTTGGATCTGGCCGTCCACATCTCTGCATGGAAGACCAGATTGTGCTGACAACTTGTGCTAAGTTGCCAGCGCTAACAATTGATCACGACCCATATATATATATATATATATATATTAGAGGTCAGCTTTACACATGCATGTGCATTCTTGTGTCCACCCTTTTCTCCTTTAAATATTGCATTCTGGAAAAGGCCATAAGCTGTATCTAACATGGCAAAAGAGGCAAGAACAGTAGGCCAATCTAGATTGATGCAACAATCATCTTCTTTTACTTGAGATTCTTAATCTTTTGGAGATTTCAGCTACAATATACGGTTGAAATTACGACTTTGGGGATATAGTAAAAACCTTGATCCATTAAATTGCATGAAAAAGTTAATAAGATCGACTTCTAGCAACAAGGTGGCATTAAAGAGATTTAAAACTGAAAATTGACGTTAATCTTTAACGTAATCTCACTAAATTTAGCACTACAAATATATTTGTACAATAGTTTTGGATTTAAATTAATCACAAGCATATATTTTTATCAAGTCAACAAATGAACTTAACCAATATGCTAACTACAAATCTCAAACATTTGTGGAGCAATAAGTAAATAGATTGAGTTTAGAAATACTTGTAAAAGAGATTTAAATGGTTTGACTTGAACTTCCCTCAAGCCTACAAGTTTACGTCCACCTTTTCAAAAGTCCCTTACAAGAACCTTAGAATTTACTAGTCTCATCTACCTTTTGGTCAAGATCTAACCATTTTACAATTCTATTGGTGCTTTGCACACACCAAAAACTAGGCTTTGACAATGCTGAGTTCCAAAGATTGACAATCTCAAGGGTTGCCTCTTCTACAATTGAAGCTCACTGTAGGAAGACGATGTGTACAATTGGACCTTTGATCAACATAATCTCACTAAATTCAATATTTTGTAGCTTGAAATGCATCCCTACGGTAGTTTATGATTTTAATTAATCTCAAGCACATATTTTAATCAAGTCGACAAATAGATTTAACCAAAATGCTAACTACAAATCTCAAACACTTATGGAGCAATAAGTAAACATATTGGGTTTCGAAAAGACCTAACCATTATACAATTCTCTTGGTGCTATGCACACACCAAGAACTAGGCTTTGATAAAATCAAATCTTGACTATTCCAAGCTTTGCTACAAGTTGACTGAAATGAAAATTTTTGTACAACTAAAGCTCACTCTAAGAAGATGATGCGTACAATTGAACATTTAATCAATGGAAAGATAAAAAGATTGATGACTTGAAGATGTTTGCTCTCAATCAAAAAATTGGTCACAAACATGTTCTCTTTAATGATGAAAAATCATGAAGATAAAGTTAGAAAATTTTAATCCTTGACCTTAATGTTACTCTAGTGAATGAAAACTTATAATATGGTTTTATAGTTTATGATGAAATCTCAAATTATTTTTACAAGTTAAATACAAAATATAGCCGTCATTAAAAGATGTAACATAAATTTTAGCAAAATTAGCCATTATTTTCAAATCATGAAGCCTACAGTCGACTATTATATACTGAAGTTGACATAATTCAATTTTGGAGAGACAATAACTCAGTGTAATTGACTGCATTGCCACTCCAATTGAGTACATTGGTTTTTTTTTTCAAGAAGACTACTTCTCATATTTTGGGCATAACTTTCTTTAGAAAAATCGGATTGAGGCACAATTTCTTGTGTTGGAAAGCTAATGAAAATATTTCTCAAAATACACAATATAAGCTTCAAAAACATGTTTGAGAAAATTTGAATTAGCTCCAAAGTTTGCCTATTATCAAGAAACACACTTCTTAAAAATTACGAACTCACCTGCAATGCACAAAATGTCCTAAGGTTATTTTAGGCCATAGTAACTAATCCAAGCATCAAACAAGACTTGTTTTGTAATAATAAAGATCAATCACAATCAAAAGTAACTTGGTGTATGGATTGTTGCTCTTTAATATTGTACTTGATGAAACTTTCTTAGCATTTTTACTATAACCTTTCAAGTAAGTTCCTTTGATTTCCTTAAACATATATATATATATATATATATATATATATATATATATATATATATATATATATATATATATATATATATATATATATACCTACAAAAGATTCATTAAACAAGATGTAAACTAGGTTATCTAACCATAGGTCTAATAAGATGGTTATGAATCATGTCAACAAATCATTCGAAACTTAGCAACCTTCCCTTTCGAAATCCTCCCCTAGCTCCATTTCTATTCTTCATGCTCACCTTCTCACCACTATAATTTTCTCTGCATTCATGCTCGTGCTTTTTGTCTCACATGTTCGCTAGACGAACTCATAATTTAGAGCCCATTCTACAAACATAATTAGCCACTAATTCTAAAATAAGTTTTGTGTTGTTGGTTATATTATAATGATCATTACGACATAAACCACTCAAGGGGTCACTTCCATTCCTTTTTGTAGAGTTGTTTTTTTCCATTACGCCTAACTCCATAATAGAAACTAATGCCTCATTCTTTATTATCCTTGTCCTTATATTATATTCAGTGGGTTACAGTTTATCTCCTTCACAATTATGTTCTAATACTTACTAGAAAAACACGTTCGCGTGTACAATTTACCATCTTTATTATATGTTATAAGCTACTCATTAAAGATTAAATACAATGAAAAAAATTACAAAAGTTTAGATGTGCATCGAAACAATAAAAAGTGTCATGTAACGTGGAATTGCTTTAGTCATTTTCGCAATTTTCTATTGCATTACAACAGGTTTCAGTCGAGCAAATAGGAAAAGCTATTTCACATCGTACGATGCTTTTTCACACCCTTGTTTGTTGCTTAAGATTGCATTGACAACAAGTTATAAATATTTTAGCAGCTAATGAGACCAGAAAAGAAAAGCGTAACAGAGCACAAAGCCAAATCCAACTTTAGATTAAACTAGCTAACGGACCTTGCAAATGTGCAAGTAGAATGTAATTTGGTAATCTCGCCAATCATATATTTTAGCATAGTTGATTATGTTTCAAGTTAACAAAAAAATAAACAAGGGGAATAAATTCCCTCAAGGAAATGCATATGCATATATATATATATATGTGTGTGTGTGTGTGTGTGTGTGTGTGTGTGTGTGTGTGTGTGTGTGTGATAAAGCACAATAATTGACATCACTCAAGGAGGATAAATTTATTGAATAAATTAGCTCAGTACATAAGACGATTAAAATTATATTGACGACAACTGTGATAAAGTTTTAAAAGTTTGTCTCATTTTGATGCATCGCTATGCTATTAGATTATACCAACCTATCTAAAACTATTGCCAAGGAAAAAAATTACTTAATTTAAACCAACATCCTGATTTTCTAGTCCTTTTGATTCTTCTTCAATTATGTTATATAATAGTTTAGTGAATAATATTATCATGTTCATATGAGAATTGCCTTATAGGTTGTCGACGAGTCTAAATTCACACCCTTTTTACGAAGTTTACATCCAAACTTTGATTGACTTGATATATGTATGGAATCTCCAATGGGATTGACAAAATTTGTGACATAAATTTACTAAATTTTGTGATTATATGAAATATGTAATAACTTTCCATTTTATTTATGTTCAATATGTTCATAATACAGGCGTTGTACTGTTTTCTCTGACATCCACATACCAACTTGAACAGCACGAAGGTGCTCCTTATGAAGTTCTTGCAAGTTTATACTCCATTTCGTAATCATTTTATTTTATTTTTATGTTCTTTATAAGAAAACATGTTTTAAGTTGTTTGTTTAGCATTTTCATAATTAAGAATATAATGATACTTTACTAAATACCATTTTCAAAAAATATGAAGACACCTTAATGTTGTCTAAATAAAAATTTTCAACACCTTTATGTGTCATCTACATCTATTTGTACTTCATATATTAAAGTTATAAATATTCCTGTCAGCATCAAATTTGTATTTGACACTTTTTTTAGGGCTAAGTACACCTATGTCCCTGAGGTTAGGTGTAATTACAGTCAAGGATATTAAGTTTCAAAATGTAACATACCGTGACCAAAAACTTTGAAAATGTATCTACCGTGTCCATTCGTTCCAAATCCGCTAAAAAATTGCACTTTTTGGCTAATGTCATTCATGTGTATTTTCTAAATGCCAATACTACCCTTATTTGTATATACATAATATAAAAAATCTAAAATCTTATTTTTTTAATTAGGGTAAACACCTAATTTTCAAAATTACTGAGTTTCTCTCCCCCAATTTTTTTAGAATCGTTAAATCTGAAATTGCCTCCGACAGCCCCCCTCCCCCGCCCCCATCGCCGACAGCCTCCCTCGCCCCACCATGCTGGCAGCCTCTCCCCAAACCACCCCACCACGCCGGCAGCCTGTCCTCACACCACCCCACCACGCCGGCAAGCCCGTCCAACACCTACGTCGCCGGCAATCCCTTCGCAAACCCACACCGCCGGCAGCTCTCTCTCTCTAAAACCCTATTTCACCTCCCTCACCCCAACTTGCCAGGAGCCCCTCCTATTACCCCACCCCAATGGCAGCCCCTCCGTCACCCGAACCTCATCGGCAACCCCTCCCCTTATCCCACCCCGGCAGTAGCCCCTCCGTCATCCCAATGTACTACCACAGTCCTCACTCCTTCCCTCCCATCCCAAGACACCACGATCCCCATCTGCCCGACGCCACCATCGATCCACGACCGCCCCAAGCCACCGCAACCCCCATCTGTCCAAAATCCCAACAGCGGTCGTGTCAGCAGCGGTGCGATGGAACAGATCCAACGACGATTGGGTAGTGAAGGGCGAGGCTGAGGTGCTTCCGTCCCATGAGGTGGTGGTGGCAGCCCCGATGCTTACTTGTTCAGGTATGGAAGGTGCCTTCAGTGGTGGGTTCTTCAAAAAGAAAAGGAAAAGATAGAAGAGAAGAGAAAAGGGCAATAATGGAGTAATGGCATTTTAAAAAAATAACCTTCAAACTCAAGGGCAAAAAAGTCTTTTCATTAAAACCATTAGGGTTTTTTAGATTCCGTTTGGTCAATGGACATAAGTGTAATTTGTCCAAACTATTGTCCTTGCCTGTAATTGTACCCTAACCTCAGGGACATGTGCAATTAGCCATATTTTTAAACAAATGTTTACAATAACTTCTAATTTGGCCATCGATTTGTGGCACTAGTAGCAAATACTACGCTTCCATAGTAGTTATTCGTTACCATTTATTTGGCATGGTTGAGTGGAGCTCTCTCATCTCTCAAAAGAAAAAAAGGCCCAATTCCAGTTTTGAGTTCTATCTCCTCTTGAAGGAAAAGTCATATCTTTTTGAGAAAGCGCTTTGCCTTACCTATGATGCAAGGAATAATAGACTTACATCACGATCGGCTAGGCTAGGGATGAATGCTATAGCCGAAGGCAAAAGCCCGTGTGAAGTAGCTAAAAAATGGCTAAGGAAGCAAGTCGAGGATAGAGATCACCCGTTAGGGGAACTCACAATTCTGAAGTTTTCAATTTCTCTTTAAGAAGAATCAGATTCTTCGTCCGCTAAGAAGAAACAATGTAATTTATTCTAGTATAGGAGGGCCCGATTCGGCCGCCTGACTGACTAAATGTCTTTATCGCTACTCTGAGCTATGAGCTACGAGCTACGAACTAAGAGATACGAGCTCCGAGCTATGAGCTAAGAGCTACGAGCTCATCAAAGATTGTTCGGAGACACTTCTTTCTACATGGGAAAGATTCTTCTTTCAGGTCTTTTCTCTTATATGATCTTGGCTTCATTTCTGTCTTCTTTCCAACCTGTCAATTGATTCTTACTTAAAGTCCTGGCTTTGGGAAGTCTCAATCAGCGGGCCTATTCTATTAAGCCCCTAACTCAAATAAGTAAAAAGAAAACGCCCTTATTGAGGCCATCCTTAACAGATTTAGGGGCAACGAACCCCGTCCACAAGAAAAGAAAAAGTGGAGCTTCCTTTGAAAATAAGGGGGGCAGGCGAACAGGAACCAACAAAAACCTAGCTAGGACTCTGTTGAGATTTGTGCTATTCGGGGGTGACCAAGAAAAGAAGCAGGAGCTTGTTGAGCTCAAAACCAGCCATTAAGATTGACTTTCAGGTTCCGATTACGGAATAGAGGCCTTGGTAGCAAGAACTATGAGGTAATAATGAAAGTTTCGTAAGAGGACTGGAGTGGGGAACTCTGCCTTGGTCTTACCACCTTCTTGATTTACTAAATTTGAGTCTTTGCCCCGAAGGAACTCACGTCCTTCTCTCGTGACTTCAGGCGCACAAGTTTGCGTCATTCATCCAGTGCTAACGGGTGCTAATTTGGGCCTAAGCAATAGACTGCTGGAAAGGTTGATACGATTGATTCGATTCACTTGCCTCGAAGACTGGCATTAGGCCTCTACTGATGATAGGATTGATTCGAAGCAAAGGAAATTGTCCTTTCTCCTATTGATTAACTTCTTTAAAACCTTTTTGTAGCAGTCGATTCTTCTTCAGCCAGAATGCTCTCGGTAAGTTCGTCCTCGGTAATTCAAATTGGCTTCGGAATTGAGAAAAGTGCTCTATTTTTTTTCGTCAGCGGATTTTGCTCATTAAGTTCTTGTTTGATCTACCACTGTTAGAACACCACAATATTCATCTTTTTGGGGTTAATATAGGGAGCTGATCCGTTGACCGTGTAGGGAAAATGGACTAAGTTGCCTGTGCGATCTGGCCGTTCACATGCCATTTGTGAACGGTCAAGATCTTTTACTTTGTTTTAGTCCGTCCGCTAGATTATGTAGCAAACGATATTTTGACAAAAATATCCCTGATTCCCGAACTGAGAACCTTGTATTCTATAGACATAATGTCCATTCGCTACGCAATGTAACGGAGGACACAGTGACATAATAGTTAGATCTGGAAATGAGGGACAAGCCTTTTATTTTCTCTCTTCCTCATCTCTCATCCTCTGCTTTCCTCTCTTTCTCTTGTCGGATTGGCGCCGTCGAGGGCGCCGCGAGGCTATCCAGTCGTGGAGGAGCCATGCGATGGTGGGTGGCTGTCTAGCCTTGGATAGAGGTGTCAATGGGCCAGGCTGAGGGGATGGGGAACAGGGCCTGGCAGGGCACCGGGCCTGGCTAGAGAAGAGGGATATCCAGGCCCAGTTCAAGCCTTGGCCCTATGCCCAATATTTAGGGCCTGGCCCAATAAAAATTCTTGTTATTCATTTTCGAAATTCTGAGGTTATTCCTCAAGGCCCTTTGACACTTCACCCACTTCGTGGAATTAAATTTAGAATTCAATTCACCTTTTTTGTTTGAAACAAAAAGAAATTTAACTTACATAATTTTTATTTAAGTTTAGAACACATATAAAATGAAAATGTGAAAAAGTTTTTTTTTATATATAATTATTCCCATGACTTGTGATGCAGAACACAAAGCAAAATTTGTAACAGAAACATTAAATGAAAGCCTACTCAGAAATCATAAAAAACATGTCACCGTCACCACACACCCACATTTCACTGCCTATGTTAAAGAAAATATTGATCAAATGAATTCAATAACACCTCCAGAATTATTAATTTAACTAAAAAGATCCAAAATGTCAAAAGATGAAAATGTAATAAAATAGACTCCAAACAAAAAGAAAAGAAAATAAAAAATTATAAGGGGAGGCCAACAGGCCCGGGCCGAGCAAAAAATGGGCCTTTTTAGGACCGGGCTGGGCCTGTTTCCCAAATATTTCGGCCTGGACCTGGCCCTCAAATATTTCGGCCTGGACTTGGCCCTTGACCTATGGACTAAGGCCGCACTATTCACCCCTAAGGGCCGGCCAGGCCCGGCCATTTTAGGGCCGGGTCTTTGACACCTCTAGCCGTGGAAGAGCTCTCTCTCTTCCTCATCTCTCATCTCTTATCCTCTGCTCTCCTTTCTTTCTCTAGTCGGCATGTGGCAATTGGCACCATCGAGGGCGACGCGAAGCTATCCAGCCATGGAGGAGCCAAGGGATGGTGGGTGGCTGTCTAGCTATGGAGGAGCCGCGGCACAGTGGGTGGCTGTCCAGCCGTGAAGGAGCCCGATTGAAGGATGTGTGGGCGGGCAGCACGGGATGGTGGCTAATGACACCGATTGGATTAGAGCAAGATGGGCCTACAATATTCGAGGAATTTGCGAGGATACTGATGATTTCGAGAATGAACTAGAACGAGATCGGCATGGAATATTTAGATGCGGCATGGCCTGCACAACACCAGGACGTAACTTTCTTCTTGGCTGTCGGACTTGGGACATTGCTTCTCACAGAAAATGTCCTCTTGTTGTTAGGAAGTGATGAAGCCTTGGAATACCTCTGCCGAAGTGGGATTGGAGTTCCTTTTGAATTGCACACTGCGTTTTCATCTACTGTCTTGTGAAGCCTATCAGATTTTCTGGTTTTCATCTTCGGCCAGTAGAGGAGCCGTTTCAAACGATGTGCAACATAACTTACAGAACCCGGACGCTTATATTTCTTGGGACCATGGTTCCCCATCGTTGTGTCAAGTTGTCTCATTTCTCTCGAATTAGTGCTTACTTCTGCAACAACACCACTGGCATCTGATGCATTCTCAATACCTGTATACAGGAATATTTCTGTGTCGAAGATTCTAAAGAAAGTTCCTGGACTGCTTCCAATTGTTCGAATTCGTAGATGGGTAGCAATGATGCGCCTTGCTGATTAGAATAAGGAACAAGCAAAGCAAACAACACAGAACACGTTACGTTCGCCACGTAGTGTGGCGGACGTACTCGAGGTATTTTTGTCAAAATATCGTTCGCTACATTATGTAACAGACTAACTTAAAAAAAACACAAAAAAAAGATTTGGACCGTCCACAAATCGCGTGTGGACGGCCAGATCGCGCGGACAACTTAGTCCATTTTGCCCGAACGGTCAACGGATCAGCTCCTATATATATATATATATGTATATATATAGCATTTCAACCATTTGAAATCGAGAGTCTGGAAACAAAATCATGTAGAAAGTGAATGGATTGCACAAACACATCACATTAATTGGCTAATCTCAAAATCGAATTACTTGCAACTCTAACTCAAACTAAAAGAGAGACTACTCTAACAAGATTAAATTTAATCAAAACCATCACATTTGCTTTCCTCTCTTGGTTGATCCCATATTAAATGTGATACCTTCAAATTCTAATTTACAATAAGATTCTCGATATTGAACTACGAATACCATAAAACCAAGCACCAATAGCAAAACTCAAATTTAAGAATAGACATGAAACTAGTAATGTTAGAGATGTCAATTTCAGTTGTAGGGGGGGTGGAGAGGCTAATTCAAACCATAGCAAAGTAGTACTTGAATAAGACAATCGACTGTGCGCACTTTAACAACTTCTCAAGAGATTAAACTTGCAATTTATACATTATTACCTCTTTGGATCGATGCACATGAACCTGGCATCCGTTGAAATAATCTATCAACTTTGTGGCCATATGACATTTGTTATTAACCTTTGCTCAATTTTTTTCCGTGCAAAAAAAAAAAAAAAAAAAGGAAGAGGAAGAAGATAAGTCTATACTTTTTAGTCCTTAATTACCTGTACTAAGACGCATTATTACATAATCTTTGGGACAAAAATTATTATTATTATTATTATTTAGTAATAGTATGCTCTAAAGCTCTTTGTTCTCTCTCTGATTGTCATTTTTTTGGATTTCATGGACATAAGTATGACTAACACAGATACTTATAAAATGCATCATAAATAATTTCTAAATAGAATCTATACACGCGATGGGTAGAAAAATACCGAAGAATGTTGACATGATAACCTTATCAGAATATAGCATGATTTTAATTTTTTTTTGTTTATCTTTTTCATACAAAAGGAAAGAAGATAGAAGTCGTAAAAGATTATTATACACATACAAGGCAAAAGTTATCATGAAAAACTACGCTTTTCTTACACATGCACAGCTTATGAGGATTATTGAGATGAACCTTGAAATTTTAGAAATGTCATATGCATATTCATTCTCTTAGGGAAATATGTAGTGATGCCAGCTTATATGTAGCACTTTGAAGTTAAATATCGCTTAAACTTTTAAAGGAATGCTGTTTTCACATTTTTGTTTGCTATACACGTAAATTAATGTCACTGAAATGCTTTCGTCAAAAAATTACTGAAAAAAATAAATCTCCCCATTTCATCATTACTAGTGCACGTGACAAATGCTACATTCTTGCGTGTCCAAAAAAGTAAGTATTTTTAAGCAAAATTTGGTGTAATTAATCGAATTACACTATATTTGATGTAAGTAATCAAATGCTTCCCCCGTCCCACATAAATTAGTCGATTTTTTTTACATGCAGATTAAGGATTTATGTCATATATTGTGTATTTTTCAGTATATTCTTTAGAGAGAGGAAGCGAATAAAGTGGGACGTGAAAGAGAAAAAAAGTTAGTAGAATACTAAATATAGAGAGAGAAATCTATCTATATATATAATAGGATTCGATTGATAGTGTCTATGCCTTCCAAACTATCAATCTAATTTTATCAGATTTTTGAATTTTTACATAATAAAATATTAGTTGTCATATCTTCATTGGCTAAATATTCTAACTACTCCCACGCCCAGGCCTAAGGCCCTAAACTTTCGCCACGAACCCCACGTTTTGCCTAATTGCTCCAATTTTTCTCTTAAAGAAAACCTAAGGCCTTCACTTCTTCTATTTGTTTTTCACGCCGCCCTTAATCATCTTCCCACAGACCAACAGAACTGCAGTCATCATGGCCACCATGGTGGACGGTTAGGCAAGCTGGGCTGGGTAGGGATTTTAAGGGGTGTGGGTGCTAAGGTGGAGGGACGGGGGTTCCATTTTCTTTTCTGCATTTCCCCTTCCCTTTCCCCTTCTCTGAATTTCCATTTCCCTTAACGACTCTGCAATTATAGAGTGGTTATGCGATTGGCGGTGGTTGGGTGATTGGTGGGGGATGGATGTCTAGACTCGGGGGTCGTGGGTGGCTGGCGGTGATGGGCTGTAGAAGATAGGCGGGGCGGCACAGATGGAGGCCTGGTGGAGATTCACGAGTGATGGCTGTCGTGGGTGGGCCGATCGATTGAGGCCTGAGATGGGTGGTCGTTGGCGTGCATTTGGCGAATCGCCGCGGCGACGTGGTTGGGCCTGGTGGCGGGAATCGACCGATTGCGGCCGTTGGTGGGCTGATTGATGGAGGTCGGACATAGGACTCAATCGAGTGGCTGGATCATAAATGCACACCGATAACACCATCAGGTACTATACCCTTTTTCTCCCTCCAAAAAACCCATGATTTCGTTTCCAAAAATGGATGCTTATTTTGCGTTTGTTTTTACAGGTACAATGCAAAGCGCAGGCACTGGCACCGCACCACTAATGAAAACGAACTTATTGTATGATTCGGGGAAGTAGTTTCTTATTTGCGTCTGTAACATTTTTATGCGTATACCATGTTATATGGTTTGTTTTCATTAGTAATGTTGGTTCAGATTTTGATGAATGAATGCGTGCCATGTGTTTGTAAAAAGTGCTAAACGACTTGAGTATTTCTATATCCACGTTAAAGTAATGATATTGGTATAGAGCTTTTCTCATATGTTCTTCCCCGATTAATTGTGCGTGGTTTTTGGGATATCTTCATTGGCAGTGTGATGCTGATGAATGGGACTTGAGTCCATGAAAGCCATGTGAAGGCTTTATGATTTGGCTGCCAGTTGGTGATTAAAAAGAACGTGTGCTTTGATCTTTATGTAGAAAGCACTTGCCGGGTTAAGGCGTATCAATTTGAAAAATTTACGGTAGTGACTATCTGATGCCGAAGGCGAATGTACTTTATTGCATGGGCTATTGACTGAAATCCTGTTGACAACCCAGCTAATCTGAGTTAAATTAAATCCTGTCTTTCTTTATGAAATGATTTTCACTATTTTCCAAGGCATGAAGTGAATGTAACAGATCCTTACTTATTTTCATGTAACATTAAAAAAGAAGTGAGTACTCATTCCTTCTCGATCCCCATGCTCATGGTAAACTCATAATTTGTTGTATATCTTTTTTATTATTATCGTTTAGATTAACATATATTTTATATAATTGCACATGCATCATGTGTGCTGACTATGCTTTTTTTAAAAAAAAATTACTAACTATTTATATAACCTTACAAATGATATGTTAAGAAATAGTAAAATCATTGATGATGTGATAATATCTGGTCATAAACTTTAATTAAAAAGACGTACCTAGAATTGAAAAAATAATATTCATTGGAGATTAATTTTTATCACTAATAATGAAAATGAACTTAGTGACCAAAAATGAACTCACGAGTTAATAAAGATAATGCTACCACATACCATACCTATCCAAACAGAAGCAGCCATAACTCACCACATGCCATCTGCCCATTGCCAGCACCAATTCATGAGTTTTTGAGTTGTTATTTTTGGGTCGAATCGCTAAAGTTTACACCCTGTGCACATATTCTCCTATTGTTTAACGTGTACGCTACTATACTATCTAAGCCATTGGTTCGCGGAAGCGAGAAGGAAAAAAGCAAGAGCGGTAGAATGGCAAATTTGACATGTACGTCGTAACGGTTGCTTGCACTTTCTATTTATTCTGTAAGGTGTTGTTTCTATTGGATTGGTAAAAACCTTAAAAAAAATGCAATGGGTATTAGTAGGAGATCTTTTTTGTTTACTAAAGGCAAAGGAGTTAGTTTACAAGTACTTTTGTTATCCATGCACTTAGCTAGAAATAAATAAGCTTTTCAAAGACCACCCAAAAAGGATAATTAGAGAAAGGCCTCAAGAAACACGAAACCAAGGAAGGGTGAAATTGAATCCCAAAACAGGTCCACCATCAACTAGGGCTTAACTCTGGAAATAGCCACAAAGCTGCATTCCAAATCCGAAATATACGTGCCAACAGAACAACATAAAAAGGAAGAAATTTTGAGTCCCCTGCTGATAGTTGATGTTTTCCCAGATGATAGCTATGTTCACGCAGAGCCAGTGAAACATATAACAAAAATATAAGCAAAAATACATTTTCGGCTTGGGATACAGTTATAATTTACTATCTTGGTTAGATGATTTTCATGAATACATGACCATATTCGGTATCAACTTTTTATCAAAATGATCAAACATTGTTGAACCATCCCTTTGCATGAGGATGAGTTGAGTAATCCTCCTTTTCTTTTTTTCACAATTGCGTCTTTTTATCAATCATACTCAATTACGTGTCACCAACTTAATAGATTCCTAGCCCAACAAACACCCAATCCAATTTTCTAGAATTTTTGATTTATTTTATATCAACTTAATTACGTGTCACCAATTCATTGGCCAAAAAAACAGCTTAACTCCCATGCAAACTTCGATCACACCCACGTCTCCCACTTCCACCACTTCATCACCTTCCCTAAAAAAGCAAACCAACAGAAACAAAATCAGCCGAGGGTTATTTCCATTTTCATGCACTTCAAGGGAGCAAAAGAAGCATTTCCATTTCTATTCTGGGCAACATATGTGATTTCTTTGTCAGTGGTTTTTGCTTTCCTATTCTGGGCACTGAAGGTTATTTCAATTTTTTTGCATTTCAACTCTTTTCCTTGGCAGCAACAGAAAGCAAAAGAAGCTTTTTTATTTCTCCCTCTGAGGTTATTTCTATTTTCTTGGAGTTCAACTCTTTTCCTTGGTTGCAAAGAATGGTTGCGGATGATATCTTTACACCATTTGCTTTTCTATATCTATTCATGTCTTTGATGGTTCTTATTCTCGGTGTTCCCAGGTCTTTACGATTTTGGTACTACGCATAATCTATTCATGTTCACTCAGCAGCATTAGTTATGGCTTTTATGTGTCTATTTTTTCCTTTGATCGTGATTATCTTTACATATTTGCAACTTTATCTGGTGTTTTATAGATGACTTAGGCTTTTTACCTAAGAGAATTTCAACTGATGAGAAAGCAGTTGTAGTTTTCTATTGATTATAACAAGAGTATATTTCCATTTTCTTGCAGTTCAAGGGAGATCCTTGGTAGAAATAGAAAGCAAAAGAAGCATTTCCGTTTCTATTTTGGGCAACGTGAGTATATGATTTCTTTGTCAGTGGTTTTTGCTTTCTTTTTCTGGGCACTGAAGGTTATTTCTAGGGCTAATTACACCCATGTCCCTGAGGTTTGGGGGTAATTACACGCGAGGACATAAAGTTTCAAAATGTAACACTTATGTCCATTGATTAACGGAATACAAAAATACTTAACGGTTTTAACAAAAAGACTTGATTGCCCCTGACTTTAAAATCAATTACCCACTTAATTTACTGTTTATTCTTCCTCTCCCCACACCCAGCACCCACCCCCACCCCCCCGCGCCCCCACCCCACCCCCACGCGTCTGCCTCTTCCTCTCCCCACACCCAGCACCCACCCCCACCCCCCGCACCCCCACCCTACCCCCACCCCCACGCGTCTGCCTCTTCCTCTCCCCACACCCAGCACCTACCCCTACCCCCCTCGCGCCCCCACCCCACCCCCACGCGTCTGCCTCTTCCTCTCCCCACACCCAGCACCCACACCCCCCACGCCGACTGCCTTCCCCTTTCCCCGTCAACGCAGTAGCAAGCCCTCCGACGAGGCACCGGCGCCGCAAGATCGCGGTCGCCATACCGATCTGCCTGTCGCGGTGGCCATACCGATCTGCCTGTCGCGGTCGCCATACCTCCGTACCCCGCGCCGTCTGAGATCGCAAGCATCACCGAGCTACGTCGCGACACCGGCCTCCTCCATCGAGATGCGCGCCACCGTGACCACCAGCAAGGCAGCGCCATCACCACCACGATGGGCTTGCACCATCGTGCCCACCGGTGCGATCGATGCCTGGTGATGGGTCTGCTCCGACAGCGACGGTGGGTGGGCCGATCTGTGGAAGAGAACAATTGCGGTTGTGATGTCGCCGACCATGGGCGGGTTGATTGATGGGGATGTACATTGGTGTTTGGTTGGTGGCAATCGCCGGTGAAGAATAGCAGTGGCCGTTGTTGGCCATCTGCCCTCGCCGAAAATGGTGTAAGGCGTCGAGCAGGAGATTGGTGCCTACGGTGGTGGCCCGTTGTTGGGTCATGGTGGTCTGATCAGTTGAGTTTGTGGCCGGCGGTGGTGGGAAGGGGGGCTGCCGGCGGCATGGGGCGGCGGAGGGAGGCTGCCGGCGGTGACTTCAGATTTAGGGTTTAAATTGTGGAGAGAGAAAATTATACTTTTTGTGACGATATACTGTACAGGGGTAGTATTGCCATTTTCAAAATACGTAATGACGAAAATTATACTTTTTGGACGGAATACTGACGGTTGGATAAAAGTGTTACTTTTTTTTAACGTTTTTGGTCACGTATGTTACATTGTGAAACTTTGTGTCCTCGCGTGTAATTACCCCCAAACCTCAGGGACATGGGTGTAATTAGCCCTTATTTCTATTTTCTTGCAGTTCAACTCTTTTCCTTGGTAGCAATAGAAAGCAAAAGAAGCATTTCTACTTCTCCCGCTGAGGTTATTTCTATTTTCTTGGAGTTCAACTCTTTTCCTTGGTTGCAAAGAATGATTGCGGATGACATCTTTACACCATTTGCTTTTCTATATCATTTGCTTTCCTATTCTGGGCACTCAAGGTTATTTATATTTTCTTGCTGTTTAAGGGAGCTCCTTGGTAGCAACAGAAAGCAAAAGAAGCATTTCCATTTCTCCCTCTAAGGTCTAAGTCTTCTCAGCAAGTCTTCTCTGCAATTGCTTTTTTATTCGACCATACTTAACATATGCCGTGTAAGAAACACTTTGAAATGCAGTGTTTGCTTATTTTCTAACAAACTGGAACTCCCCCTCTTTTGCTTTCTTCGTATTTTGTAAATATCACCGGCCATAATTGGAAACCAATATCTTCCCATTTCAGTATTTGTGGGAACTTTCATGCACGACCTTTTGTGTAATTATTTCCGTGGGTGAGCTTCTGCTTTGTGGTTGTAAGGTGCGTGATTGAGGGGGAGAGAGAGAGAGAGAGAGAGAGAGAGAGAGAACACAGACAATTTGTGTGTGTGTGTGGTGAGTGGAAGGGGGAGGGGGAGCCGTGGGTTGTGGGACGTGGGTGCAGGGTGGTGGGGGTATTTTCGTGTTGTGGGGGTGGTGATGGGTTAGTGTAAGTGGGGGTCGTGGGGGTCTACGTGCATAGCAGGGGGTGGTGGGGGTGGTGGGGGTTGTGAAAGTTGCTGTTTGAGGGGGTAGGGGGATTGCGGGGTGGTGGGGTATTTTTTGTTGTTGTGGGGTCGTGGGTAATGGGGTGGTGATGGGGGGTGGGTAGCGGTCGTGTGTAACCCCCCAGGGTGGTGATGGGGTTCAGGGGTAGCGGTTGTGGGTAACCCCCCGGGGTGGTGGGGTTGTATGAGGGTTCGTGGGGAGTGGGTAGCGGGGGGTTTGGGGGTAGCTGACGTGTGAGAGAGAAGGGTGGTGGGGTGGTGATGGGGTTCATGGGTAGCGGTCGTGGGTAACCCCCCAGGGTGGTGGGGTGGCTTGGGGGGTGGCTGATGTGTGAGAGAGAGGGGTGGGGGGTTGGCGGGACTGTGTGAGAGGTATGTGTTGTGTGTTGTTGGGTTAAGGTGTCTGTGCAGTGGAAGGTGGCTGGGGGTGCAAGGTGGCTGGGTATTGCGGTAATTAGGGTCGCTGGGTAGTTGGGTTTTAGCCAGGGGTGGGGGGTCGTGGGTGTGGTGGTTTTACTTGGACTGTGCTGGGTGTGGTACTCAATATTATGTTATGTTTGTAAAAAAAGGAGATTCCTTTTTGTAGAATGCTATTGCTCTCCAGTTCAAGACAATTATTCAAATTGCAGTATTTAACAAGAATTTAGGTTTATGTATGAAGTGTTGCAATGGTGCAATGGAACAACACCAAAATGTGTCACATAGAGCAATTATTTTGCACTACAATGCATCGGAGAAACACTATAGTGGGTTATGAAATTTACACGCAGACACGTGCAATAGCAAAATGTCTTTCCTATTATTGCCTGTGCTGCATCGCTTTACACTTCATCCCGACGGGCAATATAAATTGTAATTCTGATTCTCCAACAAAAAAAATCCGTGCATAGCACGGGGTTTTAGCTAGTATAATAAAAAAGGATAGTTTAGTGGGGTAGGAGAGAGAAAATGAGTTGCTGGAGAGTTAAGTGTGGAGAGAGAATAAATATGTAAAAATACTTACATAATTTTTTTTCAATTTAGAAAGTGAGTAATTTTTGTGGAACGGGTCTTAAAAAAAAATTATGATCAATTTATATAGGACGGAAGGAGAATTTTAGTGCGTCGCGCTAGGCTTAGTAACAAAAGTAATTTATTTGTGTAAATACGAATTCGATAATAGTTAATTAGGAAAAATTAAATAAAAAAGTTAGATGGAGCCGGAGTTTATCAAATCAAATCGGGTTAATACGGGGTAGAATCCAAGTGCAACCGGTTTTAACGAAACATTGCCCGAATCTTTCGCCACAAGAGAGAGAGAGACCGAAATGTCGTCGGCCGGAAACGATCCGCGGCAACCGTCGGCGGCGAAGCCCTACGTGGCTCCGCCAGTCCCTCCGGAAAACCTCCCCGTCGATTACTCCGGTTTAGTCGCCATCATTTTCGGCGTCGCCGGCGCCATGCTCAGGGTCCGTACCTCTCCTCTCTCTCTAAACTATCTTTGGCTCTCTAGATCTGTATCGTGACATGGCGTGTGTGTGTAATTTGGCCGGTATTCTTGTTGAATTGTAAAATCTATCTACCTCTCTGGTTGAATTACGTGTATGAATGAATCTGTCTGATTATTTGACTTGTGTCTGTAATTTAACGCGACAGTACAAGCTTTGCTCGTGGCTAGCCGTTATATGCTGCGCCCATTCACTCGTCAACATGAGGAACCTGGAGACCGATTTGAAGCAGATCTCGACTGCTTTGATGTGAGTAATTTTACGCCCCGTGCTCGTATCTTACATGTTTATAGTGTACATAGAAATTGTTGATGTAACGTGTTTGGCTAAATTACTCAAACCACGCTACATCTAACACGACATAGATTAGCTAATGAAATTATCTTAGCATGGGTGGGAGCTAGAGCAGGTGCGAGGATAGTGTAGTACATTTTAAGGTGGGAGCGAGTGCAAGGTTTTAGAGAGGGGAGTGTCAGTAGTATGATGGCTTTTGTGGGTGGGTGGGTGGGAGGGGTACCGGTGCAAGGTTCCGAGGCGGGTAGCTTCTCTGGAATTAGAAAATCCAGCAGCTAAGGAAATTATCGTACTCTGTGGATGCTGTTGGATTTGGAGACTTTGTTCTAAATTCCATCTAGATACAGGATGGATATCGTATTTTTTCAGGCAAAATAGGGTTCATTTTGAAATGCAGTCAAGCCAAAATAGGCTTATATTTAGGAAATTATGATCAAGTATATGTTCATATATAGCTGACTACATCTTTCTTTTGCCGATTTTATGATGCTTTAATGTTGTTCAGGATCTTGATAATTTAGATGAATCACTTTGTTGGCGTGTAATGCTTATCGAGTGTTAAGGACTCACTGTTGGTGTAACAAATGAGGTCCCTGTGAATTGCTCTTATCCAAATTGAGAATAAGCTTTTGCATATCTTGGAAGCTTTCAGACTAGGGAACAAAATGAAAAAGAAAAATAGATCAAAATGTGCCTATACAGGTATTTTTAACATCATATTCTGGAAAATGCATCAATATAACTTCAATAGTGAAGATTTCTCTCTCCAGGCTGTAGAAAACTTTAATGGCAACTGCATCTCTATTTTACTTGTTTCCCTTTATGCATATTGGGCTTAATCAGTCAGAGCACTTTATAGTCGATTACTAATCAGAGATACATAAGTAAGCATGAGCAAAAGTCAGTGGGTATATGCAAGACTTGCCAGGGGATGTGTATGGAGTCATCTACCAGTTGTATGCAACTGGCTGGTGCCTAAACTTCCTTGACAAATAATTTGGTACATAAGGTTCTGTGGAAGGTGCTTTTTCTTTCTCCCCCATGTGATGCTTCTTTTAGGAGTTGATCTCACTATTGATGATTAGGTACGATGGATTGAGTTTTTGTCAATTGTGTTGCATGTGCGAAGAGCAATGAGAAAGTACACATTGTAAGCTATTAAATTAGCAGGTTTCAAGGGAGATTTTGAACCTTCTATTAGTTACGTATTTGTGGGTGGAGCTTAAAGCTGAGAAGGATGCTAATTACTTGAAATGTCATCCCTTTAGGTTTAATCTCGGGTGTGTCGTCTAGAAGACAAAGGAGTTTCTTAAATTTGTGGAGCTTCCCTTGCAGAATTTTAAGAGAGTGGGTTTAGGTAATTCACGATTATCCTCATGGAGTCTTTCTTGTCTTCTTTAGATCCTTTTTTGAGTTTTTGAAGAGCTTTCCATTAAATTTCAGATACAAAAGGCTTATGCTGACCACCCCTGCCCACCCGAGAGAGAGAGAGAGAGAGAGAGAGAGAGAGAGAGAGAGAGAGAGGGAGGGAGGTTTCGGAGCAAGCTTCTGACTGAAGGAAATGGAAGAAAAAGGAAATTCTCTTTGGTGTAATAGGTCATAGCGACATGTTTCCATTGAAGATCCAGGGGTCATGACCTGGATATAAAGAAAAAGCAATGAACATTAAGTAATCCGATATGCAAAATGTCTACATACGATCAAATTAGATGGGGTCCACATATTTGTTTATCGATATGGGATTCAAAGCCTCACTGAGTGCTTTCCATCTTAGTAGAATTCGGAGAAACTTGCAAAGAGCTTTTGTAGGAAGAGGTCGTTGACATTGAGATTAGTCAATGGACAATAAGCAGAGTGCATGCCCTGAAGTGCGTTATCTACAATGTTTTTTGTTCCCAACTGGTTAATGAATGGCCTTCCTCCCATGGCGGGAGAAATAGCTTTTTTAAGTTGATTAAGTTGCCAGGTCTTCTACCATTTTTTGTAAGGTGGGATGATTACAAAATATGTCTTTAGAGTTGATTATTGGATTTTGTAAGCTGGATTTCCTAAAGGGGTTGTTACCAACCTAAAGGATTAGGTGGTCATTTCGATAATGGGCTGCCCCATGGGCCTCTTTGCCTTCCCCGTCCTCTCCCTCGTATGGGCCTTGTATTCCCCGGCCTCTTTTCAACATTAGTTTGCCGCGTGGCTGGAATTTGTTACTCCCCCTGTTTCTTAATTTTTGTTTCCTTTGACTTTTTGCGACTTTGGAGCAAATTCTTGGAGTCGAATTCAATTATCTAGACATTGACTTGATTTCAAACCGTAATTATAGATTAAACCAGTATTGTTTGACCAGTCAAAGTAGGGCAAAACAATGAGTGATGTCAATTTTCCCATCTTTAGAATCTATTCTGGGAATTTGCAAAAAGTCAAAGGGCACAAAAATTATGATACTGAGGGACTACTTTCATTTTGAAGATCCTTTAAGTGGGTTTACCACTGAGCTAGAGGATTAGCATTTATCTTCCTGTTTATATGATTTGATTTAATGTAGTCATTTAGAAACACAACAATGCTCTTCCGACGTTTTCAAATATGCAATATCGGCAAAGTCTTCTGCTGCATGAGAGAATACCTCCATTAAGCATAGAACAGTTTCGAAAATTCTGCTCTACATTCAATGTTTGCCAGAAACCCTCAATATACGCTGGCAAACTAGAAGCCATTTGAGACTTCTCTTTCAACTTTGCACTGTGGCTGTTGCTTACCCCTTGCTTTTCGAGCCAGAAACTTACTTTGGATAGTAGACGCAAACAGAGCTCTCCTTTGAAGCATAGACACTCCAAACATTACTTGTAATTATTTAGGAGATAAATTAAGACGTGGCTTCCTTTTAATGTTAAAGAAGTATATTTATTGGACTAAACCAGAAGTGGTAGAAGCTGTACTCATAATTTGCATCTCCACCTTGAAGAAATCATTATATGTTTGATATAGTACATAATTTAAACTTGTATGTATATACAAATTATATGTAGCATGTCTGAGTTGTGTAGTCAACAACTACAAACAATACTAAGTGCTCACATATTTAATAGGCAAACGAAATTTGTTCTGCAACTTGCTTTTACAAGACTGGCAATACTGGCGCACCTTGGAAAAGCAGAGGTAGCAGAATTATTCCAACACCCCTTTTGGTGTAATGTGCTTCTTTGCATGGGAAGTGGCACACAAAGTAGAGAAAAGATGATAAGAAATCATGCTTTTAATTAGGTGGTTCTTTGTATTCTCCTGATAATTGAAACTTAGGATACTAAAATATGTAAAAAATTACTTTCACTTTTTCGAGGCAACATTTTTAGAGACACTTCAAGGGAATTTGTCAATTTTTTAAGACCTTGAGCAACAGAAATATAAATTTTGCTGCACACACATTGTGTATGGGGGACAGCTAGTGCATATAATGCTCTTGATAACAGCCATAAGTAGTGCAACAAAATAGATGAATATACCACTTTGTCATGCAGCCTTCATTATGCTATATATATACATGGATGTAGATATACTTGCCAGCTGGCCATTCACTTATATGCGAGAATAACTCCTGGGCCTCGAACATTTTATTTTCTTTTGCAAGTTATGGGCATTTAGACTGAGATAGTTCACTTGAAGACATTTGGCTTAGAGCTACATCTGAGGCGCAATAGGTCTGCTGTGGTATTTGACCGGTGTAGGAAAACACCTGTAATTAATTTGTTACTTATGCCTTCGATTGAGAAGTACCTCCTTTTTGTATGGAATCAAGATTTGTTGTTTGCTTCATTCATTATCAGCAGCCTTTTATACATATTGATTTCTTTTCTTTCGTTTTTGTTCAATATTTTCGAACTTTGGCGATCATCAGGTTTGTTATCATGGGAATGGTGACAAATTACTGGGGGCCTCCTCGACCTGGTACACAAAGCTAAGATCTTGGATTCTTAGACTCGTTGATAACAATCCTCTTTTGAGGTTCAGTTTTTCATGTTATCCCCCCTTTTTGAGGTCTCATATTCTGTTTAGTGTTCACTATAGTTTCTTAAGTTTTAAATTTGGATTGGAATGATGTATGAGGAACCAAAGAGAAGATGAATAAAGATGTAGCCTGTGTTGAGTCTCTCTTCTTTACATTTTTAACTGGCTCCATATAATTCATTGTTTGTGTTCTGTGGCTTCTTATCCTTTGGTTTGTTCCAGAGAAGTGTGTTCACCAATATGATATGGGAACTTCTCACCATACTAGTTCGAGAACTCAAGCTACTTAGCTAAATATAGCCAAGCATAGTATCTCAGTGGCTATACCGGAGGGAAACTACTAAGTTCACCTATTTAGCTCGCAACACTTGGGTAGGGAATGGCGATTGTCAGCCTTTGTTCATACTTCAGAGTTGGCCCGGCTGCTCCTACTTGCTGTCAACATTGGTTTGGTTCGAAGTTGTAGGGTTTCACGTCTCCCTTGTGTTCGCATATACTTGAACAGTCATTGAGGATTGGTTGTAATCCAGGTTTTCAACTGGAGGGAAGCAAAAATATAATAGCTGTTGGCTTGGAACATAATTAGGGCTTGTCGGTGGTCAGGCACCATTGTGATCCTCAGCCACCCTTGTTCCAGGGTTTCCACACATTTACTCCCCTGACTCAACGGGGTTATTATTAAAAAAAAAAAAGAAAAAAGAAAAAAATTGTGATGAGGTCCTTAGTGCAGCAAAGGGGAGCTTTGGACATCTGATTAAAAAAGCCCAAGGAGCGCCATATTTGTGTGGGTTCCAATGGCACTGCTCTAGGTTATCACATGGGTTAAGCCCCAGTTTGGGGATCCTCGGATTTTTGAACCAGAAAGTAGGAGCTGCTTTCACCAGACAAAGTTTAAAGGGAGCTTTGGGAATCTTATTAGAAACCATGCCAACAATATGGTTTATGTTGCACTTAAGACTTGATTGTGTTTCTATGTCGGACTGAAGTGTAGCCTATCAAGTTGATTGGAAAAGGAGAGAACAAAAGCAGAGATCCATCAAGTTTCTCTCGGTGTTACTTTCTTGCCGTCTATCTGAATCTGCCAAAGAATAGGCGTTGATAGATTAGGCATTGACATATCATTTGTTGTTAAAGTGAAGTGCAAGATATGCTTTATTTTTAGTTTGGTTGTAATTTGTAAAGTTCATAGGTGTGTACGTAGTCTGGTGAGGCCTAAATCGGTCAATTTTCTTCCACTTACAAAAAAATCATCTCTCCATTATCCAACAAAAAAAGTTAAAAAATAAAGCAAAAAATGATTAATAATTTGTGCATCAAGTCATATAGTGTTATTGATTGTAAGAGATAAAATTTGGTATAAGTTCTTTTTAATTCCTTGTACTTGATCCATTTTTTATTTTTATTCTGTCTTTTAAAATCGTTAAAACTGACCCATGTACCATTCTATGTTATCAATTAAGCTCCTCCATTACCTTTTTCCGTCTAAAATGACTAGGTGACAGACACGTGGTCACTTTTTTGGGGTATTTTTGTCCAGCTCGCTGTCCTAAACAAATTCCCCCCCCCCTCTCTCTCTCTATATATATATGTGTGTGTGTGTCATCTCCCTTTTCTCGTCCACTGCCACCACCACAACCCTTGTACACTCGATCACCACCATGCCCGCCTACTATCACGACACCCCCTCGCCAACCCTGCCATTGCCACCCCTAACGTCCCACCAACACCGCCGTTAACCACCTCCCAACGTTAGTGCCTCACCACTCGCTCTCTATCCTTTCTCGCGTTTCTTGCTTTGGCCGCCATAACATAGGACCAGCATATCGCTCCCATTTACTACCGGCCACCTGCCACTTCTCAATGCCCCGACCTATCCCCGTCGTCGCCACCACCTAACATCAACACCATCAATAACCTCACCAACCCCCCACCACCGTCAGTAATTTGGTGTCGCCATCCATCAGATCTACAATCTAGTTCTCAATTGAAGATTCTTAGGGCTTTGGGATTTATTTCCCTTAGTTAGTAGTGCTGATGCCAGATTTGGTAGTGGTAGGTAAGGAGATGTAGTCATGGTGAAAATTATTGCCTGTTGGTGGAAATTGGTGGTTGGATTGGACGAGCGGCGGTGAAGGGAGGACCCGAGAGTGGCGATGTAGTGGAGGAGGTAGGAGACGTTGTGGTCTATTTGTCTTCTTGGTATTGTGGACACTGGTGGTGTTTTTTTTGGACTTTTGGATTTGTTTGGCATGACTTGACAGAAACACCCTAAAAAATGTGACCACATGTCTATCATGTGGTCCTTTTGGACTGGAAAATGTAACATAGAAACTTATTTGATGACGGCGAATAGGTCATGGATTGTTTTCAACGATTTTAAAAGACAGGGACCAAAATAAAAGAATAGATAAAGTACAAGGGACTAAAATGGAATTATCCCATAAAATATAGCATAACATTAATTTAGTTATTACATATTTTTACACTTAGAAATTTCGTTCCCTAGCGAATGCCCCTAGTCAGTTAATTGCAACGTCAGTTACAATTTTGCTTAGCCTTTTTCTGTTCTCCTTTAATCTTTCAAATACCGATTCACCAATAAGAAAGAAAAAAAATTGTTCATTTAGATAATATCCACCAGAATTGCTTGTACTTGAAGGGGAAGGTGAAGTGGATGTTGAAAATTCAGAGAATGATAAAGCTCGCACATGAATGTCAAGATTCGAAGAATATTAGAAATTTCTGAGGGAAAATTCTCTCATAAGTTTGTTAATAGACCGCAATTTGGTTGAAAAATGCTTATTGGTCTTCTTCGTACAATACCATTTACTCTTTCTTCATGCGGGGTATAATTATTTTTAATCAGGCAAAAAATATAAGAATGCTCTTTTATTATCTATCTTCTAATTAGACCAACAAAAATTAATAATTAATACTTCTATAATTGATGATTCTTTAGTCTCCCATAACTATTAATTTTTAGAGGGTCGACTGTGTATATCGGATGTTTTGTTTTTATCGCATTTCAAAGATGAAAGAAAGTTACAAAATCCACGCACAAAAAAATAAAATAAAATAAATAAAAACGAAAGAGAAAGCAAACTAACCCTCCAAGATGACAAAACCTTGTGATGATAGACAGATAAAATGACAGTTTGATAAAACGCTGACTCTCTATTATTTGAGAATTCTCGATCTTGAAAGATTTTACCTGCCCATTACATCATGTTGCAGGAACAGATATAAGAGGCCGCAAATGGAGGCCATGACCACCCCAATTTTTTTTTAAAATTAATGTGAATTGTCTAGTTTCCTCGTACAATTTATCTTAACTAATAGTCTGTCTCTCAAATCTAGTTTTGACCCAAACGTACATCCTATATGTGAGTGCCTAATGTTAAAACTGTACCCTAAAGTATCACTTATATATATATATATATATATATATATGGAGCTGATCTACTGCTAGCGCTAGCAACTTAACCCAAGTTGCTAGCACGATCTGGCCGTCCATGGGCGAGAATAGACAGCCAGATCGCGCGCCACAACAGTGAATTTTTTCACCGTCCGCTACATAATGTAGCGGACGGCCCAACAGCGCTAGCAACTTGCTAGCGCTAGTAGTGGATCAGCTCCCCCCCCCCCCCCACACACACACACACACACACACACACACATATATATATATATATATATATATTTAGTATCCCACATTAAAAACGTACCAAATTAGTACTTAAAGACCTATTTTTGAATCAAACCAGTTCGATAACTAACGGTACCTAGAAGCGTTTCAAGTTCAAGAAGTGAGATTGTCGTTATGGAAAATATAGGTGGGCTCCATTACTTCTTCTTCTTACTCTTCCCGCCCCTCGTTTCTCTCGTAGCTTGGCGTTGTGGCACCTCAGCCTCCCTCCTCCAACTCTCCGCCCATTCCCATACACAAAACCATCGCACCAGTTTACCCATGATCGCAGCTTGGAGCCTCCGATCCCTTCCCTTCCCTTCCCCTCCCCTCCTCATCCTCCTACTCTCCACTCACTCCAACACAGCACCACCGCGCCACTCTACCCACCCCCACACATCCACCATGTGAGCGTACACATGCAGAGCTACTGATGCTGCCACCCACCTTTCACAGTCCCAATCCAAACAAAAACCACCGTCACCACCGCGAAGCACCGCCACGATTGTTTAGTTGCTTATGTCTCCACCTCCACCCTAATCACCGTCCACCACCATCCATAATCACCATCACTCAACAGTTCCATCACCATTCATCACTATCTACTACACACAACTAGTAATCACCACTGTCGTTGCACAACTCCATTACCACCACCACCCTACAAAAAAATTTACCACAGTCACCGCAATCCAATTAACCTCCAACCTCGTTGCTACCAAACTAATAGATGCCATGAGCATTAAGATCAAACTACGACATGTCAAAAGCCCAGATTAAATTAAAAGCCCAGTTAGAGTAGAAAACACGTGCCCAAAAATCTAGATCGGATTAATATCAAAGAGATAGTGACATGCAATAAGGAAAGTCAACCTATTAGAGATTGTCTTTAATATGTGATAGTCGAACCTTGATATATGAAAATGTTTCTAAGTCAAAAACTTATGCGAATTGGGAGAGAGGTGGAGATACGATTTATGTAAATTAAATTCGTTTATGGGAGATATGGGAAATTTTTTGAAAATTATGAAAGAAAAGTGATATAACGGTCCATATGGTGATTGGATAGAACGTCCAAGTAAGCAATAAGTTTGACAAAGTTCTCTCACCTTTTGCTTTACTAGACATACAATTAAATTAGATGCGTCTAGTCTTCCTTACCCCATGCATTCATTATGATCATCAATTATTTTGACTTTACTTAATGAAGGTTCATTTACATATATGGAAACATTTAAAACACCTAATCTAGCAAGTCAAACGACTTGCCTATACATTTGATAAATTATATTTATGTTTCACCTTATGTTCTCTTTTCGTACAATATGAACCAACTTATGTATATATTGAACTAATGTTTGGCTTATTACATTTTAATCCGGGCAATTTTCGTTTATTGACTAAGTGGCCATTTGGGATTGCTTATCAATGTTATAGGTAAATAATTCCCTCTCGTCTATGCGATGAGGGCCACCAGAGGAGATCCGCTTCTCACTTCCCTCCCTAGGTCCTTAGGGTTTTGCAATTATTTCTTCCTCGTCCCTGTCATAGATACAGCCAATAAAATTCTGGTCCTCATTCACGGTTTCTAATCTCTTTCAGATTTGATTGGCATTAAACATTCTGATAATCCTTTTTCTAGTTTTCTCATTTCATTGCAGGTGCGACTTCGGTGACGTTAGTTGTTGTAAATGGAAGATGATCTGGTTATTATGTGGAAAAAAATTCTCTCTCACGGCGGAGGAATCGGAAGGGGTGACGATTCCGGCGAGGAAAAATGAAGGAATTCGGGAGAAAGGGTCTCTATGTCTGCTTGGGAGGTTACTGTCAAAACGCCCTTACAATTTTGAAGCTTTCAGAAACACTATGATTGGAGCATGGCGATTGACAAAAAAACCAGACATAAAGAAGGTTGGAGAGCAACTAATTCTGGTCCAATTTTTTTCATCGCATTGACAAACAAAGAGTCATGGATGGCAGTCCTTGGTCGTTTGATAAGCAGTTGCTGATTCTTAAGGAGTATGATGGAGATACTCAACCCTCTGAAATTGATTTAAATTGGAGTCCTTTCTGTATACAAATCCACAATTTGCCATTCAATCAAATGGAGAAAGGAACAGTAGAAGCAATTGGCAAAAAATGCGGTCACATCGATGTAAATGCCGATGGTATTGGATGGGGACGATGCTTGCGAGTAAGAGTTTTGGTGGATGTCAGTAAGTCACTTAGGAGAGGAACCGTGATTCACGGACTAGGTTCCAGTTCACGGTGGGTTAGTTTTCAATATGAACGCTCATCCAACTTCTGTTACCGGTGTGGAAGAGTGGGACATAATGATGGTGAGTGCGAAGAATCGGCAAAACTAGACGAGGTCACTGGGAAGGAGATTTTTGAGTATGGACCTTGGATGCGGGCACAAGCAGATCGTCGATTTGGCGACAAAAGAGGAAACCGAGAAGTAGGAAAGGACGATGATGAGCCTGAAGTTCAGAAATCTGCCGGAAACATGCTTTCGGTCGGCGACGGAAGCAGTAACGCAAAAGGAAAGGAAATGATTGACGAACAAGGGCCGAAATTAGCGTTGCTTGATGCGGAAAGGATCGAGTCACGGGATTCATGTTATTCGCCAACGGAATTCTCGCCCAAAACAGGCGAAGCAGCTAATTTGGAAAAATCTGTTCCGAAATTAGCCTGTTTCTTTGAAGCTCATTTATCTCATCCACATCCAGCTGATCCACACCATAAAACAAACCACTTCCTAACCGACCCAGCTGAGAATGAAACATCCAAACCAAACTATGGCCCAAAACCATCCAAACACCAAGACAAGCCAACTTTTCAAGCCACCCAACCTCCTTCACAAAGTGAACCTTATGAAGAAGCATCCCCTCAGCAAAATACATGTACCGCACCCCACCAACAGCTAAGGCATCAGGTTATTTTCTCCCCAAACCAAAGTCCTAAAACCCAAAACAAGACAATTGAAATGCGAAGCACTGAGCCACAAAACCAAAACCTGAAACCAACAAAACAACTTTCATTTTCACCCATGAAAGTCGACTCAGCAGCTCAAAGTGCAGGAACATTAACGGCGGAATTAAGGAAGGTTAAAGGCACTCATGGTCGTTGGAAGAAGCAAGCCCGAACAGCGGAATTGTTTACACAGGGAAGGGAAATGGAAGCCTTACCTGGAAAACGTAAAGCAACAAGGGCCGAAAAAGATCCAATGGAAGTTGAATCCCCACCCAAAAAGGAGGCGGCGAATAACCCACCCATCTACAGAAGAATTATCGGCGGTGACTGGTGGAGGCCAGTCCTGCCGAGTACGATGACCTGGTTAGCCTGGAATTGCTGTGGGCTTGGGAACCCACAGACAATTCGTGAGTTGGGTAAAATCCAACAAAAAAGAATTCCTCTGTTAGTCTTCCTTTCAGAGACTAAATGCAATCGTAGAGTAGTGGAAAAATGCAAGAATAAGTGGGGACTGCATGGTTTGGCAGTAGAATCGAGAGGTAAATCTGGTGGGTTAGCATTACTATGGAAAAAAGAAGTTACTGTCCTTGTTCAAAGCTATTCTTTGTATCATATTGATGCCACAGTAGAAACTGAAACAGGAGGGCAGCGGTGGAGATTTACAGGCTTCTATGGGCACCCATCTGTCAGTAAACGAAGAGATACCTGGACACTTCTCCAGTCACTTCACCAAAAATATCAATTACCATGGCTTTGTTGCGGGGATTTCAATGAAATTTTAAGCAAACATGAAAAAGAGGGTACTTTAGCAAAGGCGAATTGGCAAATGTGGGATTTTCGAAATACGCTGGAAGAGTGCAGGCTGGTTGACTTGGGATTCACGGGTTATAAGTATACTTGGTGCAATAATAGACCTCATCCGCACACTGTCAGAGAAAGACTAGATAGGTTATGTGCAAATGCAGAATGGCTCGACCTCTTTCCAAATGCCAAAGTAACACACTTGGAGTCCAGAATTTCGTATCACAATCCAATCCTTCTTGGTCCCAATATTTATCAAAATGCTCAGGTCAAAAGAGGGAGAAAACATTTTCGCTTTGAATCAATGTGGGTCCAAAGGTCAGATTGTGCAAAAGTAATAGAAGAGGCTTGGAATGCAAGTACCCAGTATGAAGATCCATCTCAAAAAGTTATTAAAAGAATCTTAGAATGCAGAGTGGGCTTAATTAAGTGGAACAGTAGGGTGATTGGAAATGTGCAACAAAAAATAAAGGAGCTCGAAGACAAGATCAGCACTGTTCAACGTGGGGTTATTACAGCGGAGACAAAAGTGTACGTGGATGATTTGAAAGGGAGCTTGAATCAATACTGCAAATGGAAGATGACTCTGGAGACAGAGATCCCGAGTAGACTAGATGAGGGATGGTGATCGTAATACCAGATTTTTTCATGCTCAGGCCTCAGCAAGACGTCGTATCAACAGGGTGGAAAATTTGCGTAATGAATTTGGGAATTGGTGCGTCAATGACACAGAGAAAGAAGAAACGGTGGTGAAATACTTTCAGTCTATATTTACAACAAGTGACCCGCTGGAAGAAGCGCTGTAGGAAGTGCTGAACACAGTACAAAGGACTATCTCACAAATGGATAATGCTCATCTCACCCAACCCTTTGATTTAGCTGAGGTACAGTCTGCCTTATTTTTTATGTATCCTTTGAAATCACCGGGACCAGATGGTATGCCTGCAATGTTTTTTTCAAAAATATTGGCATATTGTAGGGAGCGATGTCACTGAAACTGTGCTCACTTTTTTGAA
This sequence comes from Escallonia herrerae, assembly GCA_033070095.1. Taxonomy (NCBI): domain Eukaryota; kingdom Viridiplantae; phylum Streptophyta; class Magnoliopsida; order Escalloniales; family Escalloniaceae; genus Escallonia; species Escallonia herrerae. Next base: position 248,569 of record JAVXUP010000937.1, on the reverse strand, counting down.
TACCGACACTTTTTCCCAAAAACTAAATTACACCCACATAGTTCTCATCCCCAAATGTCACAATCCGGAGAAAATCTCCCAGTTTAGGCCCATTAGTCTTTGTAATGTGATTGTCAAAATTGCTTCTAAAGTTCTAGCCAATCGTCTTAAGATCTTTCTACCAAAATGCATCGAAACTCAAAGTGCGTTTATCCCAGGGCGTTTAATCACTGATAATATATTAGTGGCCTATGAAGTGAATCATTTTTTAAAATACAAATCTTGGGGTAAAGAAGGACAAATTGCACTTAAACTCGATATGAGTAAAGCCTATGATCGAGTAGAATGGCCTTTTATCAAGGGTATGATGGAAAAGATAGGGTTTTGTCTTAAGTGGATTTCTATTGTCATGAAAATAGTCAAAACGGTGTCCTACTCGGTTATTTTAAACGGTGAACAGTTTGGCTATTTTCTTCCACAAAGGGGTCTACGACAAGGAGACCCTTTGTTTCCTTATCTTTTTTTGATATGTGTAGAGGGTTTTACATCAATGATCAAAGAAGTAGAGTCCAAAGGGAGAATCCGAGGGGTGGCCGTAGGTAGAACAAGCCCTAGGATCTCTCACCTCCTTTTTGCAGATGGCAGTCTCATTTTTTTCACAGCTGTTAAAGAAGAGGCCAGCGTCATCAAGGAGATACTAAGGAGGTATGAGGCAGCTTCTGGATAGAAAATTAATCTCCAAAAATCCGCAATGGTGTTTAGTAACAACACCCCAGAACCGATCCGGGATGAACTGCAGAATTTAATGGGAGTTCCAGTAGTCTCTACACATGCCAAATATTTGGGGCTACCTTCAGTGGTTGGACAATCCAAGAGAGAGGTTTTCAGCAATTTACGTGAAAAGGTATGGTCACGACTACAAGGATGGTCCTCGAAGTTCTTCTCCAAGGCTGGTAAAGAAATCTTGCTCAAATCTGTGATTCAAGCCATACCAACTTATGCCATGGGATGCTTTAAGCTACCGACGCAACTATGTGAAGAGTTAGAAGCAATGATGGCTAATTTTTGGTGGGGATATCATGACGGTAAAAAGAAGCTACATTGGATGAGTTGGGATAAATTGTGCAGAAGGAAGGATCAGGGGGGAATTGGGTTCAGGAAATTACAAGCTTTCAATCTAACGTTACTCTCTAAACAGGTATGGCGGCTTGTAAATAATCAGAATACACTCCTCTTCCGTATACTCAGTTCCAAATATTTCTAAGATGGAGACATTTTCAATGCACACTTAGGGAGCCAGCCTTCCTACACTTGGAGGAGCATCCTAGAGTCAAGGGACGTTATAGTAGCAGGGCTGAGGTGGAGAGTAGGCAATGGAGAAAAGATCAAAATCTGGAATGATGGATGGCTACCACAATTGTACACTTTCGAAGTTCAATCACCACAAAAAGTCCTCTCATCGACGGCCTATGTCTCAGCACTCATTGATCACCAAGGTAAGAAATGGAATAAAGATCTCATCCATCGCATTTTCTGGCCGAATGAAGCCAAACTGATTCTGAGCATACCACTTGGTCGATTACAAATGGAAGATAGACTAGTTTGGCATTTTTCGAAACAAGGTACGTTCTCAGTAAGTAGTGGGTATCGACTTGTCATGGAGAGAGGTTTGCTTAAAAAAGAGCATAATTTGGGGGAAGGTACCAGCAACGAGGATAAAACAAAGTGGAAGTTCATTTGGATATTAAACATACCCAACAAGCTTAAGATATTTTGTTGGAGAGCTTGCTCGGATATCCTTCCAACAGGTAATAGACTTATACGCAAAAGAATAAAAGTAACCAATGTGTGTCCAATATGTGGTTTAGATGGAGAAACCTTGTATCATGTCCTTCGCAACTGCAGTTTTGCCCGACAAGTGTGGGCTCTTTGCTCGTCTAATATGTACAAAGATGTCAAGTGTTGCGATAGTGTCCACTGGTGGTGGAAGGATGTAAGGGAAAGAGTGGACACAAAGGAGTTTGAAGTTTTGAGCACATTGGAATAGATTTAATCAGTTTACTTTTTTATTTTTGCCAAACACTTCAAACATGATTTAAATTGAATTCATCAGGTTTAACTATTCTAGAAGCAATCTCAAATACCCTCTAATTTTGTTTGTTAATAATGATTCTAATGTTATTGTAATTTGGTAACTTTTTTTTATTGTCATAGTTAGTTTAACATATCAAAGGTAATAGTTTAACATATCAAAAGGAGGCCAAATTTCTAGGCATATTTACCTAATTCAAGTGAACCTCAATAGCTGTAGAAACCGTCAATCACCATTTATTTCCGTATCCTCTTTTCCTAGTGAAAAATGGTTGAAGACTTGAACTGAGTATTTAAGCTTAGCAAAGGTCAATATTGCTTAGGCAATACCAGATCGAGAGCTTATTATTCGCACAAGATGGAGAAAAGAGAGGGCCATGTACTAGTAGTTCCAATGCCACTATAAGGCCATGTATCCCCTCTCATGAAGTTGTCACATCGAATTGCCAAACATGGTGTTCAGGTCACATTTTTCACAACAGAGTTTCTACAGGCACAACTTGTCGCTGCATTGCCGGAATTGGATGGCGGGGGTCACCGGATCAGGCTGGTCTCCTTCCCCGATGGACTAGACCCCAACGACGATAGAAAAGATCAGAGGAAGTTTAGTGAGAATATTAGGAAAAACATGCCCGTCTATTTGGAGGATTTTATTAAGAAGGCCAATGAAGGGAATGGTGATCATAAGAAGATTACTGGTGTGATCATTGATGCACCATTAGGGTGGGCTTTGGAAATTCCCAAGAAGTTTGGGATAAAGCAAGCAATCTATTGGTGTTCTTCCACATGATGCTTGGCACTGGTACTCCAGATTCCCAAACTCATTGAGGACAAACTTGTTGACACTGATGGTAATAATCATACATGCAATGTACTCTTGTCTATCCAATCATTTCTCCTTGCTTTCAATTTCTGATAAGAAAGAAATTAAAGCGTATATTTTGTGTGCTATATATCTAGCAAAAAGCCTAGGAACACAGTACATGTTTCGTCACTTAAATCCCTTTTTGGCTGTAAATCCACCCTCTGGGGAAAAGGGTTAAGATGGTTGAAGAAGTGTGTAGTCTCTAAGCATGTCCGCCATTGCAAGAAGAGTGCACATGCATGAAAACTAAGAGAAGTGGCCGATGATGAGAAGGAATTGCATAGTCAATTTGTATGAACATTTGTGTTGGAAAAAAGACGGCTTTGTGTATACTTGTGCAGAAATCAACTAAGTACGAAAATACTGAAATGTAGTTTACTACACAGAACAAATAGTATTAGCAAGAACAATAAAAATTAACTCACAGCAAAATCAGACAAACAACAATGGAGAACCGAGGCATGAATTTGATTCACTGTCCTTAAGACTTTATTCATCCCGCAACGGTGCTGACGGTCTCTTGACGAAAAGCCTCCCAGGTTACAACGGTACTGAAAATAGGAGCACTCCAAATCTTCAGACTCGGCGAACCAAAACAATGGCACAGAAAACTCAGAGACAGAATAATACAGAAAATAATTCGGGAAAAAATTAAATTGTATATGTAACTTCTGTAACCGTTTTTATACACAGTGTATTTCACTGGGGGGTGCAACTCTTCACAGAAAAAACTGCTAGCTGGAAAGGTCACAACTTTATGAAAAGAAAATAAATAAATAAATAAATTTATTTAAATGTTTTTGTCCCAAAAAGAATAAAGCCTGATGGGTCCAAGCCCAAGCCACGGACCGGACCGGGACGGGGCGGGCGGCGCATGCGTGTGGTGGACCAAACCTAAGTCCTCCCTCCTTACAAAACATGGGTACTCCCAAGGGGCCCAACCCTTAGCTCAAGGCTAAGCCTTATAAGGAGACAACATTGACTTTATTCTTTTATGTGGGATTCTCTCTTCCCTTCAAGTTGAACCACCAACTTCAACATCAATTTTCTCATTCACCTTCCATTTGTTTTAATCATGTGAATATACCATGATCATCTATTCCGATAGAGGATCATGAATCAATTTGTTCCTAACCAAAATATGGTTTAGAACCAATTAGAAAATTGAGTCAAAGTTGCTTCTCCACAATGGGTTTAAAACCCAATTCCAACAATCCCCCACATGAATAGAAAATTGACTGGACTCTATACGCAAAGAAACACTGACACAAGAAAGAGTTCTTTAGAACGACACTGCATCGAGATAGGTAGCCGATGGCCTTGAACCTTCCCTAGTGAGAACTATCGGATTTACTGGTTAACCAGTGAACGTGATGTCTTGAACTGTTCAACCTTTAGTGTAAACCAAGACAATAAAACTTCACACAGTATCGCTCAAACATTGTTTAGAGGTTCTCATTGTTGTGTTCAATATTGGCCCTGCACCCCCCACTTGGATTTCCAAGATATAAGAGTCATTAAAAGCATATCTTAACCTAACCTTTTTGTAGGTGCCACTGTCTTCTCATCATAGGAATGGATATGAGGGTTTGAACCCCCCACAGTGCTCTGTCTGAGTCGTATTTACATAATTCGGTTTTCCCTTTGAACCTAGATCTTGGGATCTCCAGTCAGCTAGGTAGGGTTTCCATTATGGCCACTCTTTAGTTCATAGGCTTAAGACCCATACCCCTCGATGACATATTTACTTTCTCTCTAGTCAAAGCTTTCGTTAACGGATCCGCAATATTATCCTTTGACTTCACATAGTCAATAGAGATAATTCCACCAGGAAGTAATTCTTTAACGGTATTGTGTCTGCGACGTATGTGTCTAGACTTGCCGTTATACATACTACTTTGTGCTCTTCCAATTGCAGATTGACTATCACAGTGTATGCAAATTGGTGGCACAGGTTTAGGCCAATTTGGAATATCCTCCAAAAAATTACGAAGGCACTCCGCTTCTTCTCCTGCTTTATCTAAAGCAATGAATTCAGATTCCATAGTGGATCTGGCAATACATGTCTGTTTAGAGAATTTCCAAGAAATAGCTGCTCCTCCTAATGTAAACACATATCCACTTGTAGATTTTGTTTCATTAGAATCTGATATCCAGTTGGCATCACTGTATCCTTCTAATACAGCTGGATATCTTGAATAATGCAGACCAAAGTTTAAGGTATATTTTAAGTACCTTAAAACTCTTACAATAGCCATCCAGTGATTCTTCCCCGGATTGCTAGTATATCTGCTCAACTTACTGACAGCATATGCTATATTGGGTCTCGTGCAATTCATGATATACATTAAGCTACCAATTATACGCGAATACTCCAATTGAGATATTCCTTCACCAGTATTCTTTGTTAGATGTAAATTTACATCTAGTGGTGTCTTAACTGGACTATCATCGTAACTTTTAAATTTGTCTAGCACTTTCTCAACATAGTGAGATTGTGACAAGACTAGTCCATTTGATGTTTTGGTAATTTTCATACCAAGTATAACATCAGCCACACCCATATCTTTCATCTCAAACTTACTGGTCAACATTTTCTTTGTAGCCTTAATGAATTCATTATTGCTCCCGATAATGAGCATGTCATCCACATAAAGGCAAACAATGACATATCCTTTTTCTGTGCCTTTAACATAGACACATTTATCACATTCGTTGATTCTAAAGCCATTTTCAATCATGACTTTATCAAACTTTTCATGCCATTGTTTCGGAGCCTGTTTTAGTCCATAAAGTGACTTGACAAGCTTGCACACCTTCCTCTTATGATTAGGAGCTACAAATCCCTCGGGTTGCTCTATATAGATCTCTTCATTTAGATCTCCATTTAGGAAGGCTATTTTCACATCCATTTGGTGTATCTCAAGATTATTAATAGCTGCAATAGCTATCAATATTCGAATGGATGTTATTCTTGTAATTGGTGAATATGTATCGAAATAATCAAGCCCTTCCTTTTGTCTATATCCCTTGACAACCAATCGGGCCTTGTATTTTTCGATCGTTCCATCAGCTTTCATCTTTCTCTTGAAAATCCATTTACACCCTAATGGTTTATTTCCAGGAGGAAGATCCACCAGTTCCCACGTATGATTTTGTATGATGGATTCAATTTCACTATTAACAGCCTCTTTCCAATGAGGAGCTTCGGGACTCGACATTGCTTCACTGTAAGTACGAGGCTTATTTTCTAATAAATATGTTAGAAAATTAGGACCAAACGATGTAGACATTCTAGCTCTCTTGCTACGTCTTGGCTCATCTTCCTCTTGTGAGGGATCTTGGTCCATACTAGTTCTTTCTAAAGAATTCCGTTCTTGTGCAACTTTATGTAGAAACACATCTTCGAAGAAATGTGCATTCCTTGTCTCCATTATGGTGTTGACGTGTATGTCGTCAATTTCAGATTTATGCACTAAGAACCGATATGCCTAGCTATGGCTTGCATATCCAATGAAAATCCCATCAACCGTTTTAGGCCCTATTTTGACCATTTTAGGTGGTGGGATTGCTACCTTTGCTAGACACCCCCACACTTTAAGATATTTAAAGGAAGGAGGACGACCTTTCCATATCTCATAAGGTGTCTTTTGCAGCTTCTTGTGAGGTACTTTATTAAGTATATGATTTGCGGTTAAGACCGCTTCCCCCCACAAGTTATCCGGTAGTCCAGAATTTATCAACAAAGCATTCATCATTTCCTTTAAAGTACGATTTTTTCGCTCAGCAATTCTATTTGACTGAGGCGCATATGGTGCCGTGGTCTCATGAATGATACCGTGATCGGCACAAAATTTTGCAAGAGGAAAAACATATTCTCCACCTCTATCACTTCTTAGTACTTTGACTTTCTTGCTAAGTTGATTTTCAACCTCAATTTTATATTGCATAAATGCTTCCAAGGCTTCATCCTTGCTTCTAAGCAAATATACATAACAAAATCTAGTACAATCATCAATAAAAGTAATAAAATACTTTTTTCCTCCTCTAGATTGTACCACCTTTAAGTCACATATGTCACTATGAATTAGACTTTAAGGTTCTGTACTTCTTTCAATTGACTTGAAAGACGTTCTTGCCATTTTAGCTTCAACACAAATTTCACATGCATTATGTGAGTCAAAATTCATTTTAGGCAAAAATCCATTTTTCACTAGCTTTTGTATGGAACCATAATTTACATGACCTAATTTACGATGCCATAAATTAGGAGATTCCAACAAGTAAGCAGAAGAAATATTTTTATTCATATCGGAATTCGGTACAACTTTAGGCACGATGGTCATTACATTTAACTTAAATAGACCATCACATAAGTACCCTTTTCCTACAAACATCCCACTTTTAGTGAGTACAAATTTATCACTCTCAAACACTAGCTTGAAACCATTCTTACTCAACAATGAACCTGACATTAGATTCTTCCGAATGTCTGGCACATGAAGCACATTGTTGAGACTCAATTCCTTGCCGGATGTCATCTTTAAGACCACCTTGCCCATTCCTAGCATCTTTGAAGAAGAAGAGTTTCCCATGAACAGATTCTCGTTATTGGCGCTCTCATATGTAGTGAACATACTTCGCTCGGAGCACACATGTCGAGTAGCGCCCGTGTCTACCCACCACTGTTTGGGATTTCCAACCAAGTTGACTTCGGATACCACTGCAGATAAATTCAAATCTGTCACGTCCTCAGTGATTTTGGTAACTTCAGTCATGTTGGCTTGAGAATTCTTTCCTTTCTTAAAGTTTCCTTTGTTTTTGCGACAATCCTTAGCACGATGGCCAGCTTTGCCGCACACATAGCAGTTCCCTTTGAACTTCTTCTTCTCACCGCCTTTGAAATTTGAGCCGCTTTCTCTGCTTGGACCATCGGAATCGGAAATTTTCCTCCTCTTTGACGGACCTTGCTCAACCACATTTGCCTTGGCCTCTTGATGATAATTACTGGCCTTCTTCTCGGACTGGCGATTATCTTCCTCGATCCTCAATCTCACAATCAAATCCTCGAGCTTCATCTCCTTGCGTTTATGCTTCAAATAGTTCTTGAAATCTTTCTAAGTGGGTGGCGATTTTTCAATCAAAGCAGCCACTTGAAAAGACTCTCCAAGTACCATCCCTTCCGCATGAATATCATGCAGAATTAGCTGAAACTCTTGGACTTGACTTATCACAGTCTTGGAATTCACTATCTTGAAATCAAGGAATTTGTCGACTACAAATTTCTTTGAGCCGACATCTTCCGTTTTGTATTTCCTTTCCAAGGATTCCCACAATGCTTTCTCATTGACCATTGGACTATATACGTTATACAACGCATTATCCAATCCATTGAGGATGTAGTTCTTGCACAAGAAATCTGAATGCTTCCAAGCATCCACGACAGCCACTGATTGCCGGTCAGGATTTTCACCGAGATCTGGTGCATCCTCTTGCAAGAACCTTGCCAAATTCAAGGTGGTAAGATAGAACAGTATTTTCTGTTGCCATCTCTTAAAATCTTTTCCGTTGAACTTTTCCGGTCTTTCACCAAGTCCAACGGAACCATGAGCAGGTGCCACATAAGGCGTCGCATACACAGTCCCGCCACTGTGCTGCACGTTGGGATTAACCGGTCCACTTTCCGGATTGGTTTCACTAGTAGCCATTGTTATATAGCAAAATATAACAACAATTAATAAACAGTCCAGTCTAACACAAACCAATAGTGAAAATAGAGTATAGAAATCACTAAAATTAAATTCAGAAACTGAAAATAATTTTAGTATATGCTTGAAACGAAATTGAAAACACTGTTTGGAAATAATGTTTCTACACATGCAACACAAAGTGCGGAATAAAGTCTTAAGAATGTTGGAAAAAAGATGGCTTTGTGTATACTTGTGCAGAAATCAACTAAGTACGAAAATACTGAAATGTAGTTTACTAAACAGAACAAACAGTATTAGCAAGAACAATTAAAATTAACTCACAGCAAAATCAGACAAACAGCAACGGAGAACCGAGGCGCGAATTTGATTCACTGTCCTTAAGACTTTATTCGTTCCGCAACGGTGCTGACGGTCTCTTGACGAAAAGCCTCCCAGGATACAACGGTAGCACTTCTGAAAATAGGAGCACTCCAAATCTTTAGACCCGGCGAACCAAAACAATGGCACAGAACTCTTTCCGGACACAGAAAATTCGGAGACAGAATAATACAGAAAATAATTCGGGAAAAAATTAAATTGTATATGTAATTTCTGTAACCGTTTTTATACACAGTGTATTTCACTGGGGGGTGCAACTCTTCACAGAAAAAATTGCTAGCTGGAAAGGTCACAACTTTCGGAAAAGAAAATAAATAAATAAATAAATTTATTTAAATGTTTTTGTCCCAAAAAGAATAAAGCCTGATGGGCCAAAGCCCAAGCCCAAGTGACACACGGTGGCCCTTGTTGGCACAAGGAAACCGTGTGTGGCACTCGACTTGCCGCTCGCAAGAAGAGTCCGCCAACCAATCCCAACAATTTAAAGCAAGCAGTGCATCAACATCGCATAAAACAGTGCACAAAGAGTAAATTTCAACACGAGGGCAAAACGGTCACAAATATCTTCATTACTTCAATAGCATCATTACAACTTACAAAAGGCTTTGTTTGCATCCACAGTGTGCAATCTAGCTAGACAGGCAAGCTAAAACAAAGCAAGGGACTCTCGGGTATGGGTGTGCATGACTCCCATATAGTACCATTAGGAGGAAAAACCAAAGTGACAGTAGTAGACGTAACTATGTGCGAGGAGTCATAGTGCCCCTTTTTAGAGAAATACAACTCGAAATGACTTAAAATTTTACAGGAAAACTTAAATATATACAACGGTGGTCTCCACCAAAATTGAGCAAAAACGCACGCCTGGATCTTTAGATCTTCACTGTTGGCTTTTGACGTGCGCGGGCACTGCAATTGGGCGCGCGGGCGCTGTGCTTGACGGGCGCATGGGCGCGAGACTTGAGGAACTTGTGAGGGCGCATGGGCGCCTGTTGGAAGGGCGCGGGGGTGCTGGCGGGTGCAAGGGGCAGCCCGTGACATTCTCCCCCACTAGAGCTGTTGACGCCCTCGTCAACTTCTGCATGTGGTAGGCTTCAATCTTGTCGGCGTAGGCTGATAAGTCTGCTGCTCGTTCCCAAGTGTTTTCTTCATCCATATGTCCCTGCCACTTGACTAGGTACTCCTGATGGCGTTTGCGGGAAGCTATAATCACTCTATCATTCAAAATAGCTTTGGCAACTCGCTTTCCTGCTGCTTTGGGTTTGAGTCCTTGTCTCTTGATTTGGCCCCTGGAGGGGTCGGCTGTGTCTTCATAGAATGGCTTCAACATGCTGACGTGAAAGACGGGATGGAGCTGGCGGCTCCACCAATGAGGCGGATCAACTTTGTAAGCCATCTTGCCTATCTTCTTCACTATAGTCAGGGGTCCCTCATATTTCTGCAAAAGACGAGAGTCTCTTCCCCTTAGAAATTTGCGATCTTGTGGCAGTAGCTTAACCATAACTTTGTCGCCCACGTTAAACTCTTGAGATCTCCTGTTCTTGTCAGCGTGTTTCTTCATTCTTCTGGCTGCTTTCTCAAGGTAGGAGTGAGCTAGATCTATATTCTGCCTCCATTCTTCACTGAAGCTTATGGCCCTTGGGGATTTCCCGGCATTGGGGACGTTTACCGTGTGGGGTAGTAACGGTTGTTGTCCATTTACAATCTCAAAAGCACTCTTCCCTGTCGAAGAGCTTTTGCGTGAGTTGAAACACAGCTGGGCAACATCCAGTAGCTTGACCCAATTTTTCTGTGTTACACTGACAAAATGGCGGAGGTACTCTTCTAACATGGAATTGAACCACTCCGTTTGACCGTCTGATTCTGGATGATAACTTGAACTCATTGAAAGTTGGGATCTGAATAACTTAAAGAGTTCAGTCCAAAAGTTTCCAGTGAAGCGGGAGTCCCGATCACTGACAATGTCTTGAGGCATTCCCCAATACTTCACCACATACTTAAAGAAAAGTTGCGCTGTGTCTTCGGCTGAGCAATACTTGGGTGTTGCGATAAAGCTCGCATACTTGCTAAACCGATCAACGACAACAAGAATTGTGCCTAAGTCTTCAACCTTCGGCAGACCAGTGATGAAATCCAATGACACACTCTCCCACGGTCTCTTGGGGACCGGCAGCGGCTGTAGTAACCCTGCTTTCTTCTTACGCTCCACCTTGTCCTGCTGACAAGTAAGGCATGTTTTCACATACTCTTGCACTTCATCCCCCATTTGGGGCCAGTAGTAACCTTGTTGAAGGAGAGCTAATGTTCTTTCTCCTCCGGCATGGCCTGCCCAAAGGGTTTCATGACATTCTCGAATCAATGTTCGTCTCAGATCATCGACTCGGGGAACGTATACCCGTCTTCCTTTGGTCATCAGCAAACCATCTTCTTGCCAAAACTGTCGAGTTTTACCGCTCTCGATCAGTTTCAGTAGTTGTTGGGCAACCGGATCCCTGGTAAGGGCCTTCTTGATCTTCTTCACGATGTTGATGGCAACTCGGCTATCTGCTCTAACAATAGCATTCATGGCCATCAATGCTACCTGATCTAGTTCGGCTCTCCTGCTGAGGGTGTCTGCTACGCTGTTGGTTGAGCCTGCCCTGTACTCGAGCATGAAGTTGAATTCTGCCAAAAGTTCCTGCCACCTGGCCTGTTTCGAGGTGAGCTTAGATTGACTCAAGAAGTGGCTCACTGCAGTGTTGTCCGTCTGCACTATGAAGCTAGAACCAAGCAGGTAGTGCCTCCAAATTCTGAGACAGTGTACTACCGCGAGCAACTCTTTCTCATGAGTGGTGTACCGACGTTCTGCTTCGTTGAGCTTCCTACTCTCATATGCCACCGGGTGGCCTTCTTGCATTAGAACCCCTCCTAGTGCAAAGTCAGAAGCATCTGTATGAACTTCAAAGGACTTCGACACATCAGGGAGAGCAAGTACCGGATCTTCAGACATAGCCTGCTTCATAGCCGAGAAGGCCGATTGACACTCCTTGGACCATTCCCAAACATTGCTCTTCTTCAAAAGTTCGGTTAGGGGATGGGCCATTCTCGAATAATCTCGGACAAACTTCCTATAATAGTTGGTCAATCCAAGGAAAGATCTCAGTTCTGAAACATTCGTTGGCGGTTGCCACTCCTGTATCACTTGAACTTTAGTTGAGTCCATCCTTATCTGACCCTGTTCTATCACATGGCCCAAGAATTTAATCTTGATCTGGGCAAAAGTGCATTTCGACAGCTTCACGTATAGCTCGTGCTCCCTCAGTCGGGCAAGCACCTTCCTCAAGTGCTTCAGATGCTCGTCCAAGCTGGAACTGTAGATCACAATATCATCGAGATACACCACTACAAAATCGTCAATGTAGTCCCGCAAAACCTGATTCATCAAGGTGCAAAATGTGGCCGGGGCGTTGGTCAAGCCGAACGGCATGACCAAGAACTCATACGCACCGTATCTGGTGACACAAGTTGTCTTCGCCTCGTCACCTTCGGCAATTCGGACCTGCCAATACCCAGACTTCAAGTCCAACTTGGTAAACACTCTCGCCCTACTAAGCTGATCAAAACAGTCGGCGACTAAAGGAATAGGATACTTGTTCCGAATAGTCACCTTGTTTAGCGCCCTGTAGTCCACACACATCCGCAAGGAACCATCTTGTTTCTTCTGGAAGAGGACTGGTGCACCGTAAGGCGACTTCGCTAGAGTGATCAAACCCGCATCTAGCAACTCCGTCAATTGTTTTCTGAGTTCAGCAAGTTCTGGTTGTGACATCCGATACGGATCTCGGGCGGGTGGCTTCATGCCTGGCACGAGCTCTATCTCATGGTCAATTGCCCTTCTAGGTGGCAATTTCTTCGGCAATTCATCAGGCATCACATCTTCAAAGTCGTTTAATATCACTTTAACTTCTTTCGGTAATGGTCCCGATACTTCTTCAATTTCGTCCCACCGTAGCATGGCAAGGTAGGTTGTTTCATCCCGTTTTAATCCCCTTTTCAACTGGAGGGCTGAGATAGAACGCTCTCCCGCCCTAGAAGATATAGTTGGGATGACACACGGTTTATTCCCAAGCATGACTAGCGAGTTGGTACATGGCATCACTGTGGTCTTTGTGTCACACAGAAACTCTAACCCAAGGATCAGTTTAAAGTCGTCCATGATGACTACTGAAAAGTTGGTCCTTCCTTCGTATGGGCCAATCTTGATCAAAACAGATCTCGCTATCCCCGCTACTGGCTGTGCGGCGGAGTTGATAGCCTTCACCCGTCCGCACCCTTTTTCTAGAGTTAGACCCAATCTTTCCACTTCGGTGCTAGAAATGTAATTATGGGTAGCTCCTGTGTCCACCATGGCCCTGATGGCCTTCCCGTTAACCTTGATGTCCACATACATCAAGCCTTTTCTTGGTACATCACCCTTTTTCTTTGGCGGCATGTCTTTAGGCTCTTCCCCAGTCAAGCTCTTTTTGGGGTTCCCAACCTGTGTTGTCACCGCATTACACCACTGAGGAAAGGCCCCGACGGCATCTTCCTCTTCATAATCTTGTGTGTCTGTTTGCTCATCTGTTGGTGGATGCCTTGGTCGAGAGCCAGATTGTTCCCCACGTTGCACCTGCCCAATGTTGTCAAAGAAGGCATTCATCATCTGTCGCTGCGGACAGTTAGCGATCACGTGCGGTCCTTGGCACAAGAAGTAACCCCTGAAAGGAGGTTTCTTCACTTCTCCACTGGTGCTAGCGTCAGGCTTGGCTTTGAACCCAACTCCACTCTTCTGTTGGGTAGAAGAGTTTGACGCCAACTGCTTTTACTGCCCCAACTTTGGTTTGGCACTGGACCCCCTGGCTTCTTGCCACCAATACCTCTACTTGGATTTCCTCTCTGAGGGGGTCTCTGTGGCTCGGAGTTGTAATCTGAAAGGCTCTCGGCAGCGATGATGGCTTCATTAAGGTTGTTCACCCGACGTCTATTAAGCTCGGTGCGAGCCCATGGTTTTAACCCTTCCATGAAGAAGAAGAGTCTGTCGACTGCGGACATGTCACTGATGTCCAACATCAAGGCAGAAAATGCCTGGCAATACTCCCAGACCGATCCGGTGTGCTTGCATTCCAGCAACGCTTTTCTCGCGTTGAATGCGGTGTTTTCTGGGAAAAACTGACTCTTTAGCTCACGTTTGAGTATCTCCCATGTGTTTATGACGCAAGACCCATCTTCCATCTCTGCGTACTTCTTCCGCCACCATAACTTGGCATCTCCAACCAAGTACATGGCAGCCATCGACACCTTTGTCACTTCCGAGTCTACTCTGATGGCTCGAAAGTATTGTTCTATATCGAAAAGGAAATTTTCTAATTCCTTGGCGTCACGGGCTCCCCCGTAACTCTTGGGCTCTGGCACTCGGGGCCTCGACGAGTGCTCCGCAACCCCAGCGGGTGTGTTAACCACTGCACGACTAAGAAGCTCCACTCGATCCTGGAGTTCTTGAAATTTAGACTCCCAGTCTATACCTTCACTGTGCCGTGCATGGTGTTCCACTCGATCTTGAAGCTCCTGAAACTTCCCCTCCCATTCCATGCTCTCAGCATATCGGGTATTATCAGTGGCTTCAAGATTCACTTCCAACGCATCAAGGCGAAGGGAGAATTGCCTCAGGATGCCCGGAGCATCCTGGTCACTCTTGAACATGTCATGTATCTGTGCTTCCAAAGCATCGATTCTCTCTTTCGTGTTGGCCATAGTTTTTCTCAGCAAACTATCCCACAATATTTTCTTAGCTGAAGCCACGGTCCCTTGGGCAACCGCGGCTCTGATACCACCTGACACACGGTGGCCCTTGTTGGCACAAGGAAATCGTGTGTGGCACTCGACTTGCCGCTCGCAAGAAGAGTCCGCCAACCAATCCCAACAATTTAAAGCAAGCAGTGCATCAACATCGCATAAAACAGTGCACAAAGAGTAAATTTCAACACGAGGGCAAAACGGTCACAAATATCTTCATTACTTCAATATCATCATTACAACTTACAAAAGGCTTTGTTTGCATCCACAGTGTGCAATCTAGCTAGACAGGCAAGCTAAAACAAAGCAAGGGACTCTCGGGTATGGGTGTGCATGACTCCCATATAGTACCATTAGGAGGAAAAACCAAAGTGACAGTAGTAGACGTAACTATGTGCGAGGAGTCATAGTGCCCCTTTTTAGAGAAATACAACTCGAAATGACTTGAAATTTTACAGGGAAACTTAAATATATACAACGGTGGTCTCCACCAAAATTGAGCAAAAACGCACGCCTGGATCTTTAGATCTTCACTGTTGGCTTTTGACGTGCGCGGGCACTGCAATTGGGCGCGCGGGCGCTGTGCTTGACGGGCGCATGGGCGCGAGACTTGAGGAACTTGTGAGGGCGCATGGGCGCCTGTTGGAAGGGCGCGGGGGTGCTGTGCTAGGCGGGTGCAAGGGGCAGCCCGTGACACCAAGCCATGGACCGGGACGGGGCGGGCGGCGCGCGTGTGGTGGACCTAACCTAGGTCCTCCCTCCTTACAAAACATGGGTACCCCCAAGGGGCTCAACCCTTAACTTAAGGTTAAGCCTTATAAGGAGACAACATTGACTTTATTCTTCTATGTGAGATTCTCTCTTCCCTTCAAGTTGAACCACCAACTTCAACGTCAATTTTCTCATTCATCTTCCATTTGATTTAATCATGTGAATATACCACGATCATCTATTCCAATAGAGGATCATGAATCAATTTGTTCCTAACCAAAATATGGTTTAGAACCAATTAGAAAATTGAGTCAAAGTTGCTTCTCCACAATGGGTTTAAAACCCAATTCTAACAATTTGTACCTTGATACTCTAATATGATTGAAACTTCTATTGTAGGGATTCCGTTGAAGAATGAGAAGATCCGGTTGTCACCAATAATGCCTGCAATGAGCACAAACGAGTTTACATGGTACTTCCCCAGTAACCCTGACTTGCAAAAGAGCATGTTCCAACATATCCAAGCGGTCAGCACATTCATACAAAGTTCAGACTGGGTTATCTGCAATTGGTTCCACGAACTCGACCCTTCGGTCCACAATGTCATGCCAAACATTCTGTCCGTCGGTCCATTGCTCACCCATAAGCAACCCTCCGGAAGCTTTTGTTCAGAGGACTTGAGCTGCATAACCTGGCTTGACAAACAGCCTCCAGGATCAGTTATTTATGTTGCGTTTGGCAGCACGTCCAAGTTTAGCCAACAACAGATCGATGAACTAGCACGAGGACTCGAACTGGCAAACCGTAGATTTCTGTGGGTTGCTTGGTCAGGCTTGAGGGACGGAGTGACCTTGAAATACCCGGATGGCTTCTTGGAGAGAGTTGCCAATCTCGGAAAGTTGGTCGAATGGGCGCCTCAAGAGAAGGTTTTGGCGCACCCTTCTGTTGCTTGTTTTCTGAGCCACTGTGGCTGGAACTCCACTCTGGAGAGCCTGAGCATGGGGTTCCTTTTCTATGTTGGCCTTACTTTGGGGATCAGTTGTACATCCAGACTTGTATTTGTGAAAGTTGGAAGGTCGGATTGCGGTTTGATGCGGATGAAAATGGGATTATATCCAGTCATGAAATCAAGCAGAAGGTGGAGGAATTCTTTTGCAATGAAGGTATAAGAGAGAATGCATTGAAGCTGAAGGACATGGCTCGAAAGAGTGTTGGTGAGGGAGGATCCTCATCAAAGAATTTGGAGTATCTCATTCATCAAATGAGGGGTTAAAAGGCACTTCTTGATATTTATAACTAATGTTGTTGATTCATCCGAATTTATGAATTACTATTACCTACGACTTTGGTGCATACTTTTTATTTGCATTTTCAGAGAAATGAAGGATGCTCGCAGCTTACTCTTGTGAGAATAAGGACTTTATTTTAACTTTTTAGTCTGAACAAACTTTGACTCCTATCCGAATTATAAGAGTCTTTCTTCAATTCCGTGTATAGTAACAATTGATAGTCGCTAAGGGCCTGTACGCTTACAAGATTTTTTTTGTATTCTATATTCTGTTTTTGTTTTCCAGAATTTAGTATTCAGTTCTAAAATCGTATTGTGTACTTTTACTTTTTTCCGTATCTACTTTTTCAATTTTTTCTGTACGTTTATCATTTTCATTTTCGTTTTCACCAACTTTTTTCTGAACCAATTCATTAATGGACCCCACTATTTCCATTTCTAGGAAGACCCAATGAAATGGGTGGTCTAGTTTGGTGAGTGTTTGTTGAAACAGGGTGGTAGATATGAGGGAGAAGAGATGGTATTCTGATTAGGAGAATACAGCTCGAGAAAAAAGGTGAAAACACCCTTTGGGTGTTTTCAGCTTTTTTGACATTATTTGGAAATTTTTTCCAAAACGGAACTGAAAAAACGTAAACATACACGAAAAAGGCATCTTTTTCATCATCATTACAAAAATGAAAACTGAAAAACGTAAACGTACAGCCCCTAAATGTTTCTAGTGACTTTTCTTCTAACGCTTTCAGCGACAATTCTAAACAATACATTTTTAGCGTCACTAACTAAAAGCCACTAGAAACATTCAGAGACGATTGATTGTTGCTATATAGGACGAATGAGAGATTCCTCCAACCAAGATAGCAGCTAAATTTTTTCCTTTTGGACTTGCCTTAGTTTCGTGAAAATGTCACGAAAACCGATAAATGCCTATGAGAGGTTGGTTTTTATACAGGGATAAGGTTTTAATGTGCCCTACTTTGTACATAATTTTCTATACATGTGATCAATAAACAACCGACTAAGCTTATTTCTTTTAAAAAAAAGTATGCTACTTATTTACCAAAAATGAAGAAATGAACCATTTAAATGAATACAAGCAATTTTCATTTCCTCCCAATTTCTATATTACGTTCCAATGTAGATCAAAATGCTAAACATCGTTAGATAATAGTCTTACAGAAACTAAAGTGCCAACTATATATTCTAAGCAAATGTATGAAGTGTGAGAGTGCAGCAAAAGCTTCCCGTCGAAAAGAATCCGACGTGTCGTTTTGTGGTTTTTTGAGAAAATAAAATTGTAGGTGTGAATTTGTGGGTTTTCTAGATTTTCTTTAAAGTAAATAATTTCAACCTAACTTGAATTTTGAATTTCAAGCTCACCAATTGTATATCCTGCGTTACCGATGTCTATATCCAAAAACATTTGACCATTTCCAAATGAAATAACAAAGTTTCGGGCAGGTACTTGCTTGGAAATTATGCCAAACAAAATAAAAATTTATGATTTGAGTATCTATTTTAAATAAACTAAAATTAAGACTCATTCCCTATTGAAATGGTTTCAATAAGTAACTGTTCATCCCAAGAAAGTCACTAGAATCATATTCTTTTCTTAAGCCTCCAAAAAAATCTCACTTCTCCTGATCCTTACGTCAGAGCCAAGATGAGGAGTCTTTTGAATCCGTCTTATTTTTCAGTGTTAACATACAATTATTTTTATGTTTGTCATGATGTTCTTTACGCACTAAATTCCTAGTCCTAATTTGAATTCCTATTCTTATTCATCTTAATGTAGTTAAACCCGGTGCTATGTACAGAAATGAAGGTAGTTAACTATGAAGGGGGGGGGGGGGGAGTCATGGGGTGTGATGGTTAGAGTTGATGGATTGGAAGTTGTTTTCTAGCCAATCTTAATTTAATATCTATTTTAGTTTTGGAAGGTAAAGAAGGCATCAGCTGAATCCAAATATATCGTGGACGGCCCAGATTCTATTTTTTTTAGCAAGTTCTGGCTTAACCGTTACAAAGTGCAGTTTTTACAAAATTGTCCTTTAATCCAATCTTTCTCACGATCACTTTATCGGTTTGTCATCTCCCTCTCACTTTACCACTCTCTCTCTCTCTGGCTCTGGCAGTGGCAGTGGCAGTGCCGTGAGATGATGCCGGCCGACAACCACGGGTGGACCTACATGGTGACAGGGGGGGGGGGGGGGTTAAGCCCCCCCTAAACTTTTGAAAAAATTGCTTATGAAGGTGGTTCTGCTGAAAATTTGAAAAATTGCTTATGGAGAGGAGGTACAAACTTCTCACGGTTTTATCTATGTTTTCCTTTCCTGTTTGTATCTAAAACGTGACCTTAGCGTCTTACTTGAATCTTGCGCAATGTTTAGTTGGGAATTCGATTTGAAGTTGCCTTATGTGCTGATTATCTAGCTTGCTAGCTAGTTGGGTTATCAATTTAAGTGGTTAAGTATGCACTCTAATGTACAATAACTGATGCATAATGTATAACTTGATTGCACCGAGAGTGACAGACAAAGGATAATGAGGTTGTGGACAAGTAGTTGTTGTTAGAATCTCAGGTTTGCTGGACGTACTTAAATGATTATATATTTTAATTTCAGTGATTATATAGAGGTTTAGAATATATGTTTGGTCAATTTAATTTTAGTTTAATTTCAGTTTGATTTTAATGATTATATAGAAAACTTTTTAATATTATTTTACTTAATTTTTTTTTGTGAATTCGATATAATTTTTGCACCCTCTGAAAAAAATTCTTGGTTCCGCCCTTGCCGACAACACCGCTCGAGGGACAACGCCGGCGAAGCAGAGCAGATCTGCAAGCCAATGTCGACCGATTACGCTGCTCGAGGGATGACGCCGACAAAGCAGAGCATATCTGGGCCGTCCACGATCATCGCCGAAACCGCCGCCCTCGCATCTCATTTCCGATGCCACCGCCGTCAGCGTCGCATCTGCCCATCCCACATGCCGCCGCCGTTGCCACCACATCTTTCCTTTGCCCATATCTCCGCCGAATCTGGCGGTAGACCATGCTGCCGCCACCACATCTATTGCAATATTCCAATTTGTATCATTATTTAGTTTTGAATTAGATTGGTATGTATCTTTTTTGGTGTAATTGACATGAAGTTGGGTCTGATTTTGATTGGTATGGATTTTTTTGGTGTTATAGACATGAGTTTGATTTTGATTGGTATGGATTTTGAGTTTGAATTATTGAGGGATAGAAACAGAGAGAGAGAGAGAGAGAGAGAGAGAGAGAGAGACAAAGAGGGATAAAAAGTTTGAGTTTGGCTTTGAATTGCCGTTCTGCTAACCGCTACAGAGTATAGCGGTTGGGCACAATTCCTAACCGCTACTGAAGCTAGTTAGAGTTAAAAAAAAAGTAACATGTGTCGTCCACTTTCACACGTGGACGGTCTCAAATTCGGTAAGAAATAGCTATTTCTCCACCGGTAGATAGGGATCGGCTCCCATATATATATATATATATATATATATATATATATATATATATATATATATATAGGAGCCGATCCCTATCTACCGGTGGAGAAATAGTTATTTCTTCATCACCCATCTAGTCGTCCACGTGTGGAAGTGGGCGGCTGAGATTCCACTTTTTTTTTACACTTCACACCTAACTGCTACTAAGAGTAGCGGTTAGGGTTTTTTCCGAAACTGCCCTCGCAGGGTCCTTTCTTCTTGTCTTTCTTTGTTCCTTACATCCCTCTCTCTTTCCTATCTCTATCTTTTGTTCTCTGTCTTTACCGCGCAAGAGACCACCACTGCCCACCCAACCAAGCAGTAGCTACATCCATTAGAGACGACCCTCATCACAACACCAAACTGTCAGCCACAACCACCAACTGACCAGCCACAACCATCCAACCACCAACAACAATTACCACATATCTGAGTAAAACAAACACCATGGGCACCACCAACACCGCACCACGGTCACCGCCCAGCACAACACCACCGCACCTTAGCCAAACATAATGTTTAATCAATTGGTTTAATTTAATCAATTTGACACGATGTTGCTCCCCAGAATTCGATGATTCAAAAAGATAAGGAGAAGAGTGGCACAGCCCGCTCGTCTACCGCGGCCGGCCCCCGGACTGAAACTAGTTCTTCACCTGTTCAGCACTAAATAATTGACTTGTTTCTGTTTTTGTCTGGTTAGCCAGCCGTAAGAAAGATATGTTCTTTCCTCTTGCTAGCCGTTGTCCCCAACAAATGGAAAAAGGAAAAAAAGGATCAAGTCCTTTGACTGGTATTTCAAGAAAGAACGTGAAAGCCATTGCCTTATTCCCATCTGTGTCGCAACTGATTCGGTAGCAAGGAAATTCACCAATCCAATTAATTGGATTGCCAAATCAACCCGTCAAGTTTTTAGGATTATCAATTGCGAAAAACTTGTAACATATCTATAAATAAAAATAAAATTGTAGGGAAGACGAAGGTGGGGGAAGCGACGAAGGCTGGTGGCGATGGTGATTAATGATTGCGAAAGTTCTACGATCGTGGCTGTGACGGTTCTACAACCATGGAGGTATTGTAATGGGCTGGATCGGATCCACGACAGTAGAGGTTGAGCCATGACAGTAGGAGGTAAGTCGGCTGTGACGGCGGCGGTAATTTATGATTGCCGACGACCGTAGATTGTGTACGGTAGTGGAGTGATGAGTAGGTTTCCGGGGCGGTAGAGGAGGGAGACGGTGGAGGCAGTTGACCCAAAATTTGCAATAATCTGCAAAAGATGGCGTGCCTCAAAAAACTTTGGTTTGACAGATTATCTTGCAAATAAGCCGACATATTTGCTCTATGCATCAAATTTTATTCATATTCGCTTATTTATTAGTTTGACATTTTTTATAAGTGATTACCACTTTTAATAAATAATCGTGAATAAGATACATATATAATATGCATCTCTGCGTTGACAATGACTAAGCCATGCCTTATGAGGTAAAATCCATGGATGGATAATCTCACTTTGCATGCTAATGTTACACTAATCTTTTCCTCCCCAAAAATATTTGGCTGCTATCCAAGTTAGATGAATCTTCCTCCTACCCTATATATAGCGACAATCAATCGTTTCTAAATATTTTTAGAGGCTTTTTATTTAGAGACGCTAAAAAAGTGATGCTAATAATTGTCGCTAAAATGTTAATTAGAAGAAAAGTCACTGAAAATATTTAGTAACTATTAATTGTCATTATACACGGGGTTGGAAGAAGATTCTTACAACCCGTGTAGGAGTC
Source organism: Escallonia herrerae (assembly GCA_033070095.1). NCBI lineage: Eukaryota > Viridiplantae > Streptophyta > Magnoliopsida > Escalloniales > Escalloniaceae > Escallonia > Escallonia herrerae. Next base: position 226,435 of record JAVXUP010000937.1, on the reverse strand, counting down.
AAAGTTTGTTCTTCCCTGCCCAGGTTGTTACTTTCTTAGTCTTAAGTTTTTCGTTATTTCATTAGCTTATACTAATAACACACACCGTCATACATTTTATACTAAATTACATGTTCTTTTGATAATACAAAAAGTGAACCTTTTTGCTGCATTCACGCTTTAATTTGATCCTTTTGATTGTATAAGGCTAGCTCTTTCGTTGTATTTTAATTTTCCCTACAGAGATTGAGAGGTGTGCTATTTGTCTTTCATATTTAGTGCAACATTGCTTTCATGAGCGCTTAGTTGCAAGGAACGTGGCACTAGCGGTAGCAGGAGCGGGAGCAAGCTATGGGGCAATGATCGTTACTGGTACAGTGAATTCTAGGGTGAGAGCAGGAAGATGAGCAAGAGCAGATGTGAGGTTCTGAGGTAGGTGGGTGACTAATTTTTGAAAATTTTGTAACGGAAGGCATGTAAATAAAAACGATAACAAAAAAAAAAAAATCATCAGTGAGTAGTGTTTTTGTAACTAGTTTTTTCTCACGTGGAATGCTTTGCCCAATTTTGTGCAAAAAATAAAGAGAGTTCCGTAACGTAACGTCCCGTGCACTGTCACGAGTAGTTAAACGCTGATTTAACTTCTGAACTTGTAGCATTTTAGTACAACCAAATAGGCTATAGTTGTTTAGTACAACTTGTGATTCGACTAAGTCACTGGTGGCAGCTTGGCTGAGAAGGTAGCAGGCTTTAATAGAAGAAATAATTCATGATATGCTCACCACGATATCAAGCCGGATAATCTCCTCTTTGTTCACAGCTGGCCTGAAAATATTATCATGATATGTGAAGTGAGGAAGGTTGAATTTGAAAAGAAGCAAAGCCAGTAGAATGAGAGGTATTTCGGCACACTGCAGATGATGGAGGGGTACGAGGAATCATAAGTACGTACGAGGGAGGGCTTGCAAAACACGACGTTTATAGCTTTAGTTCACAGTTATAGTAGAAAAGTACAATTAATAGCTGTTATTAAATAAACAAACGCATACCTTGGGTTCGCCGCCCGAGCATGAACAAATATGCAACGCGAAATGCATCCATAACACGTATTGCATTTTTTTTTTTATTGATTGCCTGAAGTGCCAGAACCAATATTTCATCTCAGGCGGTACTAAAAATATATCGAAGTCTCCAAATTTTTAGTGACTTCGATATAGTGGAGAGAATTCAATCTAGTGGCAAGTTTGAACAGTAACCTAACTTGTAAGAAACTATATTGAATTTCTAATTATCTAATATGATGTGCAATTAGTTAATTACACCCATGTTACGCCCATATCCTTCCGTCATTGCTCCACTAAAAAAATATACGTTTTTATTTATGTCATCACTACGTACTTTTTATGTAACAGTACTGCCCTCATTTTGTATATACAAGGTATATATACCATATAAAAACTCATATTATCCTTGTTTTCCAAATTAGGGTTTTAACCCTAATATTCACCAACCCAGCCGCTCCTTCTTCCCCCCTACCATGTTGCGTCCCCTCCCCCCCCCCCCAACACGCCATGCACCGCCTTCACAAATGGATTATACTACTGGGTGAGTTAATCGAGCATCTTCATTTTCATTGGTGTTCTTTTTTGTCTTTTGTCTTTTGGTATTGGTATTAATTTTGTCAAAGGGTTGGCGCATCGCGGTAGTGGCTCGCGGCGGTGCATTAGTAGGTGGTGTTGGGGTGTGACGGTGGTGGGCTTGTGGTGCGACGATGGGGTTGACACAGTGGCTTGCGATGGGCATGGGGGCAGTAGCTCGCGGTGAAAGGGGAGCCCTGAGTGGTTGAGGTGGCGGCGCGGCGTGAACAGGGCTGCGGTGTTGTGTGGTGGACTGTGTGTGATGGTGCAATGAGGGGAAGAGAGAGGGGCAACGGTGTGGTAAGGGGGAAGAGGGAGGGGGAGGCTGCGTGGGGGGGGGGAGAGGGAGGGAGGCGACGACTTAGGTGGGTGCGGCAGAGGGGTGGGGTGGAGTGAGAGGAGGGGGGAGGATCCTATAGAAATTAGGGTTTGGAGAGAGAGAATAAAACCTTAATTCCCAAATTGGGGTTTGAAACCCTAATTTTTCATCTCAGGGTTTCAAATCCTTAAATAGTGGGCATTTTGGTCATTTTACTCAAATCATTATGTATTTTTGTTCGGTCAACGGACATAAGTGCCTATTTTCCAAACAAATGGACATGTGTGTAATTTCACCATAACTTCAAGGACATATGTATAATTAACCCTAGTTAATTATGGTTTACTTGAGAAAGGTGCACAATACGTGCCATATTGAAGTTTGAAATCACTGCTTATTTGCATTATTTTCTTTTTTTCTGAGCGGGTTTAATATTTACAAGACATAGTTACTTTTCTAATTAGTAAAGCCCTAATGCACCTTCCTTTTGTCTTTGTTTTGTTGAAAAATGAATTTACTCTAAAATTGATTGTTGATTGGTTCAATAGAGTTTTTAGTTCGGTTCTGAAGTAAAATTATCACTTCTTTTAATCTTACCACATGTTCAGTTGCATTTCTTGTTAAAGATAAATTCTAGAGGCGACTTTTGTCAAAGTAATCTCATGTTTTAAGAAGCTGTACCATTCACTTCTTTTGGTGTACCTTGCTTTGTGACGCTTTTAAACAGAGATACAGTATGCTAGCCCAACAAAATTAGGAATTGAATTTGTACTAGTATCTAGAATTCACCCTAAAACACTAACAAAGTCTTACATTATACTTACTCTAGCAAGAATTTATTTTCAATAGCTAGATGTAAGCTAGACCAATGATATGAACACTTGTATTTTAGATGAGTTTCTTAAAAACCACTTAATCTGGCTATCCTCATTTGGATGAATGAATTTTGTCTTCTTACTGTGCTCTAAGGTGGTTATCTTGTTTTCGTTGTAGATTTTAAACTGCAATGTTTTCGGATATTGTTCAACAATCAAACATGAATTTACTCTAAAATTGATTGGTTCAATAGACAATCTCAATCCAATTTAGTCACATATCTCAATCAACAATCCAATTAGGTCACATATCTCAACAATCTCAAATGCTCACAATCTAAAATGCTCAATTAACAACCTAAAATCCTCAATTAATGCTCAATTGGGAAAGAAAAGATCAATAAAATGCATACCTCGAGTAGTTGACTAATTGACCGGTCACGAGTCACCAGTCATCGTCGCCGGCAGTGGGTTCTTGGCCGCGGTGGAGTCCTCGCCTCGCCGGTAAGATTTGTATGAATAATACCTCCTCGCCGTCGCCAGTCCACTCGCCATCTCCTTCCAGTTCTACGGCTATCAGAACCTTAAATCGTGGCTGTCGACCGGTGCGATCAGAGAGAGAGAGACACACACGCAGACCTATGGCTATGAATTGTGAAATGAATTTTTTTCTTGAAAGTTGAAAGGGTACATTAGCCCCCCCCCCCCCCCCCCCTCATGAAAGGGTAGGTCTACCCTTGATTGCCTGACAATCAGAATGATTTGTGAATATCGAAATCAGCATCTGATGCAATAACTCGTCATGAAAAGAAGAAGAACAAAACTACCATAATATATTTGCGGGTTGTCAAATTTCTTTTGTCTAAATAATTCATCTTTGCTTCAAAGATGGAGGTATCACCGGTAGCTTAGAGCATCGTACTAATTGAGCTTCTTGAGCGGATCAAAAGCCTACTTTTTGCTCGGATTAGATTTTCTTAAGATGCCAAGACCTTTACTTATTGGGCTATTTCTTAGGATTGAGGATGATCGGTTGAAATATTCGTTGGGTAAAACTCTGATAGCATCAATGTATTAGGGTTGTCCCATTTCAAACATCTGAGGAAAATGATTCAATGAGTGGATATGACTAGCCACTCGTTGGTCGAGGACCGGGAGTAACACATGGAGGCAAGGGTAGATTCAAGAGGGGCCAAAAAGGAATAAAAAAAATTGATGGCTAACATAAAAGAATTGCTCAATTTGACTACTAATTATTAAATTTTGCTTTTCATAGTGATTTATTTCATTTGGCAAGGTTAGTCAAGAATAAATTACTAATCTTGTATGAAGAAACTTAATTCTTACTCTATAGATGTATTACTAATGTGATTATTCACTATACGAGTCACGTATAAGTTAACATGCTATAAGAATTTAAACTTAAAAAAAAAACTAACCTTCATCAAATCGTGTTTTTTTCATAATCTGGAAACTTAAAATATAGAATTTTGAAGAATGAAGACGGAGTAAAAGAATGAGAAAGAAGAAGATTATGATGACCGGTGATATAAAGAGTATAAAATACAATAAACGAAATCCTAGTTAATTAATGTTACGAGATAACACCCCCCCCCCCCCCCCCCCCGCCCGGCGCGCGCTCGTCATGCAAGTTCTGCCCACATATGGAGGGGTGGTTTACTGCTAATAAACGAGTAGCTGGGGAAGAGAAAGATCGGACTTACAAGTTTTAGAGAAAATAATCACTTTTACCTGAGGCAAATCTAAACAGGCCTACACAGGCTCTGGAAACATTCATGGCCGGTGGCCGAGCTGTAATAAATGTTTCGTGGGCTGGACACTTGAAAACTTTTAATGATTCGGCAATAAGAATATTTTTAAGTCACACCGTTATATATTTGTTCATGCTTTTTCATCATCACATGACCAAAAAAAAAAATGATAACGTTGCCACAAAAGCTAATTATACGTTAAATCATGAACCATTATAAATTAGAATGGTCAATAGTGGATGCAAATGAGAGAATATATAGCAATCTTGTAAATTCAATGTTGAATTCTCTTGGTTCAGTCTAGTTGGCTCACGCTCAATAGAAAATTGGCCTGATTGCTATTAATTTTAAACATGCAAATTATAAGTTTCAAACTCCCAATTGCCAAACTCTTTGAAAATCTCCAACTTTTCAATTCCTAAAATTTGAAATTATAAGTTCCTAATTATACGCCATATTTCTGAATTGAAACAAGAAATTGAAATTATTAGTAAAAAGGGTTCAAAAAATTCAACTATGCAAGAATCAAATACAGATCTTGCCGTGAAATCACCACTGTGACTTTTGGTTTTTTAAAAACGAAAAAGGAGTCCACCATAAAGTTGTTGCAGCCGCAGACCAACAAGTAGCTCTTCAGCTCGATTCAAGGCATCTCTTAAACAAAAAGAAAAAAATATGTCAATTTTATGTCTTTATTTATTTGGAGTTGAACTTTAGGTATCTATAAAATTTATTATGTCTATATTTGTGTAAGTTAAGCATCTAAAATGATAAAAGGATATTTTTTTTTAACTAGTCCTAAAGTTTTAGTTATTTTAACACGTTAAATAACTAAGAAAATTCTTTAAGTATTTTAAACATTTTTGGTGGACACTTTCATCGTTGTAGATTAATTATTTACTCCCTCCATTCCTTATTAATTGATCAATTTTTTTTGAGTGTTAATCCAAAAAAATTGATCACATTTTCTACATGTATTTTTCATGTTTACCATTCTTAAACCTTTTTATTCTATTTGTCTCTCCACATTTAATCCTCCACTAACCTATTTTTCTCTATCTTGCTCCACTTTCTTCCTTTCCTTGCTCTTCTCTCTCTTGGAGTAGAATGAGAAACTTACAAAGTATTAACTCATACCCTAAATAAGCATTCAAGTCAAATGTGATCAAATGCAAAGAGATGGAAGGATTACTATATAAAAGATTTTTTTTTTAACCCCAAGGGGTGGTGGAGTGGCAATGAGTTTTGAAGATTGACCTTAAATTTCTAGTACTCATACTGACGGGGTATATGAATTACAATTCTGACTATTTCAAAAAATAAAAATAATTTTTTTTAGAGGAGTAGGTGGGGTGCCACCCTTCGGCCCTGCCTTTGTTCATGGTGTAAAGAGAGGGTGAATGATTTTTGGAAGGAATGGTGAAACTGCATAAAGCAGGAAGTCTTTCAAGAGTGTTTTTCCTGAATAGTTGGTTGAACCTGCACTACTTTGCGTATGATCTTATTCATAATGTAACATAAAGAAACAAACATGAAAAACTATTTTTGCAGGAAAACATTCAATTTGCTTCCCTAAATGTTCATTTGTCATAACCCAATGTACTACTATTCCCAAATTGCCAATTAACCCCCCCCCCCCCCCCCCCCCAAAAAAAAAAAAAATAACAAAAGCTACAGGCACCCAAAAGTATGAAATCATCGGAAATGTTGCAGTCTTTGAAGTAGTAGTAATAGCTTCAAAACCTCAAAAGTTTTTGCCCACGAATGTCCGATCAAACTGCCAGTTAGCTGGAGTGACGTTGTTTGATTGCACTGTTTTGCCATCACTAGTTGTCACTTGAAAAGACAGGACTTGCCCTTGCAGTTGATCCGAGGTTTGCCAGTTTTGGCCCCAGTTACGTGACATTTGTATCCAGTTAGTGTTGGAGCCCTTGATTTTCACCAATACAACATCTCCCACACCACCCACATTATACACCAACACCAGCATCCAATATGGATTCCCCTTTATCTCAAACTTGATCCCACCCTTCTTACTGCACACAACTCTCCGGTAAATGACCGGAACAATCCCGGCTTTGTAATGCGCAATCTTCAAAAACATAAGCATCGATAGGTCAAAGTGTTTTTGAGGCAGGTTACACCAGGCTCCTTGCGCTTCCGTATAATTCGGAGGGCAAAAGTTGGTGGCGGTTACTCTTATTATGCCAGGTTTGCACCATTGTGGATCATTTACGCACATCAACTGGAAACAGGCTCCGCATGTTGCCCCATTGTTGAAAAGTGCAGTGCTTAGTGCAGTTGTGGCTAGACCATAACCTTGTTCGAATAAGTTTCCATATCCACAAGCTCCCTCTGCAAAACCCAAAAAAGTAAAAATTTTTTTTTTACAGCAAATTGCATAATCATATATGTTACATGCCTTCCCAATGTCACTGTGGATTCTTTGTTGGTTCCAATTTATTATCCGGAAATCCAAATGTTTGTAGCGTTAGAGTTAATTAAACAGAATATTAATTATTTCTACTCAAAGCGAATACGGATATAAGAAACTCTAGGGAAGAACAAAGATCTTACTTACGCATGGTTTCACCACCATTCATGTCTCCATAAAATGTTGCATGAGCATAGTCCCAGCCATGACCATGCACGTGTCCATTTTTACCTTCATACCCCAAGGCTACACAAAGAATTGCCATGGACATGGCCCAAGCAGTCACAAATTGGGGTGTAGCCATTTATGGGAAATTTCTGTATTTCTTTTCACAGTGGAGCTATTTGCATTGAGTATGCTACTTATAGTGATGCAGGAAATAAGAAAACAAGTAGCCTACAGGTAAGCAAATTACCCTAACAAGGTAAGAGAATTTTGACAAATGAATGCAAAGACAGTTCTAGTAAAAAAATCAGGGATAAGGAGCCTCTTTACGGCATTTCCGCATAACAGTTTTAGTGGTGCAAGACTATTAATGAAAGTGTTTTGTAGCTGTTGTTAGAATTTTAAATGAAAACTTTTTGTCACTGAATATATTTTGAGCGAAAATTTTCAATGATAACAGATGATCCTAGTCTCAAAATATGGCTTAGTGGTTGAGTCTGGACACCCGCACAACCCAAAAAGAGAAAAAACAACAGTGCAGTGTGGACAAGTTAAATGCAATTAATAAATTTTCGATCATGCTAACTTGCATTTTAAGAAAAATATGTACTTTTAGTACCTTATATTTAAAAGCAATTACCATATTATCTGCACAAAGTAACTGATTTTTTACCAATTCCATTGTTATCTGGTTAATGAGGAGGTGGTTAATGTTACTAATTGTATTTAACTATGTTAGGCCAGGGCCTAAGTTGGCACATTCTTAATCTTGTACAGGGTCCGGAACGCAACCAAGTAACACTACTTATGACTGTAAAACGACTCAAGTTTTAGGAAGGGTTTACAATCCTCCATTTAGCAATAAATAATGGTCACTGAATATGCAAGTAACTTTTAACCTGTTAAGACTGTCACTAAACATGTATGCTAAAATATCACTAACTACATATGACTACCATTAATGGTCACTGCAAGAAGATTATAGACCATTCCTACTATCCGAGTTGTTGCAACCCAAGCTCTCAGACATTTATTGATTCCAGGTACTGTCTAGGCCTGTTTGTTATTCATTATCAAAACAATTTTTTTTATTAAATTATAGTCATTTTTTAAAAATCCGCTTTAAGTTTTCTTTTTATAGCAAAATTAGTTTTAAGTCTGGATCTTCAATGTGACAAAAGGAAAAAAAAAATTCAAATTAGTGTTTGAATAAAAGGTGCCAAAATTTTTTGTAATCAAATCACGATTTCATGGTACTTTATTTAGTCAAACTTGACTTATCTTTATTCCTAGTTTTTATAAATTACGATTTAGCTAGTTTTGGTATTTATCTGATAAAGAGAAATTTGACTACCAATGAGATTTAGCCACGTGGTCTACTTGATAGGTTTCCATCAACTCTGAGTCAAAGTCAATTAGTAATCCTGATATTAAAGTGGATTACATGAATATTTTAGCAAGCTCTAATCTTGTCTTCCAAGAAAAGGGTCCAACCTCATATTCAGTTATAACTCTATTAGGCCTTTAATGCCTAATTTACATAACCTGACTTGAGTTGTAGGACGAGCCTACAATATTTCAAATGGTGATAGATAATGGTCACTGGATACGCTTAGTGATTTTTAACCGATGATGCTAACAAGTGCTTCTAAGTATTGTCCTTAAAAATGTCAGCAGATATATCGTTCACTATATTAAGCGATCATAAAGGGTCTGTATATGTTACCTGTTTTGTCCGTAAAATAGTAGTAACGGCACAGGTACCGTCTATTATATCAATATACATATATAGTACTCATTCATCAATAAGGCTAAGAAAATAAATAACAATCAAATTGTCTGGCATTTATAGTCCAATAAAGCTATTTTTTCTAGAATAAGTTATTTGTCGTACAATTGCATCCGTAACAAAGAGCTTATTTAATTTATTTACTCCAATTTTCAACAATCTTATTAACGGGTATTTGTAGAGGAATAAATCATTTGTTCAATAATAAACTGTTGGTGTGGGTGTAAGTGAAGCTTTACATAAGACAAATGAAAGAATGTGATGAAAAGTTAAGTGAAAAAGTAAAAACAAGCTAAAAATTGAAATGAAAATTGAAGAAAGTCGAGACTTATGGGGAATGATTTTACAAACATGATGAAAATTATGACGAAGAGAGGCAAACTAGAACATAGAAGAGGCTACGTACAAAGGCTTCAAATAATATAATGAAATCTAGGACTTCTACATATTTAGTTTTTGTATGATCAATTTACCAAGTCGCCGAACAATTTTTGTAAATTTTATATCCTTTAGTAAACGATACAAAGCACATTATTTGGGTCGGTACATAGGTCTCGGCCAATATCACCTGTATCGGCCAATATAACCGGTACAAAATGTTATTTTGACTGATACAAATGTAAAAGGTTATCATACCGGTAGAAGGCAAAAGTGATGACTTTTTGTACCGATAAGATATCGATAACTATGGTGTATGTAGGGTTGCAGACTATTCATACACTACAAAAAAAAAAAACAAAACACTTTTAGCAACACCTTTTTCTGTCGCTAAAAGTGAGAATTTCGTCGGTTAAGACTTTCAGGGATGGACAACTCATCCGTAAAAGTTTGTGAGTAATTGTCCCGTTGCTTAAAGATTAGTGACGGGAAAAGGCAATCCGTTTATAAAAATTAAACTTTTACCGACGGCATTAGTTATTTTTAGTAATGGAATAGTCGCCGCTAAAAGTGTTTAAGGTACTTTTTCATATTATGTACTTTCTTGAAATTTGATTAAAAAAGACTTTTTAGAGATGGACATTGAGCCGCTAAAAGTCCGTCGATATAATGAGTGAGTTACAGCCATGGGCCCGAACAATCCGTTGCCAAAGTCCATTGGTAAAAATATAAATGAACTTTTAGAGGTTAGTCCGTTGCCAAAGGTCCATCAGTAAGAATATAAATTTCTAATTTTTTTTAAAAAAATTTCAGTATCCAAACCTGCTTCCTGTAATTAAATTTACACAAATATTTAAATCCGTCCACATTCAACTCAACCAATCCATCAAATCCATCGGTAATTATCCCTAATCAACCAATCTATCCACAATTTAAATCAATATCTATCTACCTTACCATAAATACTTACAATGTCACATAGACAATTTGTTTCCCAACTGATGAGGGGTAGAATGCATAACAAGTTCAAAACTATAAGGGACTGAGAAGGGAGGGGGATGGAATACTTATGAGGGGAGGGAACATAAATATCTAGGAAGGGAGGAAATGCTTACGAGTGGAGGGAACAAAAATCCAAGAGGGGAGGAAAAAAATACGTCAGGCTCAATCCTCATCCAAAGCAGCATCCTGCTTGTCCTCGTCCCTACCTTCACTAGTCGCTTCATTGACATGACACTCGTTAGTAATCATTTATCAACACTTAACCAATTAAAGCCTAACTTGATATATGTGAACATATTTGCTTGACGAGTTGACATATGTTTTTCCATGCCATCTGCGATGGCAACGTAAACTGAGTCCAAATCTTCCTGCAGGTACCCTCTCTGTGTCTGCACGGCAAAGGATGGTGATGATCCCATGACGGCACGTGCAGGCAAGTTGGTGCCACGTACTTTATCTTTCTTTTGATTCAAGACCGTAGGTGTACCGTACCACAACCTCATTGCCTCATCACTCGTATCCGAGAAGCCTGATGGTTGATCAGAAACATGCTTTGACAAGATATTTTAGAAAATGTGGCCTACAAAACCATGAAGACACAATATAAAGAGTTATTGAGGACATCCAAAAATCAATGACAAACTTTTATACAAAACTTAAACTAATATTCTTGAAACCGTAGGAACAAACTCTCCTGCATGATACTCTTCATCTTTATCATTTTCCTTCTTGTGCGCCATGTGATATGACACACCTTCCATCTCTTCCTTATCCAAATACGAGTTCAGAGTTGCAATCTAAAATCTGACAACATTGTGAGGCACTAATCTTCTCGTGTGAGTAGGTTTTTTGTTATTTTTATTTTCACTCTCGGTCCTACTTTTCAGCTCCCAATTTGGATCAGCCACCCATATGTCAACAAGCTAAGCCCACACTTTAGGTGAGATCTAACGAGGGGAAAACTATTCCACTCCTCCATTGGTGCACCTTCGAGTAACATCTTCCTAGCTCGTTCGCATGCATCGTATAGCCACCGACAATAACTTTTTGCTATGTGGAAAATGAACGCCACTTTCCATATAGTTTCCTGCTCGGACGATGAAAACTCAAAGCCATCCCGCCATTATAAAATTTAAAACAATTAGTTAATCAACTCCATAGAACATAAACTTTCAAAATAAGCATCAACATTCAAGATTATCATACCTGAAACTCCTGCCACAACCATTCTCTTACCCAAATCTCAATCCTTCCAGGACAAGTGTGGCTCAAAAAAGCGACCCTTCAAAAGAACACCGATTTTTGTTGTGGTCGGTCGCTCGAGAAAGCTCATAAAAAAGATAAATAAGTGCACCATAATACTTTTAATAATCATATTGCAGGTCTAGTGCAAGGCAAAAAAAAAAAAACTAACACGCCTTCTAGATTAACATTAACTGTCTGTTTCCTCTGGAGATCTAATAGCACGCGATGTCGGGTCCACGGCCATGAATAGATGCTACAAAATAAAGTATTAATCTTATGAAATACAAAGTAAAAATTAATAAGCAAAGGCAAGCTCATAATAATTATACCTGATGTGAGAAGGCTCGAGCTGATGGATGCTGATACTACGTGTATTGTCACCACTTGAACAGGTAGCTCCCACAATCAAAGCAATCGGTGCAGATCCAGTTTGTCATCCATAGCGATCCTGACTGCCAAATAATCTATTCACAACTGAAAGTAGAAACTTTTTTCACAATATTAAGTTAGTATATAGATTCTTTTGTATGAAATGGAGGAATAAATAAGGTAATACCGTTACTGTGGAATAATCATGTACAAGAGAATAACAAAGTATACGAGTGCACTATTAGATTATTGAGTGAATGTTACAAGTTACATATTAGAAGTCATTACAAGTTAATCATCTTCACTTGAAAACAACCCAATATCTTCGTCATCATCGTTAACTTCATCTTGCGAATCATCCTTTTTATCTTGGGATTCATCCTCTTCATCTTGAAAGTCATCCTCATCTTCTTCAATGCCTTTTACTTCGATCTTCCTCTTCCTTATCTACAACTCCTTCCCCAAGATGCCTCGTTGGTTGAAGCGGAAGATCATCCCATTATTCACTTGAACAAGTACCAAGAGAGGTGCTTGGTCAGCTTGATAGGTGTCTACATCACTGTCATATGCATTAGCATCTTTTTGGACTTGATAACAGTAAACTAATGAGATTTAGGATTTGAGACATCTTCTGCATAGAACATTTGTGAGGTAGACATTTATTGACATATACATCCCTTGTGAACTAACACGCATTCCTCAGTTACACGTAATATCAATATAGGTACACTTAAACAACACCAAGCAATTATTGCTACTGAGATATATAAGCTCAACAATCTCAGCAACCCTCTCTACAAAAATCTAGATAATAATCATTATAATTTTTGTTGTTGACCCAAACTCCACTATTTGAATTTGTTTAGTTCGGTCATGATCTTTTATTTAAATCTGAACCCTTTTATGATAAAGCCTCCATGACAAGTAACCTGTTTAATAGGGCCATATGCAAATACTTTCAAGCGAGAGTCAACTGGTTTGGTGACCGATTGTACCTATTAAAGACAACATAAAAAATGAAGATATATCAACATACTAAGTAATCACATCAGTATAGTATAATTTAGGTACTTATTTACACATTTTTTGAACCACTCATCAAAATGTGCTTTTGATATGATTCAAGTACATCTGGATCAAGGATTTGAGGTTCCGTATCGAACTCATTGCAAATTAATATAAGCAACTAAACTCATTTAATTTTCAAGTGTTTACGGTCGTTATATGACGAAAGTAACTTACTTAACAAAAGATGAAACTTTTTCACAATTTAGAAGGTCATTTACCATGGTGGCTCTGTACTTTTCATCCTTTAGCCACCAAGTATAGGTTCATCTCAATGGACTGCCCGGATGTTTGAATATTGATAAATGTCTTTCTAAATTTGTGTTGGTTTCAGCCTCATTTTAACCTGGTTGGTTTAACTTAGGATCAACATCAGGCCCAAAATATTGACTCTGAAAATTCCATTACGTAAACCTCAGTAATTGAGTCGTCAACGTGAGCTTTATTACAGACTTTCTTCTTCAAATAAAACATGAACGTAGAGGTTTATAAAACAGAGTTGACCCAAATTGAAGGTGACAATGAATAGGGTTTGCATAATGTGACAAAAAAACAAATGCTCATAAAATTACCTCTCAAATGGATACAACTATTGATACTGCGCAGGTCCACCCATCTTAGTTTCATATGCTAAGTGAACATGTAAATGCTTTATTGCATAAAAGAAAGATTGTGGAAAGATTTTCTCAAGCTTATAAATTATTACTATAATATTTTTCTCAAGCACCTCCATATTACTTGAAGTTTTAAAGAGCATATATCTCGAAAGAAATGAGATATTTTTGTTAAAACCTCACATACTACCTTTGGCAACAATCCTCATAGAGCAATATGAATGAACATTTCCATGAATACGTAAGAATGGTGATTCTTCATGCTTTCAAGCTTACTCTTTGAAACATTACACCAATGAGATGTTGGCCAGTGGCTATCGGCCTATCTTGATTCAAGGGATTCGAGGGGGAAAAAGAGAGGGCCTGAGGCTAGAGAGAGAGAAAGAGAGAGCCCCTATCGACTAGAGCCTGAGGTCAGAGAGAGATGCCGGATACGAGAGCGAGAGAGCCATACCAGAGGCCACAGAGAGATAAAGAGAGGCAGTGTAAGAAATTTCTTCTTTTAAAGGTTCCGCCACCACGTGAGCGAGATATTGTTTGAGAAAATTTGTGAGGCTGATTTGTGGAGAGGCAGATTGAGCAACGGTGATTTGGGGAGAGACAGATTTTTGGAGCTTTTGGAAAAGATGAACAGGTGATTTGGGAGTCTCTGCGACGAAAATATTGGCGCTAGAGAGAGGCTGAATTCCCACTTTTTTTTTGGTTCCGACGTTTTATTCATGTATAATGTGTAATGAGTAAAAAAAATAATAATGAAACACTAAAGTTTAGCATCTAATAGTTATGGCATTTTACTTTTGATGTCACTATATAACATGTCAGTAAATTATGCTTTATTAGTGTTGCAAAGGAGTAAAGCGACATCTAATAAGTGGCACGTATTAAAATGTCAAAAATTTTATGGCACATAAAAATTTGTGTAATAAATTATCCGATGTTACGATAGAAGTGTCGTAAATATAACTAGTTTATGAGATATTTCTAAGCATCGGAAATTAAGAGTCGCCGAAACCGTTTTTTTTGTAGTGTCGATCGGGCTATTTTGATAGTTTTCTCGTGGATGCACACATAAAGAATGTGACACTACGAGCCTTCGATTTTATCTTGGAGGTTTATTATTTGTTAAGTAGACTAGGCGTGATGCCTTCGGGGACATGCTCTCATCTCAGAATGGGTCATAGTTCCTAGGGATGCCAATAAAGAGCCTCCAGTATCGGAGCACATAGAGTAGTCACGCAGACACCTTGACGGAGATAGTGTTCCAGAGGAGTCGCCTATTTGCGGTGAGTCCTTGTGTCGAAGCACTAGGAGATAGTGTGTCAAGATAGTGTCCCAGAAGAGTCACCTAACTGGCAGGAGAGAACTCCTCGTGTCGGAGCACTTGGAGCTCCCTAACAGAGATAATATCCGAGAGTAGTCGACTATACCCATGACCAATGGTGTAGTTAACTCTTTCTAGAAAATACTATTGTAGGAACTAGGCCTTGGATTGACAAGTATACTCATCGATTGCGATGATTAGGTTAAGTTGCATCCTATATTTTTAAGGTAAAGTAAGGAAAACCTAAAAAGACTCTGAAAGGAAGTAATCTGCAAAAATTCCTTCATTTTGGATTAGGTAATTAGATTATATCTCGAAAATTCGTTAGGCAGTGCACTTTGCTCCCTATATCTACGTATCTTTTGCTCTATTTGTCGCTAAAATGAAACCAATTAACCTTGATAATAGGGATCGACAGGACTGCATACCCGATCTGACAGTCAGATCAAAACGGTTGAAATTGTAGTTCTTGGGTTTTTCTTTGATTTAAGAAGGTGAAAATATGTGCTTAATTTTTGAACAATTTGAATCACTAGGTAGAAAATAGTACTAAAATTGGTTTCTATATCCCAAGTTACTGATTGCATATTAATTTAGAGCAAGGAATCGAGATCGTCAGTCTCTAGTAACTTGAGAGAATAAACCATGCACTTGGCGGAGGAGGATATTGTCTCTAAATCAAAGTCAAAGGATACGCTATAAAACTGGCAGCCTTTGGGGGTAAAGATGTGTTATTTTAAGTAAAGGGGTTATATTGAGAGTATAATGTCCCGTACTGTTTATTCGTTAGTTCCGTGACAGTAAGGTGGGGTTAGGATGGTGCAAATCGCGCCTTTGAGTGGCCTCCAAGAAATTAGTGTAATTGCAAATCGTGACAGCTGATTATGCGATGCAGGCGCCAACTGGATTGCCATGCAGGCGATGATAGGGGGATTTTTGGCTGCATGGAGTACTTGTGTCTCAAAAATGTGTTTAGATTCATATAGAATTCTATAGACTTGTGTGGAGTGTTCTAGAGTTAGGAAAACTTGTATATAAACTCACGGAACTTTTGAGAATGCTCGAGAAGTTTAATGGTAGCCGTATGATCGAGTCGATCTAGGCCGTCCACTTAGGGAGTGGACTAGTATAAATAAGTAGGGAGTCATTTGTGCATAATCATCCTAGAGTTCATCCTAGAATTGGTGGAGAAAAGCTTTGTGATCCAAGAGTGAGTGAGTGATCCTCTCGTAAAATCCCTCTTTGAAGCCAACTTTGTCTGTTGTTTTTGCCCATGAATGTCTGGTCAAACGACCAGTTAGCTGGAGTGATGTTATTTGATTCCACTATTTTGCCATCACTAGTTGTCACTTGAAAAGACAGGACTTGCCCTTGCACTTGTTCTGAGGTTTGCCAGTTTTGGCCCCAATTACGTGACATTTGTATCCAGGTAGTGTTGGAGCCCTTGATTTTCACTGATATAACATCTCCCATACCTCCCACCTCATACACCAACACAAGCATCCAATAAGGATTCCCTTTACCTTAAACTTGATCCCACCCTTCTTACTACACATAACTCTCCGTTGAACAATCTCGACTTGGTATTGCACAATCTTCAGAAACATCGGCATCGACAGGTCAAAGTGTTTTTGTGGCGGGTTACACTAGGCTCCATGCACTTCCGTGTAATTCGGAGGGCAAAAGTTAGAGGCGGCTACTCTTATTGTGTCAGGTTTGCACCATTTTGGATCATTTACGCACATTAGGTGGAAATAGGCTACAATGTTGCCCCATCGTTGAACAGCGCGGTGCTTAACGCAGTTATGGCTAGACCATAACCTTGTTCGAATAATAATTTTTGTATCCATAAGCTCCCTATGCAAAACCAAGAAAATAAAAAATAAAAAAACAACAAAATTGCATAATCATATATGTTACATGCCTTCCCAACGTCACTGTGGATATTCTTTGTTGGTTCCAATTTATTATCTAGAAAACCGAATTTTTTTAGTATTACAGTTTAATTAAACCGAATATTAGTTCTATTCAAAGCGAATACAGATATAAGAAACTGTAGGTAAGGACAAAGATCTAATTTACGAATGGTTTCGCCACCATTCATGTCTCCATAAAATGTTGCATGAGCATAATCCCAGCCATGACCATGCACGTGTCCATTTTTACATTCATACCCCACGGCTACATAAAAAATTGCCATGGACATGGCCCAAGCCGGCATAAGTGGGGTGTAGCAATGTAGGGGAAACTTATGTATTTCCTTTCACAGTGGAGCTATTTGCATTGAGTATGCTCCTTATAATGATGCAGTAAATAAGAAAACGAGTAGCCTACAGGTAAGCAAATTACCCTAACAAGGTAGGAGAATTTTGACAAATGAATGCAAAGATAGTTCTAGCAACAAAATCAGGGATAAGATCCTCCGTTTTACGGCATCTCTGCTATAACAGTTTTTGTGGCTAAGACTATTAATGAAAGTGTTTTGTAGCTATTATTAAAATTTAAAATGAAATTTTTTTGTCACTAAAATATATTTTTAGCGACATTTTCTATTATAACAGATGATCATAGTCTCGAAATATGGCTTAATTGTTGAGTCTGGAAACATGCACAACCCAAAAAGAGAAAAACAATAACAGTGCAGTGTGGACAAGTTAAATGCAATTAATAAATTTTTGATCAACTTGCATTTTAAGAAAAATATGAACTTTTATTACCTTATATTTAAAAGCAACTGCCATATTATCTGCACAAAGTAACTGATTTTTTTACCAATTCCATTGTTATGTGGTTAATGAGGAGGTGATTAATGTTAGTAATTGTATTTAACTATGTAAGACCAAGGCCTAAGTCAGTACATTCTTCATCTTGTGCAGGGTTTGGAACGCAACCAAGTAACGCTACTTATAACCGTAAAACGTCTATTATTGTAAGAAATTTTTTTGGCTATGACTCAAGTTGTAGGAAGAGTTTACAATCCTCCATTTAGCAGTAAATATGGTCACTGAATATGCAAGTGACTTTTAACCTGCAATGCTAAAAAGTGCTGTTAAGACCGCCACTAAACATGTATACTAAAATATCACTAACTACATATGACCACCATTAATGGTCACTGCAAGAAGATTATAGACCATTCCTATTATTCGAGTTGTTGCAACCCAAGCTCTCTGACATTCATTGATTCCAAGTAATGTCCAAGCCTGTTTGTAATCAAATCACAATATCATGGTACTTTACTTAGTCAAACCTGACTTATTTTTTTCCCTTGTTTTTATAAATTATGATCTAGCTAGTTTTGTGTATTTATCTGATAAGGAGAAATTTAACCACCAATGAGATTCCGCCACATGGTTTACTTGAGAGGTTTCCATCGACTTTGAGTTAAAGTCAATTAGTAATCCTGATATTAAAGTCACCAGAATATTTTAGTGGATTACATGAATATTTGAGCAAGTTCTAATCTTGTCTTCCAAGATAAGGGTCCAACCTCATATTCACTTATAACTCTATTGGGCCTTTAATGCCTAATTTATATAACCTGACTTGAGTTGTAGGATGAGCCTACAATATTTCATATAGTGATAGATAATGGTAAAGAATTTTAGGGACGGACAACTCATCCGTAAAAGTCCATGAGTAACGGTCCTGTCGCTAAAAGATTAGTGATGGGAAAAAGGCAATTCGTTGATAAAAATTAAACTTTTACCGACGGTATTAATTACTTTTCGTGATGGAATAGTCCGTCACTATAAGTGTTAATTTAAGGTATTTTTTTTCATATTGTGTATTTTCATGAGTTTTGATTAAAAAAGACTTTTAGAGACGGACTTTAAATCGCTAAAAGTTTGTCGATATAACGGGTTAGTTACAATGACGGGCCCGGACAATCCATTGCTGAAGGTCCATTGGTAAAAGTATAAATGAGCTTTTAGTGGCTAGTCTGTTACTAAAAGTTTGTCGGTAAGAATATAAATTTTAATTTTTTAAAAAATTTCTCAATATCAAACCTGATTCCTGTAATTAAATTT
>JAVXUP010000937.1:0-205000 GCA_033070095.1 Escallonia herrerae | reverse complement strand
CCCCACCATGCCCAACCGTAACACTTTGTTGCGGTTGGCATGCCAACCGCAACAAAGTGTTGCGGTCCCCCCCACCCCCCCCACGTGGTGTCCCCCCCCCCCCCCGTGATGCCCCCCATGGCCCTTTCCCCCCGTGATGCCCCCTTCCCCATGGTCCCCCCTTCCCCCCTCTCGTGATGCCACGTGGCGTCCTTCCCCCTCACTCACGGATTTTTTTTCTGTCTTCTTTCTTCTCTTTCCTTCGCTTTTTTCTCTTTATAATCCCTCCTCCCCGAACCCTTTCTTCCACTCTCCATCATCTTTACCAACTATCTTCATACTCCATATCTCACCTACAACAATACAAACAAAAATTTTTTACGCTAGAAGCTCGGTGGATAACCGCTAGAAGATCGGTGGATTTTTCTTTAAATATATCAAGTTAAAACAAGTAAGTATTTTTTGGGTTTTCTTATAATTCAATGTTAATGCAAAGTTCAAAAATAGTCATTGTAGACTCAAATTGAAGATAACGAAAATACAAATTGAAGGAAACAAAAATCAGATCAATCGGAGATCGGATGAGCGGTATTACATTTATAGATTCCAAAATAGCGATTTTTGAGGGCGTCTAAATTAGGATTTTTCACGAATTTATAAAAAATAGCTAGAGCTAGATTTTGCCAAAGTGCGAAAAAAAGACCCTAGTTATTTTTATAAGATCTATATCAGGGAAAAAGTTTAGATTTTTTCAAATGCTGGAAAGGGGTTAACTGATACGGGGAACCTTGAAACTTTGTACTGTAATTTAAAATATCAAGCCAGCGCGATTTCGCGCGAAACTTTTATGAGAACCCCTAGGATATTGGGAAGTTCCATCCCCCAGGAATTCGGACAATTTCGAAGTCGTTAGCTATTTTTTTGGCCGAACGGGCTTTTAAACGCTCGATTCGGACACCGGTTCGGGATAAATTTTGACGGTGAACATATATAAATTTTGACGGTGTAATAGTTGTATTTGTTCCTCGTTTAGTACCCACTCATCGTGGTGACTTGTGCTTTGAATTGTTTCCAAAACACCCCTATCGACACCGTCAAATACGTGCCTCGCGACGTGGTCATCGTCATCGTATAGGATTGATGTATCATGAGGTCCGGCGTTGAAATCCATATATCTAAGAACAAAATATAATCGTAAACCAACTTAGTATCCATAATATTTACATTCCAAAACTATAAATGGATCTTAACCTAGCTTACCAACGCATTAGCAATAGTAATTATCTCATTATTTCAATGTATTAAAACAATTCCTCACTTCTCACAACTTCGAACGCTTAATTACGCTTGTTCCCTAAAATTTAGCGCCAACGTGGTTATTTAGCAATATACCCCCTGATGGCCGCTACAGCCCCAACACCTCAAAACCGCTTTAAAACTATTTTTTAAATGTATTACATCAATTATATACCAAATATTTCCTCTATCAAATTTTAAAAGGGATGAGTTACTAAAACACCCCCAACTTAAGCAAAATACCCTCTGGCAGCTATCGACCCAACAAACATCTCAGAATAACTTTAAAATTATATCATTCTCAACAAGTCATAGAATTAAATAAAATAAAAATAAAGACTCTTTCCTCCAGTTGCGGAAAATTTTACAATGTTCAATTACCAAAATACCCCCGATGAGCGGCAAATTACGGAAATACCCCCAGGGTTCATTATCACCCTAACGCCCCAGGCAAGCTTCAAAATACCTTTAAGGTGTTTTACTTACATTTCTGGACTAGAAAGTCCTTTGAAAAACTTAACACCATAAAATTACCAAAATACCCCTCTCGGGGTGGTAAATTACCAAAATGCCCCTGGCATCAGAACAAGCTCAAAAGTGCTTTGAAATGCTATTTTAAGCTTCCCGAATTCATTCTTGATCTAAAAAGTATTCTATGGACTTTTCGCCCAAAAATTCCGAACCGTGTCCGGATCGAGCGCTTAAAAGCCTGTTCGGCCAAAAAATAGCTAACGACTTTGGAATGGACCAAAATCCTGGGGGATGGAACTTCCCAACATCCTAGGGTTCTCATAAAAGTTTCGCGCGAAATCGCGCTGGCTTGATATTTTAAATTACACTACAAAGTTACAAGGTTCCCCTCAATCAGTTAACACCTTTCCAATCTTTGAAAAAATCTAAAATTTTTCCCTGATATAGATCTTTTAAAAATAACTAGGGTCTCTTTTTTGTACTTTGGCACAATCTAGCTCTAGCTATTTTTTATAAATTTATGAAAAATTGTCTAATTAAGTTTTCACCTTTAGCGACAATTACGTTTCGTATTCACATTAAACACACATAGTGTTACACCCTAGGAACACACACAGTGTCTTAAACCAAAATTATTTCCTCCAGTTGTGTTACAATGTTCAATTACAAAAATACCCCCGATGAGCGACAAATTACGGAAATGCCCCCGGGGTTTCATTATCACCCTAACGCCCCAAACCAGCTTCAAAACAACCTTTCAGGTGTTTTACTTACATTTCTGGACTAGAAAGTCTTTTGAAAAACTTAACACCGTAAAATTACCAAAATACCCCTATCGGGGTGACAAATTACCAAAATGCCCCTAGCATCAGAACAAGCTCAAAAGTGCATTGAAATGCTATTTTAAGCTTCCCGAATTCATTCTTGATTTAAAAAGTATTCTACGGACTTTTCGCCCAAAAATCTCGAACCGGTGTCCGGATCGAGCGTTTAAAAGCCCGTTCAGTCAAAAAAATAGCTAACGACTTCAGAATGGCCCGAATTCCTGAGGGATGAAACTTCCCAACATCCTAGGGTTCTCATAAAAGTTTCGCGTTGGCTTGATATTTTAAATTACAGTACAAAGTTTTAAGGTGCCCGTATCAGTTAACCCCTTTCCAGTATTTGAAAAAATCTGAAATTTTTTCTTGATATAGATCTTTTAAAAATAACTAGGGTCTCTTTTTCGTACTTTGGTAAAATATAGCTCTAGCTATTTTTTATAAATTCATGAAAAATTCTAATTTAGACGCCCTAAAAAATCGCTATTTTGGAATCTATAAATGTAATACCGCTCATCCGATCTCTGATTGATCTGATTTTTGTTTCCTTCAATTTGTATTTTCGTTATCTTCGATTTGAGTCTACAATGACTATTTTTGAACTTTGCATTAACATTGAATTATAAGAAACCAAAAAATACTTACTTGTTTTGACTTGATATATTTAAAGAAAAATCCACCGATCTTCTAGCGGTTATCCACCGAGCTTCTAGCGTAAAATTTTTTTGTTTGTATTGTTGTAGGTGAGATATGGAGTATGAAGATAGTTGGTAAAGATGATGGAAAGTGGAAGAAAGGGTTCGGGGAGGAGGGATTATAAAGAGAAAAAAGCGAAGGAAAGAGAAGAAAGAAGACAGAAAAAAAATCCGTGAGTGAGGGGGAAGGACACCACATGGCATCGCGGGAGGGGGAAGGGGGGGCCATGGGGAAGGGGGCATCACGGGGGGGGGGACACCACGTGGGCGGGGGGGTGGGGGAGACCGCAACAAAGTGTTGCGGTTGGGCATGGTGGGGGGGACGAGGCCATGTGGTGGGGGAAGGGGTGCCACGTGGCGGGGGAGAGGGGACGGGGACACGTGGCGGGGATTTGGGAAGGGGGACCGGGGAAGGGGCCAAACGCAACAAAGTGTTGCGGTTGGGGGCATGGGGGGGGCATTGGGGGAGGGGAGGACGGGGGAAGGGGGACGCCACGTGGCGGGCGAGGGGAGGACGGGGGAAGGGGGCCAACCGCAACAAAGAGTTGCGGTTGGGCAGGGGGGCTGGGGGGGAGGGGGGAAGGGGGAGGGGGGCCCATGGGGGGAAGGGGGAGGGGGCCATGGGGGCGCAGCCGCAACAAAGTGTTGCGGTTGTGTATTTGGGAGTAATAATGGCAACCGCTACTCTTTGTAGCGGTTGGGTGGAGAAATTTTGCTCCCTATATATATATATATATATATATATATATATATGGGAGCTGAGCAATGCCCGCCAATCTGACCGTCCACGCGTCCCTGTGGGAGGGTCAGATTTTGCCGTCCTCTACATAATGTAGCAAATGGTAATTTTACCTGCTACATAATGTAGCGGACAACATAAAACAAGCCGTCCACACGTGAGATCTGGCCATTCAGATCTCGCGCGGGCAATGTATGATCCATTGCTCGCGCGAGCAATTTCCATTAAGTTACCTGCGGGATCTGGCCGTCTACCTACGAGATGTGGACAATCCAGATCTATTTTTTGCTCTTTATTTTCGTCGTCTGCTACATAATGTAGCAGACGAAAAATCTAGACCGCCTGTCGGGCCAGATAGACGGCCATATCGCGAGGACAACTTAGCGAAAGTTGCCCGCGCGAGCAATAAATCAGCTCCATATATATATATATATATATATATATATATATATATATATATATATATATATATATATATATATATATATATATATATATATATATATGCATGCGTGCGTGCGTGCGTGTGTGTGTGTGTGTGTGTGAACTGATCCGTTGACCGCACGGGCAAATGGGACTAAGTTGCCTTGCGCAATTTGGCCGTCTATCGTTAAAAGATTGACAACCCAAATTTTTTTTTTAAAAGAAACCGTCTGCCCAAGTCGTTCACTACACTGTGTAGCGGACGACTTTTTGACCCTGACAATTGTTAGTCAAAATGTCGTCCACTACACAGTGTGGCAAACGACTTTTGGCTGACAAGTGTCACATCCGGTCCCCCAATGACTGTTACTTTGTTCTTATCCACATTGTCTGCTACATTATGTAGCGGACGCTTTATACACACACAGACACACACAAACGCTAATTTTGAAAGTTTTCTCCCTTCTTACTTCTTCCCAATCTTCCCAGTGGCGTTAGCTAGCAGATCTGCGCAATTTCTTTCCAAGAAGTCCTTTAGTCTTCTAATAATCACGTAAATTCACAAAACAATCCTTTATTTGTTTATAATCTAGAGTTTGTGATTAGTATTGCATATTATGCATGATTTTGATTATGTATTAAGCATGTGCTAGCATTGGTAATTTATATATATGTACTGAGCATGTGCTAGAGTTGGTAACATGTGTGTGTGTGTGTACTAGCGTTGGTAATTTGCGAGCGTTTGATAAAAGCTTCCAAACTTGACGTTTTTTTTCATAATTTCAGTCGTTTCAGTCCCGAAAAATGGACTTTAACCCTGGACCAGAAGATCCCTTTGTATTATACGACCAAGAAAACCATATTAGTACATCCATTTGGATTGGACAAGTAAGATACTTATTTTTTGTTTATTTTCTTATTCTCACGAACATTGTATACCGTTTGTTTTGTTTAAATTGTATTTATTAATTTGTAGGAAAGGGCACCCCTCAACACAGTAGAAGTATCCGAGCAATTCAGAAATTGGCAATTGAATAAATACTAGAAAAAATTACTGTATAGAATTGGGTTTGAGATTTTTACACATGGGAATATCTTTCAACAAATTGACGGGAACTTAATAGGTGCCCTTGTTGAAAGGTGGAGAAGTTCCCTCTTCGAGAGATAATAATAACCTTAGAAGATTTAGGGTTCATCTTATGGTTACCGGTACGGGGCGGCCGGTAATTGCTTCTCCATCAAAAGTACCAAATAAGAGAGCTGCTAGGGACT
Organism: Escallonia herrerae; assembly: GCA_033070095.1. Lineage (NCBI taxonomy): Eukaryota > Viridiplantae > Streptophyta > Magnoliopsida > Escalloniales > Escalloniaceae > Escallonia > Escallonia herrerae. The sequence continues at coordinate 199,304 of JAVXUP010000937.1, read as the reverse complement.
TCTTTACTTTGATACCCGAGAGTGAATTTAAGACTGGTGGGATAAAGTTAAGGTGGTTGCTAGAAAACTTCAGGGTTCTGCCAGAATACTACACGAAGGAGATGCTTGTGTTGCACACAAAGGCCTTCCTACTATGGGTGATTGGGGAAATTCTCTTCCCAATGACGTTAAAGAATACGATATTCAAGCCAAATATTTCGCGTTTTTGGGTAACTTGTAAGAGGTTGGGGAGTATGCTTGGGGTGCAACAACTTTTTCCTATTATCGAGCATTGCACAAGGCAATGAGGCGTGACTCCAGAGCTATATGTGCATGTCTCTCATTGTTGCAGGTATATCATATAACTCTTTGTAATTACGTTTCGATACTTTTTTTTATTAGTCGGTGCACAATAAATTTTGACGATACAACCCTAATTTGTCTTTGTTCTCAGGTGTGGTCTTATGAATACATTACTACTTGCGCACCCGACCATAGGAAAAGAACTGATAATGTATGGCCTTGGTTGTGCACTTGGGAGTACAACTGGAGAGAGAGCCACTACCCGAGAAGAGATGATCCCCATCATAAAGTTACATTATATTGGAGGGAGTTCGACTCGCTATTTCTGGACCAAATGCATTGGCGATTGTACAAATATTTAGAGCGACGGGTGGCAGACTCATTCGTCTTCACGCTCTTTCTGGTTGTAACGCACACCACTGATCAACTTTGAGATAGCAGAGTGACAACTACCAAATCACACAATGCGCCATTTTGACTACTTGCAGGGGTTGCCATCTGATGCCCCACATATAAGGGTTAACAGGAACTCACAGGGTGTCCCATGGTTTGGCAAGGTGAATGTGCAGGAAATGTGTGCAAATGAAATTGAACTTTGGGGTTCTTAGCAAAATAGGCTGGCGGCCATTGTGTTAGAGCCTGACCTTGTGATCAACATTGAGCAGTACAATGACTGGTATTACCGAATCACTCGGAAGAATAGTCCCAATAAGGTTTGAAAGAGGACAGAAGTAACACCCTAGGGGTCAGATCGATGAGCGATGGGCATATGAGCTCGTAAGTTATCCAACCAATGCTCTTAATTAAATTTAATGTTTCTTGTTTTACATTCAATCCCATTTGTGTTTAAAGTTACTTATTATCTCTTTTAATGCCTCGCTTTTCTTCTTTAAGAAGCTGAGTGAGCGGAAGGAAGTGGTGGATGCCATGGGAGCAGAACTTCGCACCTAGGATGATGCATTGGCGTTTGGTTGCCGAGATTTTTGTGCCATCATACGGGATAGCCTTCAGGCGTCGGCCCGGGAATAAATTATTCGGGGTGGCAGCCTCCCCATATGAGCGAGGGATACTGTGATCCCTCGAGACAAACTTCGGGGGTGAGCGAGAGAGTTGGTGGTCCCTCCGTAGCTAGGGTGGGTGGTGCTTGGGGGCCATCATCGGGCATGGGAATGGCTCCCCCTAGTTTGCTTTTCATGGGGACTCAGAAGTTACACCCTTCTCTCGGAGTCAAGTCACACAAGACTTCAACTTTGCAAACTTCAATCTCTCCGAGTCACAGCCACTCGTCCGGTGGGCACGACCTTCTGGCCTTAGGATACTTGAAGAGCCGCAAGGAGGACACTATTCCCCTGTCGCCCCCCTGGAGGACAATATCCCCCTGTTGACCCCCTCCCCCTGGTGGACAATATCCTCTGATCAACCCCCCCTCCGGAGGACAATATCCCCTGGTTGACCCCCCGTCATTCCCGCTTATCCCAAAGGGCATCCGTTAAAGCCTCTAAAGCAAACAAAACATGGCCTAATCTGCTAACATTATTTTAGCGGGTCCCCCAGCAATGAGTAGAAAGTGGTGTGAATTGCCCGAATAATATGGATTACAATATCTCTTGGGACGGAATGTCCACCCTAGCTCCAGGAGCTTGGTTGGAAGACACTGTGATCACTGCCTAAGCCAAACTTTTGATGCGTCGGGGTTAGGATAGGAGGAATGCTCATTCCCGCATTTTTTTGTTGGATGCAATTTTTCATGGCATGCTCGTCGGGGAATTGAACATTTGGACATTTGTGAGGGGGAGGAAAAGCTTGATCCAGTGGCAGCAATCTAGTGCACACATTGCATTTCTTAAGAACATGGATAGTCTGGTGAGCGCCCGTGATGCAGACGTCTTCCTATTAGAGCGGTAATAGGAACCGTTGGTACTTGGTTTGCTATGAACAAAAAAATGGTCATAACAATCCTCCACAGTCTCCACGATAATGCCAGAGAGATGCTCGAGAAGCAACTTTTCAAAGCCCAATTGAATGCTATGGTAATCTTACAATTGTTATTTTTTGCTTATTGAAATTGTTAACTCGTAGTTGACGCCATTTTTTATTTCTCCACAGGATCTGTTTTGCGCCATGGTCCAAACTCTCCGTGGAATAAAAGTACCGGGGAAGCTAAAGCTCGAAGTTCGATTGAAGAGACAGAGGCCCCAGCAAGCTAATCATTTGGACTGCGTCGTCTTCGTCTGCATGTACATGGACTACATTTGTAGGCATAAGAGCCTCAAGAAGGCCGTCTGGAGCGATGCAGACGTAGAAAACTTTAGATATAGGATAGCTTGACAAATTCATAGTGGCCGGCCTAGAGCAGTTAGGAATATTGTTAATCTGGCTCACGACGCGAATCTGGCTCAAGTTGAGGCCCAATGACATTGTAAACGATTATTTTTATGACATAGCATTTTTATTTTGAAACATTTGATCTCCTTCTTGAGACATGTTTGTTTTTGTGTTGTGTGTTTTGATTTTTTTGCCCTTGTTTGTTGAGACATGTTTGATGGTGGTAAGAAAATGTTATGGTGTGGTTTTTTTGCCCTTATTCTGCTACCCCGTCCACTACATAGGACGGCCTAAAACACCAAAAAAAAATTAAGTATTGAAGTGTAATTCTAAGTGGCCAAAAACACCAAAAAAATTTTGAAGTGTTGATGTCTAATGTTTTTGCTACGTCGTTCGCTACCTAGTGTAGCGGACAGCCAAAAGCACCAAAAATTTCTAAATGTTGACATCTAATGTTCTGCTATGTTGTACGCTACATTGTATAGAGGACGGCCTAAAACACCAAAAAATTCAAAGTGTTGAAATGTAATTCTAAGTGGCCAAAAACACCAAAAAAATTCTAAGTGTTAATGTCTAATGTTTTTGCTACGCTGTCGGCTACATAGTATAGTAGATGGTCTAAAACACCAAAAAAATTTCTAAATGAATATTTCTGCTACATCATCCACTACATAGTGTAGCAGACGGCTAAAAGCATCAAAAAAATTCTAAGTGTTGATGTCTAATGTTTCTTCTATGCCGTCTGCTACATAGTGTAGTGGACGGCCTAAAACACCAAAAAAATTCTAAATGTTGAAGAATAATTCTAAGTGGCTAAAAACACCCAAAAAATTTTAAGTGTTGATGTTTAATGTTTTTGCTACGCCGTCTGCTACACAGTTTAAAACACAAAAAAAATTCTAAGTGTTGAAGTGTAATATTTCTGTTCCACCGTCTGCTACATAGTGTAGTAGTGGATGGCCAAAGTATCAAAAAAATTCTAAGTGTTGATATCTAATGTTTCTGGTACGCCGTCCGCTACATATTCCAGCGGACAGCCTAAAATACCAAAAAAAATTACTAAGTATCGAAGTGTATTTCTGATAAATTGTAAGTATTGAAGTGTAATTCTAAGTGGCCAAACACACCAAAAAAATTCTAACTGTTGATGTCTAATATTTTTGCTACGCTGTCTGCTACATTGTGTAGCGAACGGTCTAAAGCACCAAAAAAATTCTAAGTGTTGAAGTGTAATATATTTCTACTACACCGTCTGCTACATACTACAGCAGACGAGAAAAAAACCAAAAAAAAAATTAGTGTTATAGTGTGATGTTTCTGGCTCATAAAAGATTATTACAAAAAAAATTTAGATTAAAGGTCCACTGCATCTTCTTCTTCCTCGTATCCGGCATCATCTTCTTCCTCATCTTGCAAACCCTCTGGACTTATCCCCAATGCCTTGTAATGGTTCTGCTTGTCATGGTTGGTCATTTTGTTGCACAGTGCATACCTTCTTAGCTTTTTAGGTTGAGTTGTATGTTCATTAGAGTTCTTTATCCGTGTAGATCTCTTGTGGTCTTTTGTTTGTGATATAATTAGATCTAAATGCCGGATATCATTGTCCTCTTCCTCAACTGGCTCATCATCTTCTGATCCCTGTTCCGGCTTAGTGTCAACCGCATTGATGACTGAAGCTAGTTCAAACTGGTCAACGATGGACTTTTGCTGCTCCGCTATCTTGCGGAGATGTTTATATCCAGTCATTATAACAACACCCTTTACGAACAAACGGGTAAACATTATCACCAGATGATTATACCGCAACATCTATGATTCTTCAAAGTCAGTATACAGATGTTCCGAGAAGGCAATGGTACCGTGCAACCTGTTTGCAACCTTGGTCCACCGCAGTAAGAAGTATTTATCGGGGATTGCCTTGATATTCTTTTGGGTGAAAAACCGCAGAATGCATCCACACAGCATGCCATGCAACTCAAAATTCTTGCAAACACATGTCACTAAATCCATCTATGTGTCATGGCTCGCCGTATACATTCTACACAGCTTCTCAGGGACGAGGTCGTTCATCAACGAATCATCTTATACTCACGTGTAGACTTTTCTGCCACCTTGTTTATACTGTATCGTCCCAATTTTTATAGCTCTACTTGGTATTGCATGAACATCTCCTTCGTATAGACTTTTGCACCGTTCACCTCCAGCGAGGTCTCAAGCAACTTTCTCATTTGCATGTACGTGCTTGCAAAGTCCGCAGCCATTTCTTTCATGAAAAACTGTGCAACCATTTTTTTGGGCGGATGTGATGAAACTCTTCAAATTTGTAGATGTACCTATATAATTATCAAACAAGGCATTCATAGATTCACTCCTGCCCGTCCTTTTCAAGCCCGCAGAAAAATACCTTCTCATGTAAACACCAATCCATTGCTCTTTGAGCTCATACAAGTGTTGGTGCCACTCGTGGTCTTGTAATAAGTAAATGAGAACCCTAACAGGATTGAGTGATAATGATGATTGAAGCCTGTGAAAGGAGCGAATGATATCAAGTACTCGTTGGTACGACATATGGTGTGCTTATAAGCAAGTCTCAAACAACCGTCGACTAAAAAACTCGGTGCTCGTTGTCAAGTTTATAATCGTAGGCAAACTGTGGGTTCTCCATTTGCATCCGTTTCAATAGTCTTATTGTGGATTGAGCATCATTGAGGTCATACGATGCTCGTCTTTAGGTTCGAACCGCATTACGAACTTCTGTCGTGTTAAAGTTCAGATTCTGAATTCCCCCAACCTGTTTAGGAAGAACATTAACAATGTCAATCGGTCCTATCTGCGCATTACTCATTGTGTGAATCAGGCTCCTTGCGACGTTATCAATCTTCTTGTGTTGATGCATCTGAATCACCTTCAAAGGGGTTACTAACGGGTGATTGTGTGCCAATTCCAAGCAAGTAATAAGTCAATGATCTTGCTTGGGTTTATGGCTTACGAACATCTTGACCTTGCAATTCGCGGGCAAAGCAGTCCCGTCTTCTCCGCGCATATCGTACTTCGTCATCACTATCATCATTATCGACTTGTATCTCATTTTGTAATGGGTGTCTGCTCCTATGACACTCGTATAAGCGAGAGCATATTTTTTTGGTTATGTTGCTTGTTCCGGTTATCTTGATTCTAATGCCAAAACCAAACCTCAATGAATACGCTCGAAAACATTCTTTGGCTTCCTCCAATGTTTGAAATGTTTGTCTTAAATACGGATCATTAGCATCTACTGGGGTGTTGGAACTTGACACAAAATCAGATATTGTGAAACAAAACCTATGTAAAAATAGATTACATTTAACTATCAAGTTGTAACATTTTTAGGCATGAAAATTAATTAAAAATGGCATTTCTTAAACATAACAAATCAGAATTACCTTGACGAATAGACCAATTTAGCATGAAAATTATAACATAATCTCAAAAGTATCTCCAATTTAACAATTATTAATTTCTTGAATATAACAAATTAAAATTACTCTGACGAATAGACAAATTTAGTATGCCAAAATACAACAAAGATAATATAAAAAAATCAAATTTAACTATGATAAATTTTTTGAACATCACAAATTAAAATTACTTTTATGGATAGACTGATAAATACAACAAACATAATCCCAAAAAAAATTATATATTCATCCCAAAAAAGAAAACTTCATCATTTTACCCATAAAGAAAACTTCACCATTCACAAATTTACCTTACTTGAGTGAAGCTTAAAGTAAGTGTTACTTGAAGGTTGAAACTTAAAGGGAGCTGAAAATGGAGGCAAGTGGAGCTCAAAGAGATGAAAATGAAAAAAGAACTGAGAATTAAGGCACTTTTGAGTATATCTATCACGTCATCCGCCAAACTGTCTAGCGGACAAAGTAGGGGGACATGATGTGACACATGTTAGCCAAAAGCCATCCGTCACACTATGTAGCATATGACTTTTTGTCTGACAATTGTCAGGATCAAAAAGTCATCTGTTACACTGTGTAGCGGACAACTTGGGCAGGCATTTTGGTAAAAGAAACTATCTGCTACACTATGTAGCAGATGGTTTCTTTTTTTTTTAAAGAATTGGGCCGAAGGATGGTCAGATCGAGGACAACTTAACCCCATTTACCCTCATGGTCAACGGATCAGCTCCCTACACAAACAAACACACACACACACACACACATATATATATATGTGTGTATGTGTGTATGTATCTATATGTGTGCGTATATATATAGGGTCGTGATCCATTGATAGCGCTAGTAAGTTGTTAGCGCTGTTTGGCCGTCCACTACATAATGTAACGGACGATAATTTACCGTCCGCTACATTATGTAGCGGACGAGTGAAAAAAATAATGGGCGTGGCGCGCGATCTGGCCGTCCATTCTCGGCCGTGAACGGCTAGATTGTGCTAGCAACTTGGGTTAAGTTGCTAGCGCTATCAACGGATCAGCTCCCATATATATATATATATATATATATATATATATATATATAGGGGGCCGATCCACACCCACCGGTGGAGAAATAACAATTTCTCCACCGAACCGCGGGTAAGAGCAGTGGTTGGGAAAAAGTTGTACTGACACTGCATTTATGGCAAAAAAGGCATGAGAAAATGGTGAGAAAATGGCGAGAAAATGGCGAAAAGGAGAAAAAGGACACCAACCGCATGAAGAAGCAGCGGTTGGCATTAATATCCCCTGCCACGTGGCGTCCCCCACCCCTGCCACGTGGCCCAACCCCATGGGGCCCTGCCACGTGGCGTCCCCCACCCTTGCCACGTGGCCCAACCGCGTATACAACCCGCGGTTGGGGCATGGCCCCTGCCACGTGGCGTCCCCCACCCATGCCACGTGCCCCAACCGCGGGTTGTATATGCGGTTGGGGCGATGGCCCCTGCCACGTGGCGTCCCCCCACCCATGCCACGTGGCCCAACCGCGGGTTATATACGCGGTTGGGGCGATGGCCCCTGCCACGTGGCGTCCCCCCACCCCTGCCACGTGGCCCCAACCGCTTATACAACCCGCGGTTGGGGCGATGGCCCTGCCACGTGGCGGCCCCTCCCCTTGCCACGTGGCCCAACCGCATAAACAACCCGCGGTTGGGGGCGATGGCCTGCCACGTGGCGCCCCCCCGGTGATGCCCCCCTCCCCCCATGATGCCCCACGTGTTGTCCTTCTGCCAAATTTTTTTTTTGCCGCAGCCTTTGACCGCTCAATCACGGGTTTTTTTTCTGTCTTTTTTCTTCTCTCTTCCTCACTTTTTTCTGTCTTTTTTCTTCTCTCTTCCTCACTTTTCTCTCTTTATAATCCCCTCCCCCCGAACCCTTCTTCTGCACTCTATCATCTTTACCAACTTCCTTCGTACTTCATATCTCACCTACATAATCTCCACAACAATACAAACCAAAAAAAATTTTGGGAAAAAGATCGGTGGATAACCGCTAGAAGATCGGTAGATTTTTCTTTAAATACATCAAGTCACAACAAGTAAGTATTTTGAATTTCCTTATAATTCAATGTTAGGTTTATACAAATCAGCGTATTACATTTATAGATTCCAAAATAGCGATTTTTTAGGGCGCCAAATATAGACAGTTTTTCACGAATTTATAAAAAATAGCTAGAGCTAGATTTTGGCAAAATGCAAAAAAGAGACCCTAGTTATTCTTAAAGGATCTGTCTCAGGTAAAAATTTCAGATTTTTCCAAAGACTGGAAAGGGGTTAACTGATACGGGGAACCTTGTAATTCTGCAGTGTATTTTAAAATATCAAGCTAGCGCGATTTCGCGCGAAAATTTTATGAGAACCCTAGGATGTTGGGAAGTTCCATTCCCCAGGAATTCAGGCCATTCCAAAGCCGTTACCTATTTTTTTGGCCGAACGGCCCTTTAATTGGCGCTAGGGGTGAAAACTTAATTAGACAGTTTTTTCACGATCCGGACACCGGTTCGCGATTTTTGCGCGAAAGATCTGTAAAATACTTTTTAGATCAAGAATTAACTCAGGAGGCGTAAAATAGCATTTTAAGGCTATTTGATATTTTTCCTGATGCCAGGGGCATTTTGGTAATTTGCCACCCCGCGAGGGGTGTTTTGGTAATTTTCCCGCGCCAAGTTTTTCAAACGACTTTTTAGTCCAGAAATGTAAGTAAACCACCTGAAATGTTGTTTTGAAGCTGGTTCGGGGGCGTTGGGGTGATAGTGAACCCCCAGGGGCATTTCGGTAATTTACCGCATGATGAACGCAGACTATCAATGTCCCGCTGCTGATGCGAACCTTATCATGATACCTTGTCATCATGCAAACCACTGGTTTCTATTAGTTTTCCATCCAGCGTTCAGAACAGTTCACATATACGATAGCCTAAGGGAGGACGAGCCTGGACAGCTGCTGGCACAGATGTACAACGAGTACATCACTTTAGTGGTTAGTTTTTATTTTTTGACCTTGGCTCATAGTATATTGTTCTTGTTTCATAGGCTTGATTCTCGTTTTTATTGTTGGATGCAGACTACTGTCCTCTCGCTAGCGTGCGAACGGCCACAGGGGGACCCTTGGACGGTCGTGATGATAAAGGACCGACCAAAGCAATATAACGGTCACGATTACGAGATTTACGTCCTCAAGTACATGGACTACATTGCTCGCTCGGAAGTGCTCAAACACTCCTCGTGGACTAGGAAGGATGCCTTGACGTTTAGGTATAGGATAGCCTGGGAGCTGAAAAAGAATGAAGCTAGACGCCTTCATTACCATTATCCTGACGTGCGTGGCTAGCTGCTGTGATGTTACAAAAAACTGTACCAAAAAGAAATGTACATAATTTTTCGCATGCTATGAATTTGGCGCTAAAATGTGCGCGAATATACCTTTCATATGACGCATTCGAAAAAATTACGCGTCTCGCTTTTCGCCGAAATTCATAGAAATGGGCTAACTAGCGTGCATGAGGTTCAATGAGAGAAAAAAAAGTGACAAAAAAAATTGTAACTTTTTTCGGAAGCTATCAATTGGGCCTTAAAGTGTGGCCGAATAGGTCCTTCCTAGGAAAACCCAAAAACTAATGTGTCCCGTTTTTCGCCGAAATTCTTACAAATGGGCTAACTAGCGTGCCTGAGGTGCAATGAGCGAAAAAAAAGTGACAAAAAATATTACAACTTTTTTCGGAAGCTATCAATTGGGGCCTAAAGTGTACCCGAATAGGCCCTTCCTAGGAAAACCCAAAAAATAATGTGTCTCGTTTTTCGCCGAAATTCTTACAAATGGGCTAACTAGCGTGCCTGAGGTGCAATGAGCGAAAAAAAAGTGACAAAAAAGATTACAACTTTTTTCGGAAGCTATCAATTGGGGCCTAAAGTGTGCCCAAATAGGCCCTTCCTAGGAAAACCCAAAAAATAATGTGTCCCGTTTTTCACCAAAATTCTTACAAATGGGCTAACTAGCGTGCCTGAGGTGCAATGAGCGAAAAAAACGTGACAAAAAAAATTACAACTTTTTTCGGAAATGGGATTTTAAGCTTTGAAACGGGATTTTAAGCTTCCTGAATTCACTCTTTAAAATAACTTTTCAGGTGTCTCACACCCTTTCATGAACTAAAAGTTATTTTAAGCACAAATTTGTGTAATGTAAAATTAGCAAAATAGCCCCCGATGAGCGACAAATTACCGAAATTCCCCCGGGGGTGCATTATCACCCCAACGCCCCATATGGCGGCTACACCACCGGCAGTCTCAAAACCGCTTTGCTTACTACTTTTTAAATGTATCACATCAATTATATACCAAATATTTCCTCCGAAGATTTAAAAGGGAATGCGTTAACAAAAATTACCCCGCTACGTATGCAAAACACCCCCTGGCAGCCATCGCCCCAACAAACATCTCAGAACAACTGGAACAAAATAACTTTCCGGGTGTCTTACACCCCTATCCTATAACTAAAAATCATTTGGGAAATTTTTCAAGCTGGTTCAGTTAGCAAAATAGCCCCCGTCATTGCGGGCAAATTACCGAAATGCCCCCGGGGGTTCATTGTCACCCTAACGCCCATCAAACCAGCTTCAAAATAACCTTTCAGATGTTTTACTTACATTTCTGGACTGAAAAACTTGACACCGTAAAATTACCAAAACACCCCTCGCGGGGTGGCAAATTACCAAAATGCCCCTGGCATCAGAACTATCTCAAAAGTGCATTGAAATGTTATTTTAAGCTTCCCGAATTCATTCTTGATCTAAAAAGTATTCTACGGACTTTTCGCCCAAAAATCCCGAACCGGTGTCCGAATCGAGCGCTTAAAAGCCCGTTCGGCCAAAAAATTAGCTAACGGCTTCGGAATGGCCCGAATTCCTTGGGAATGGAACTTCCCAACACCCTAGGGTTCTCATAAAAGTTTCGCGCGAAATCGCGCTGGCTTGATATTTTAAATTACACTGCAAAGTTACAAGGATCCCCGTATCAGTTAACCCCTTTGCCCCGCTACGTATGCAAAACACCCCCTGACAGCCATCGCCCCAACAAACATCTCAGAACAACTGGAACAAAATAACTTTCCGGGTGTCTTACACCCCTATCCTATAACTAAAAATCATTCGGGAAATTTTTCAAGCTGGTTCAGTTAGCAAAATAGCCCTCGATGAGCGGCAAATTACCGAAATGCCCCCGGGGGTTCATTGTCACCCTAACGCCCATCAAACCAGCTTCAAAACAACCTTTTCAGATGTTTTACTTACATTTCTGGACTAAAAAACTTGACACGGTAAAATTACCAAAACACCCCTCGCGGGGTGACAAATTACCAAAATGCCCCCTGGCATGAGAAAATATCAAAAGTGCTTTAAAAAGCTATTTTAAAGCTTCCTGAGTTCATTCTTGATCTAAAAAGTATTTTACGGATTTTTCGCCTAAAAATCCCGAACCGGTGTCCGGATCGAGCGCTTAAAAGCCCGATCGGCCAAAAAATTAGCTAACGGGTTCGGAATGGCCCGAATTCCTTGGGAATGGAACTTCCCAACATCCTAGGGTTCTCATAAAAGTTTCGCGCGAAATCGCGCTGGCCTGATATTTTAAATTACACTGCAAAGTTACAAGGTTGCGCGTATCAGTTAACCCCTTTCCAGTCTTTGAAAAAATCTGAAATTTTTACCTGATACAGATCTTTTGAAAATAACTAGGGTCTCTGTTTCGCACTTTGGCAAAATCTAGCTCTAGCTATTTTTTATAAATTCATGAAAAATTCTATAATAATAATAAAAAGGACATGAAAGGATATTATAATAATAATAAAAAGGACATGAAGGAAAATGGAGAAAACCCAACCGCCACACTTAGTGGCGGTTGGTATCATTGAAAATTTTTTTTTCTATCGCTAAATGTGAAAACTTAATTAGACAGTTTTTAACAAATTTATAAAAAATAGCTAGAGCTAGATTTTGCCAAATTGCAAAAAAAAGACCATAGTTATTTTTAAAAGTTCTATATCAGGAAAAAATTTCAGATTTTTTCAAAAACTGGAAAGGGGTTAACTGAAACGGGGAACCTTGTAACTTTGCAGTATAATTTAAAATATCAAGCTAGCGCGATTTCGTGCGAAACTTTTATGAGAACCCTAGGATGTTGGGAAGTTTCATTTTCCAGGATTTTGGGCCATTCTGAAATTGTTAGCTAATTTTTTGGCCTAACGGTGCAATTTTTTGGGAAATGGACCTAAAAAAATTAGCCCGTTCGGCCAAACAATTAGCTAACGACTTCGGAATGGCCCGAAGTCCTGGAAAATAGAACTTCCTAATATCCTAGGGTTCTCATAAAAGTTTCGCACGAAATCGCGCTAGCTTGATATTTTAAATTATACTGCAAAGTTACAAGGTTCCCCATTTCAGTTAACCCCTTTCCAGTTTTTGGAAAAATCTGAAATTTTTTCCTAATATAGATCTTTTAAAAATAACTACGGTCTCTTTTTTGCAATTTGGCAAGATCTAGCTCTAGATATTTTTTATAAATTTGTGAAAAACTGTCTAATTAAGTTTTCACTTTTAGCCACAGAAAAAAAAAATTTGCAATGATACCAACCGCCACTAAGTGTGGCGGTTGGGGTTTTCTCCATTGTCCTTCATGTCCTTTTTATTAGTATAATAATATATATGTGTCCTTTAAATGTCCTTTTTATTATTATTATAATATATATGTGTCCTTTTTTTAAAAAAAATGCAACTTGGCAAATAATTCACAACCGCATGTAGGGGTTGCGGTTGGGCATTAATGCCAACCGCAACTCCCACACGCGGTTGGGCATTATGCCCATTTTCTCGCGAGATTTTCATTTTCTCGTGATATTTTGGTGAATTTCTCGTGCCATTTTGGTCCTTTTTGGTCTTTTTCGTCCTTTTTTCGTCCACGTGGCCAACCGCTGCTCTTACCTGCGGTTCGGTGGGAAAATTGTTATTTTTCCACCGGTAGATGTGGATCGGCCCCCATATATATATATATATATATATATATATATATATATATATATATATATATATATATATATATATATATATATATATATATATATATATATATATATATATATATATATATATATATATATATATATAGTGATTTGTTGACCATGAGGGCAACTTCGTTAAGTTGTGAGTGCCATCTAGTCGTCTATCCGTTGCGGGTGGACAGCCTAGATCTGACTTTTTTTTAAATTTTCATCACCCGCTACATTAAATTGTGGATGGTACTTTTTACCACATTGCCCTCGCCTGTGACAACTTGACCTGACCGTCCGCTACATAATGTAGCGGACAGGAGGACGGATATTGTTATGTCTAGTTAAGCTATTTTGGATGTTCTGGGTTTTGTGGGTTCTTGTTTGGATGTTCTTCCCAGTTTTTGTTTGGATGCACTTCCAAGAAATTAAAACTAACAAAATTTTCGTAGTACAAATATTTTTTCACTGTATGTTCAATCAACCAAACATCACCAAGCAAAACAACCGTAAAACAACCATCAGTAAACCCACAAACACAACACCACGACAGAACCACCGCACCACTCCACCACAACCAACAAACCCACAATCCTTATAGCCAAAAATATTAATCGAAAAACAAAAAATCAAGATCTGGCAAACCCACAATCCTCACAGTTGACTCGGTGGCATTGGATGTGGCTTTAGCCATGGACAATGTTGACCCCTGTAGATCTAGCAACAATGATAGCAGTGGTCAAGGATTTGGGTGAGGCAGAGTAGCGGTTGAGTCAGTGGCAGTTATGGTGGCGGTCGCAGTGGTGTTAGGCCATGGGAGATGTCGACATCTACCAAGATCTAACAACGACAGGCGATGGTGGGTGCGATTCAAATGATGGTGGTGCTAGGTGGAGGGTGATATTGGGTGCGGCGTCAGTGTAGGATTGCAATAAATGGACGCGTCGAGAGCAGAGAGAGAGAAAGAGAGAGACCCAAGTATATGAAATAAAAGTGGACGGTGGAGAAGGGGTAATTTTGTCAAGATGACCGTCCGCTACATTATGTAGCAAACGGTAGAGCATTTTAAAAAAATCAGATCAATTGATGGTCAGATGGTGCAGACAACTTAGCTAAAGTTGCGCGTGCGGTCAATAAATCAGCTCCCTATATATATGGGAGTTGATTCGTTGACCGCACTGGCAACTAAAGGTAAGTTGCCAGCACCATCTGGCCATCCATCCATCACAGATGGATGGGCCAGATCTATTTTTTTTAAGTAATTTTTTCCATCGGCCAAATAATGTAGTGGACGGTAAAATTTACAATACTGTGCCCCCATATTTGCCTGCGAATCCCTTCAACTCATTAAATACCGTTGAGGTATTTTGGTCAAATTTACCGTCCACTAAATAATGTAGCTGACGGTTTTTTTTAAAAAATATTAGACCTGGTCTACGGCCAGATCGCGCTTTAAGTTGCGAGCACGATCAATGAATATATATATATATATATATATATATATATATATATATATATATATATATATATATATATTACCCTCTTTTTCAAGGCACTAATTAAAAAATAATTCTCAAATACTTCGTTTAGCAAACAAAAGTTATGTCGAAATTGTTTACATTTGGTCTAGCATTTTGGCTAACCACTCAGTTGTTGAAAGATTTAGGCTTTGATTTGTATTTTTCACAACAAAATATTAGCAACACTAGGTGATTAAACATAGAAAAATAATAAGAAATAATTGAAAGTAATTATGTATGAATTCTTGATAAAATTTTATAACCTAGAGTAGTAAAATGATATAAAATAGTTGGTATGTGAGAGTCGCGATAAAGTCGCTATCCTAAAGACGTTATCGCCTCCTTACGTCCAGGTGTTGACGGCAGATAAAATTCAAGATAAAACTCATTGACGCAGCTATGTCTCCTCCATGTGCACACCCACAGGAAGACGGTATAAACCAGTCAACGATCACGTTGTCCAAGTAAAAATATATATATAATAGATATAAAAGAAAATACATTATGATAGTAGGGTAGAAAACACTAAGTTTTTTTAAGCATAGTAGCTTCAAGTTTTTTCTATGTCAACCCACACGGCCTTATATAGATGGCCAATCATAATTCATTTATTAGCAACATAAGTGAACTTAAAAGCTTTGTAATTCATGGAATAATCATAACCATTCCCAATAATGCCAAATAATAAAGTATATTATACACACCATAAACAAATTTGAGGTAATAATACTCATTATTGCATTTGTAACTCATTTCATAATTTACATGTAAGAAAATACAATATAGTCATAGATTGCAATATAATTATAATGCTATAATGTACATTTTATTTTATTAAAATATTTCAACAATCCCCCACTATTTTGATAAAATAAAATGATAAATTAAAATACTTACAAAGCAACTGATGAAATGTTTATAAACTCTCACAAAATTTAAAGCATTTATAAACATATCAATGAAAATCATGATAAATACATAAAACTCCTTTATTGTTATATTATTACTATTTTTTCTCTTTCACAAAATAAAGCCATGGTTATTGAACGTCATAAACTTGTAAAGTAACAAAAATAGAAAATACATAAATAAGATGGGAAACTTGTACTGTACAATAGGTGTTGGTGCCTTCCAGACTCGAACCAACACTAGTGTCGACAACTTCCATCTGAGAGAACCGTATTGGACTATGCTTTGAATTAGCTCCCTTAGCCAAACTTCAGTTGTTACACACACAATACTGATATGGGACTTAGTTCGTGGATTAGCGTTATTAATGGCCATGCGCTCTTATCTTGATTCTCATGAGAGTCTTTAGGGAATGGCTCATGGTTCCTACAGTCGCGACCTCACTACCACTCCCACTTAGGTGAGTCTTCCAAGGATACGTGTGACATGTACCTCACAAAAATATTCGCCTCGGGCTTATTCAGGAAAAATCCCTTCCTAGACATCACACTAAGAAGCACAAGCACTGCACGGATGAGGAGGAGACACTCTCCTATTAACAAAAGGGTGCTACTTTTATCACGAGTCACGCTCTACAGGTTGTTTCTACCCATTGAACCTTTTTTTATGGGATCTCCAATCACAAAGGATGGGTTACTCCCGCTGGTGACTCCCTGTGGGCTCACCCTATCCGCCTCAAGTGAAAAAGGATCTAGCCTCTGTGCTAGTCCCGAAGCAAAGCCTCTATACTTATTTTCTTTTCATCGATGAAGTATGTCTGTAGAATTTTAACAACATTACGGATCTCATCAAGCAAATCAAGTTTCAGTGGTAACATCCACTTCGCTTAGCGTCAAATATGATACTAGTTAGTAGTGTTACTACTAGGAATCAAACTTTTGATCAATAATAACTAGTCTTCAACATATTGTGACCAATAGTCTTTCACCTACTCCACATTTTCCTCAACATACGTCATGCTTCGCATAACATAATTTCATATCAATAGTAACTTCATAAAAATCCTTTGGTAAGTTTCAAGAATTTTGAATTTCACTTCTCAAGCTTTGAAAATGCTAAATAAAGCCCATTTGCAATATAGTTTCGAATTTACAGTCGTATTATATTTGATATCAAAGATTTAAAATATTAAAAAATTCAACACACCTCGTATGCTAGAAATTAAAACTTAGATACCATTTGAAATAGCTATAAATACCACAATCATAAATATCAAAACAGCCATCAGAAGTCAAAGACTTCAATTATCGTAATTTAACAATGTTAACATTGTTATCAAAGTATAATTTCGATCACTAGACTAGGGCAACACTTTGCATTTTTTTTATTCCACGTTTTAAGCTCAATTATACAGAACAACCATACATGGCCAGAGATCCAAGCTAGCGAAGCTACGTGTAAGGAACAAAAAATATATATGCATGAGATATATTGTATAATCTCACTACGCGTACATACACGCGACTTGCTAAAAATACTTACAAATTAAAAACATACTGTACATCTATGTTCTTTATGTCACTAATCTTCTATGTATATACATGACTCAAGAAATCCTAGTTGTCACCTTGTCATACCCGCACATTTCAGAGCCATGTATTTATCAAAGAATATAACATTGAAATAGGGATTTTCATTTATTATTATTATTATTATTAATATTATTATTATTATTATTCAAGTTTATCAAACAAGATTTATTTCATTGACACACTAAGTAAAATAAAATCAGCTTCAAGTCACTTGTTTTACAAAAACCGGTAATCCCATAAAATAATCCTCTCTTAAAAGAGAACTCCATAAGCTAACTTTAGGTGGTTTATCAAACTATAACTCTACGTGTAAAATCCCAAAAATTCCTTTTTTCTTTTTTTAAACCACAACTATGTGTCAAAATTAGAAAAGATTAAATGTAGGTATTTTTCAAGATACAACTACTTACAGACAAACATAATAATTTACAAGTAAAGGCATATGTGTTATTGTCACTAAATATTATGTCCCGAAAAGGTCATAACATGGTATCACTATATTAAGTATTTATTTACTTCAGCATACACCTTTTGAAAACTATTGAATTTAGATCCAAAACCATATCAAAATAATATTTTAAATTCTTAATCCAATTCATATATAAAAAGTATCTAGCAAAAGTTCATTTTATTTTTCCTTTTCTTTTCCTCATTTGATATCCACAAAATAGCGAGCTAGATGAAATTGGTATCTCATGAAACATCCAATGCAAGAAAGAGATGTGCGCTCATCATACTTAGAAAATGTTTCATCTAACTCGTAATACCTTTTAAATCACATTATTAGCATTATACCTGACATTAGCTAGAATTAAAGATAAATTATTTTGTGATATATAATATATTGTATAAGTACAACTATCAAAACAAGTCCGGTTTTAATGAAGCCTTTTTTTTAATAAAATATTTTATCAAAAAAAAATTTCCTTTTATTACAACCGCTATGAACTATTTTGGGTGGTCGTGAAATCTAAACTGTCACATAATTTTCTGACATTAGAAAATAAGCTCATGAGCACAAAGATTAAGTCTAGAAAAACACAAAGAAGAAATATTTCGTACTAGACCGAGTAGACACATACTATCTTACAATAGTGCCTTAATACGAGAAGTCAAATCAATTACCTTTTTAACGATTATGCTATCAAAATTAGTAATTCAAAAATCACTTGCATGTAATTAGCAAGGAGCCCACACTATATTACATAGTGTCAATTCAAATAAATATAACTAGATAGAAGGGCCACAAACAACACAAGATCTATGCTAATACAACTTAGCACGAACACAAAGTAGTAGATAATCCTTAATTTTTCCTTTGCAATATGACTGCATTTCAAATTACTTGATTAACTTGTGAAACTATCAACTCTCAATAATCCTACATCTTTGTAGGGATGCTGCCATCTAAAAAAAAAACTTTAGAACTATTATTAGTCTACAAACCGGCATACCAAAATAATGATCCTAATAATAATTGAACACAATAAAACCTCATGCGGTGTATAACCCAATTTTTATTTCATAAGTTTTTATCGCTCTAAAAACATAACTCATAAGGTATGCATATTTTCTTACTCATTTTATTGTCATATATATGCAAGTATCAAGTATGTAAATAGCTGATTACAGGTTAGAACCTCCAGGTGATATGAAAATATCACTGTCTTATACCAATATTCAATTTTATAGCGTTCGGAGATTTCCATGACCAACATAAGTGATCTTTTTCAGCAGGTGCCACCATCTGAACTTTGCGTCCAAGACTTCGACGCTTTGTATCTCGACCCTCGTACTAACGACAGGAGGCAAAAACTTGGTCTACGTGAAACTGTGTAAACAAGAACACAATAAAGTTTACCAAAAGCCCAATAGTTGTCAATCTCTTGCAACACTGCTTTCCAGCTCTACCAGTCACTTTCTCTTCTATCTCTCACTCCATGTTTCTTCACCGGCCTTATCAATTTCATGTCTTCTTCATCTGTCCATTGGCCCTTGATCAGAGCATGAACAGGGCTCAAATCCATCGGCCAAGAAACGCAGCTGCCACCCTCATGGCCACCAATTACTCTGGCACCACCACGAGAAGGAGAGTCTAAAACCCTCGCAAGCGGCCTTCCATGCCTTCATGAAAGCCTGGGAGTCATCGGTTGTTACATCTGCAATTGCTCTATAATTAATAACGCTAAAGGAAGCAGATGATAAGAGGTATTTCGTGGCACCCAATGCAGAGGAGACCACCATCACCATGCATAACACCGAGAAAACGGTCGAATGATCCTAGCTAGGTAAACCACTGAACATGAAAAGAGTACCTCATGTGATACCTATCTTAAAACTACTACTATCATTTTCTCTCTTTTCATGTCACGGACTTCAATATGCATGTTTCATGCTACATTTTCAAGAACATAGGAAAGGGGTTTTTTTGCGCCATCAGGTGCACAAATTGCATTTGCCAAAATGGGATTCCATAACACCCTGGAGGCCCCATAAGAACCTGAAACCTCCTCCTTCCACGAAAGAAGAGGATTGGAAAACAAAGGAAGAGAAAAAAGGACTCCTTTTAAGCAAACAAAAGTGTTTTCTTTTCAGAAAAACAAGGAAGTGCATTTCCTGATTTTCTTCATCTATTTTTCCCTCCAAAAAATAAAATTTTAAAGCTATACAAATCAAAACCACTAACGTCTTTAGATGTTGAAAGATTTAGGCTTTGATTTGTATTTTTCACAACAAAAATATCAGCAACACTAGGTGATTAAAAATAGCAACATGATAATAAATAATTGAAAGTAATTCTGTATGAACTCTTGATAAAATTCTATAATCTAGAGTAGTAAAAGGATGTAAAATAGTTGATCCATAAGAGTCGCGACAAAGTCGCTGTCCTAAAGATGTTATCGCCTTCCTTGATGGTAGATAAAGTTTTCAAGATAAAACTCATTGATACAGCTATATCCTAGAGTTGTCAAACGGGCCGAGCGGCCCGGCCCGTTCATGAACAGGGCTGGCCCGGAGGATTTGGGCTTAGGGCCTGGGCGTGGACCAGGCCAAAAAATCTGGGGAAAAGCCCGGGCCAGGCCCGGCCCGGTCCTGGCCCAGTTATCCGGCCCGGTTCTGGGCCCGGTTCCGGCCCCACCTGTTTGAATTTTTTGTTTTTCCCCCCTTTCCCCCCTTTTCCTCCAACAGATATATTCCCCCAAAATTCCACTTTTACCCCCCCAACAGCAATATAACGGCTAGTTTGGGGGGTATTTTAGTCTAACTTAATTTTTCAACTCCTTTAAAGGTTTTTACACTCTTACCCTCCCCAACAACTATAAACGGATAGTTTTTAGGGGTATTTTGGTCTTTTGTGAAGTTTCTAAAATCTATAAATTCACACCATTTCTCTCTAATTTTTCACACCAATCTTCTTACTCTCTCTTATCTAAACATTCTATATTTCT
Organism: Escallonia herrerae; assembly: GCA_033070095.1. Taxonomy (NCBI): domain Eukaryota; kingdom Viridiplantae; phylum Streptophyta; class Magnoliopsida; order Escalloniales; family Escalloniaceae; genus Escallonia; species Escallonia herrerae. The sequence continues at coordinate 178,706 of JAVXUP010000937.1, read as the reverse complement.
ACAAGCTTTGCTACTATTTCCCTCTCCAATTACTACTCTTGCTAATTACTACTAGTATTTACTAATTAGTACTCTTGTTTATTAATTACTACTCTTGCTAAATTCTAATTACTAACTACTACTCTTATTAATTTGTTACTCTCTAATTCTTTTGTCTAGTAATTAGTAATTAGTGAATTTTTATTTATTAATTACTATTACTAAATGCTTTTTAATTACTAACTTTTCCAATTGGATCAAAATTATCCTCAGTGATTAATATTTGTTACTCGTTCATTCTTTTAATTGTTATTTCTTTATTACTACTCTTATACTTGTGTATTTAGTTACTCTTACGAATTTTATTTCCAATCTAGTAAAAAAGTTTAGCGTGAAATATGGCTGGATTATTGAAGAAACTGAGGCGTGGATCATCATCACGAAAAACATCATCATCATCGCAAGCACAACCGCCAGCGCCAGCGCCACGGCCATCACAAACACCAATCCAAGCACCAACACAACCATTCGTTCCTGGACGAATGAGTACAGGCTGTATGATAGATACCCAAGCCAATTGGGAGTTCAATCAAAACATTCCAGATTTTGAATACACGCCTGATGAAGACCCCCCGCATTATAGTCAAGGACGCAGCTCGGTTGGCGAAGCTACTACTCCGTGGCATAATCTCAACCCTATGCCTGGTCATGATGAAGAAGGGCCGAGCAATGCCTCCGGTAATGAGCCAGAAGTCCAAAAGGGAAAAAAAGAAAGCCGAGTGTTGGAATCATTTCGATGTAGTTACGGTGGACGGCATCCGAAAAGCTCGATGTAAGTACTGCGCTAAATTATTTTCGTCTGGTAGTGGTAATGGACATCTTAACAGGCATTACCCTCTGTGTGCACCTCGACAAGGCCACGTCGAACCTACCCAAACGCAGTTATCTTTTGACGGTAAGTTATTTGTTTATAATCAGCGAGAGCAAAGAGACGGTCTCGCTGAATTTGTTATTCACGATGAACAAGCCTTTTCTTTTGCCGATAATCCTAAGCACTCTAGATATATGAACACATACGTTCAACCTTTGTACAAAAAGGTTCATAGAAACACAACTAGATCCGATGCACTCCGACAGTACAATGCTGCTAAAGCACGCCTTATCGATTATTTCGATAAATTTGACGGTAAAGTTAGTCTTACTTCTGATATTTGGCAATCTCTATTTACTTTTGTTAGTTATTCTTGTGTGACCGCTCATTGGATTGATGCAGATTGGGTTATGCACAAGAGAATCATCGCTTTCGAGCTCTTTCCTTTTCCGCATGATGGAATGAACATTGCTACTCTTATATTAAAAGCATGTACCACATTTAAATTAAAGGATAAGATTATGAGTATTAGTTTTGATAATGCTTCTAACAATACAGCTGCTGTTGATGCTTTAAAGGAGAGCCTCAAACCTGTACTTTCTGGTCAATTATTTCATGTTCGTTGTGTTTGTCATATAATTAATTTAATTGTTCAAGATGGTTTAGCTGCTGCAGGAGATATTCTTGTCAAAATGAGGGGTATGACAGCGTATGTTAATAGCTCGAGTCCGAGAACACAACAATTTAAAACGTTGTGTGTTGAATATAATATGCCTCGCAGGAGAGCAGTTACAGATGTGGTCCACAGGTGGAACTCTACATACCATATGCTTTTACACATTCTGGCATACCGAGAAGTCTATACGCATTTTCTACTAACCCAGTTCCCAGCCGGCTTGCCAACTCAAGAGGAATGGCAGATGGCCACATACCTAGCTGAATTTTTGGAGGTATTCTACACGTCTACCAATTTATTGTCTGGTACGTACTATCCCACCTCTCCTCTCGCTGTAATAGAAATTCTCAAGATGGCTACAATGTTAACAAAATGGAGATATATAGGACCCTTTAAGGAAATAGTAAAAGTGATGGATAAAAAGTTTAATAAATATTGGAGTAGACTGCCTGTTATTTTTGCTGTGGCTACTTGTTTAGATCCTAGGTTAAAGTTGCATGGCGTGAACGCCTCGATACAAGAGATATCGAAATTAATGTGCTACACAGCAGAGGAGACAACCGCACTCACAGCAAAAGTGAGCAAGAGGTTTGAGGAATTGTTCAACCTCTATCGTAATTCTGCTGACGTGCGCGGGCGAGCTACATCATCCACTGTTGAGAGGTATTATGCGCCATACCTTAAGGGCTTTGAACATCTAGTAGCAAGACAACTACCAGGTGAAGGTACTTCTAATTCGGCAGGTTCGTCTACTTTTTCCTCTTTTAATGAGATTGGTGTATATGCAAATACTGATCATTATTCTGATTTATCAATGCAAGAACAGGTTAATTTTAATTTGTTAAATTTTTGGAAACAAAATCAAAACATGTATAAAACTTTATCCCAAATTGCACGGGATGTACTGCCAGTGCAAGCCTCCACGGTTGCTTCAGAGTCGGCATTTTCAGCCAGCGGGAGGGTTTTGGATGACAGGAGGAGTCGTCTTAACCCGAATGTGTATGTTGGAAGGATTATCTTGATGCGAAATACCGCGAGCAAGATAAACCGATTGATGATAGGAAGAGCAGTGACTCGGATATTGAAGTACTTCCGGATGATTAGGTAATTTCTTTTTATTTTTCTTCTCTTAAGTTTTAAGAATAAATTTTTTCACAAAATATACTTTTTTTCCATATATATAAAATAAATTTTTACAAGCAAGATATATATTTTTTCATATATATAAAAAAATAGGTAACTTCGCCTGTTTGTTTACAAGCAGCCGGTCCCAAGCCCGGATAAAAGGAGGAGGGCCTATGAACACATTTATTTTTCTATACTTATTACTAAAGATCGTCTCGGGAATTAACATGTATCAATCCCGGATTTTCGGCCAATTAGTTTGAAGTAAAATATCAAATAGTAGAAACAGTCTCTCTTAAATAGTAATAATTGTTATGTGTTCAGATTTTATTAATAAAGATCACCAAGAAGAGTAAGAAAAGATTTAACATATAGCAAAAAATAAAATGAGAGACAAATAAATATATCTATACATACATACATATATATGAATATTACATATAATGAAATAAAATGATAAAAATTAGATTTGTCAAAATTTGAAAATTGGACATGTCTAAAGATGAAATTTAATAACAAGAAAATTTAAAAAAAAATTAAAAAAAAGGGCCCGGGCCGGCCCAAGCCCAGCCCTAGAAATTGGGCCTAGGGCCAGGGCCTGGACCGGGCCTAGGATTTCTCCTCAGCCGGCCCGGCCCGGCCTGGATGGCTGCCTCCCTGGCCCGGCCCCGGCCCAGTTTCGCTTCAAGCCCGATGGACCCGGGCCGGGCGGCCCAAGCCCGGCCCGTTTGACATCTCTACTATATCCCCTCCATGTATACGTCCACAGAAAGATGGTATCACGTTACCCAAGTACAAAATATATATAATAGATATAAAGAAAAATATATTATGATAGTAGGGTAGAAAACACTAAGCTTTGGAAGCAAATATAGTAGCTTCAAATTTTTCCTATGTCACCCCACATGGCCTTATATATATGGCCAATCATAATCCATTTATCAGGAACATAAGTAAACTTAAAAGCTTTGTAACTCATGGAAGAATCATAACCATTTTCAATTATGCCAAATAATAAAGTATATTATACACACCATAATCAAATTTAAGTTAATAATACTCATTATTGCATTTGTAACTCATTTCATAATGTACATGTAAGTAAATATCATATAACCATAAATTGTAATATAATTATAATGCTATAATGTACATTTTATTTTATTAAAATATTTCAACATCAGTGACGTTTCTTCATCCTCCACAAAGATTTTTTTGTCTACCCTCTGTGCACACCACCCCGAGTAACCCCCACAAAGCAAAATGAAAGAAAAACTACAGAGGCACGAAGAACAGAAAAATCACATTGTCCGTTAAGTTGCAATTTACATAATATCGGTTAAACCAAGTTGGTCCATGGTGCTATGAATCTCCCAATTTCAACCGTATTTCATATTATACACCAATTGAAAGCAGTTAAAGATTCTACTACCATCAGACTATTTGTTCTAGCACTAATTTAACAGTTCAGAACAGAAGCCTCACAACGTAATGCACAAAATTGACGTCTCTAATCAAATACGATATTTACGAAAAATACAATCCAAAGAAATTGTTTGAAAGCCCTAGTTGCCCAGATATGATAAATATGCATGTGTACACATTGGGAGACAGTGTGTGGGTGGGTGGCTGACTGGTGGGGGCGGGGGGGTGATTGTGATGGAGAGTAATAGAAGGAAGAACCTGAGAGAAAGGGCAATTTGAGCTCTGAAGAAGTGGAGAAGGCAAATCGATTTGCGGCTTTGAAAGATGGAGAGAGCAAAGAAAATTTGCACTTTATTAGTGGGGATTATAAAACATTTAGAATGGAATTTTTTTCCCGGCAATATTTTAGATCCCGCCTGTAGGCACTGATTTGAGTGTGACGACGTTATAGTTTTCACTGAGTGCAATTAGCTACTTATTTTTTTTATTTGAGAGCAGTGAAGTTGTAACAGCCCATCATCTTGTCGCAAATAAATAGCAACAATAGTGACAATTGAGCAATATTGTCACAATTGACCTTCACAATTTTAGAAGGGTTTGTGTCAAATGATTAGTGACAAATTCAGTGACAACCTTCTGGTTTGTCTCTATATATCGCACTCTGCCAAATAGATAGTGACAACTTTACTAGCCGTCACAACATGTAGCCAATAGTGACGATATTTTTTCTTGCCACCATGGAAGTTGTCACTAATGACCTATTTTCTTGTGATCATGTTTTGTTCTATGTCTAAGGAAAATTTGACAGCACCTCCGTGTATTTATCCAAGTACGCAACATCGAGTAGGTGTTCTAACATCCAATCTTGCTCTTGCAAGATTTAACGGATGTAGGACACCACATTATAACGGTCTGTATGCACTCGTTAGAAAGAAGGATAAAGGTTTACTAAATTTTCAAGACATAAAACACGGAGCATGAGTTGAGTCGGAAAGATGGAATCATAAAAGTTAATTTGCAAGAACATGTCATAACTAGTATGAAATTCTCAACAATGAGTTATAACCAACTTGTTGTCAATAGTCTTCTCAAAGTGAGAGCGAATATTCGCCTGCTTGTAGTTTAATGTTTATCGTTTAAGGTTCAATATTAGAGTTTAAGATCTATGGTAAAGTTTAGGGTTGCAATTTAGGCTTTAGGGCTGACAGTTTAGGGTTGCAATTTAGGCTTTAGGGCTGACAGTTTAGGGTTTAGTTTAGTGTTTGCCATTTAGGGTTTTCCTTAGCGCAAGGTTTAGGGTTAATGGTTTAATTAGGCTTAGGGTCAGGGTTTAATTAGGCTTAGGGTCAGGGTTTAGGATTTATGGTTTAGTTTAGGGTTTGTAGTTTACGGTTTAGGGTTAGGAATTTAGGGTTGACAGTTTAGGGTTTAGTGTAGGGTTTACAATTTAGGGTTTAGTTTAGGGTTGAGCTTAGGCTTAGGGGTTTAGAATTAGGATAAAGATTTATTTTGGGTTAGTGGTTAGTGTTTGTGGGTTTTGGTTTAAAATTTAGGTTTGGGTTAGCTGTTTAGGTTTTACGGTTTGTCAATGCTATGGGTTTTAGCTGATTATTGCTTTTACTTAGTCATTTGAGATTTTTAATGTGATGTCACTGCCTTTAAATAGTCATATTAGTCTATCATTATTTAAGTTATGTTTTTTAATGTCTTTTGATTAGTCATTTTGTCCATCATTTTGTCCATCTGAATAATCTAAAAGGAATATAAATCCATCCCAATAATCTCATACAACTAACAAACATAACAATTGCATATTTACATACAATTTAGTATATTTAAAAAAATTGTGTATTCAACAGGCTAATAACAATTCAATATAGTCCACCAAAAAAATATACGCGAGATATAATGTATAAGAACAAGTGCCGGAGAAAATGCAGGTAGTGGACAGCAACGGTGCTATGGCACGTGGTGGGAGGCGACTTTCGACATGCAAGGCGCAGAGGGCTACGACAGAGTGACTGGCGAGGGTGGGGGTGCAGTTGAGGGGGTGGGGGTGGGGGTGGCTAGCCTGGGAGGTGGGTAGTGGAGCTGTGGCACCGTGCAACAAAAGGGAAGGGGGTGCGACGACATTGGAGATGGGTGCCCGGGTTGTGGCGGTGTGCGATAGAGGGGGCGGGGTGTGGGGGTGTAGCAGCGGGTTGGGGGCGTGGGTGGTTACGATTTGGAGGGGGGAGAGAGAAAGAAAGGTGAGCGATGGGGAGAAACTATAGTAGGATTTAAGACTTGATGATCTTTGGCAACGGACTTTAGCCGTCGTTAAGGTCATTTCATTTACAAACTTTCATAAATGGACCAATTTGTCGGTAAATGTCCATCGGTAAAAGAATATATCAACATAATTTGTTCCATGGCCAAGCGTCCGTCGCTAAAAGACATTTTAAAAAATAAAGATATGGACTTTTACCCAAAGAATTTTACCAACGGGTAAAAGCCCGTCAGTAAAGGTCATTTTCATTTTATCTCTGAAAAAATAGTAAAAAAATTAAATTTGAAAAAGAAATTGGGGACGTATAAATCCGTCAGTATAATTCTGTCAATAAAGGTCCGTAGCTAAAGATCTTTAAGGAAGAAACATTCCGTCAATAAAAAAATTTAGGGACGGACCTTTGCCGACAGAATTTCCGTCGATAAAGGTAACTTTTAGTGACGGAATCATATCTTATATGTAGCTAAAAGTTCATTGGAAAAAGGCTGCTTCTTCTAGTGGTAATTCGGGTGTTGCTGCCAAAGGTTTTTCTTGCTTTAATGCGAACACCTTAATATTGTATTTCTAACTTGTGATTCAAAGGCGTTGTATTGCCAACTAGTTGTGATTCAAAGACATTGAATCGCATTCCGACTAGTGATTCTGAGTACTGTAATTAATTATCAAAGAAACTTTTTTTGATTAATTCATAATTACTTCTATAAATAAGCTTTAAGATACTGTTTTTAACAACAACAACAACAAAATTTGGCTTTAAGCTATAAATTTTCAATGTGACAAAATTACCAAAGATTTGGTATTTGTACAAAATGTGCTTAAAGTCATTCTATTAGGTAAGGATATTGATATTTAACTTAGTCAAACCACCTTATATAGAATTGATTCATCCACAGCCCTAATTTTTTTGGACTATGATTTGATCTGTTTTTTAGCTTTCAAAAGCTGATTTAATCAATGTTGTATTTTTGTAAAACATCTAACAACCATAATTGAGATTAAATCAAATTAACAATCTCATAGTCAATCAATCGTAAACAACATCTTTCTAAGATTAAATCATTTTTTTTACCATTCCAGGTCAGTTAATCGGAAAAGACTTCTAAATGGGCTCGCACGATATTATTCTAAGCCATTAAGTAGTCTTCTTCTTTTTTCTTGGAGCAGACTTATTGAGATTTGAAGGAGTCTGAACTCTGAAATGAAAAGCAGCTACGTTTTAATAAACTCACTCACTCATAAAGCAAACAAACAAAAAAAAGTTAGCTAAATACATAATTCCCTTATTTTTTAAAAAGGAAAAAGAATTAACTTGTTCATAAACAAAAAGAATGAAAATTGGCACCAATCTTGATTTTATTGCATAAAGAATGAACATTGGGAAATATAACCAATGTTAAGAATGACAAAAATGGAGCAGCTTTGCTCTAATTGATACATCGCATTTTCGAAATACACGAGTTAGAAGTAAAAAAAAGAAATATATACCTAAACCTTTATTTTCACCTAACAGAACACTAAAACAGCTTGTGTAGTCTGTGCCCCTTTTTATTCTACCCAATACCCATTTCTCTATCTGCAAAATTGAAAAAATAAACTCATAAGTCTGTAACTATTGCATAAATTTTGTGATATATGAAGCACTTTTTCTTTTCGTTTTTGAAAAGAATAAAATTTCTTATATGAACCTGACCAGATGATATTGAAAGATTTTTGGCTCTAATCTGAGCAATCCTTGATATAGCGATAAAAGATATTCGCTAAATACGGTTATTGGCTTTTAACTAGAGATGCTAAAGAAGTGCACTAAGAATTGTTGGTAAAAATGTTTATACAAATGTCACCTGCGGCTCTAACCTGAACAGTAAAAATAACCTTAATCCTTGATCTGGCGATAAAAGAAGGTCGCTAAATATGGTTACTGGCTTTAACTAGAGATGCCAAAAAAGTGCGCTAAGAATGGTTTTTTTTAGTACTGCAATTCAATATGCGCTAAGAATGGTTGGTAAAGACGTATGCACAAATGTCACCAGCGCTAACCAAAATTTTTGGTATTATTGATAGATACCTCTAGGTCATTCGTGCTACAGTGAGCTGGTAACCGATACTCTTCCATTTTCCAGTGAGTTTTCTTGCCCTTTGGTGGGATTCCTGAGAAATAGTAAAAGCAGATCTTGGACGCAAAAACATCTCCGTAAATCGGTTCTTCGATTCCCACAGACATCCAAAACCCGATTCCCTTTCCGACCACCCGAATGAAAATGCTGATCCAGATGGATGAAGAAGTACCAGGCCCTTTCACTGCAAGCGTTTGCAACTGCGAACACATAGACAAAGAGAACAACGTCCAAGTACGTACATGTTGGAGTATTTTAACAAAAAATTCTCTTTGTTTTCAAGATTGAAAAAGCATTGAAGTTTTGAGTAAAATTATAAAGTACTTTAGTCCCACATTGCTTGAAAATGGAAAGAGAAAATTTTCTTACTACTTAAACTTTTGGAAAGTTTTGTCCCACATTGGCCATTGTAAAGAACTTTAAGGAGTATATAAAGTGACACTCCTTGGCCTTTAAGTAAGATGCGCTTGAGTTTAAGACTCGCACGCGCAAGGGGGGAAGGACAAGTGGGGGAGATACGAGTTTCTGAAATTTATAGCTGTTGGGCAACAGTAATATTCTTCATTACTTCCCAACAGTCACATTTTCTTTTATTACACAACAGTCATATTTTTTATTGCAGCACTTTATTTCTGAAATAAATTTTGGATTTATTTTTTGTAACAAGATTTCCAACAGCTATTTTTCTTCACCTATAAAAGGAGACCTCTTCCTCACTTTTCAACACACAACTCTCAAACTCTCTTTTCTGATTTCTAAACACTTAGACTTGTGGGCGTTTTGGTAAGGTATCGAGTGAAGCTTCTGCTTCATTCGTTTGTGCAGAATTACGAGTGAAGTAACAGTGAAAGCTGGGCTGTTGTATCCCGGAGGCGACGCGTGAATAACCTTGCTGCACCGGTGGTAATTCTCCGAAGGGGCGCGAATCGTCTTAAGAGAGCGACCTAGTCCGCGCCTCAACCAGCTATTTTATATTATATTTTTGGAGTTGTTCTTGTCTATTTCTTGCAACAATTCCAACAGTACACAAGAAGAACGAAGGACGTCTCGATTTCGTTGTGCATCTAGATTACAAGAAATGAAGCTTACTTCCTCGCAAATGATATGTTTATGAAATCACTTGCATGAAAAGAAAAACAGTTCATCTGCCTTAACATTCTTTGATTCGCGTTCTAGCTTTTCACCAAAGCCATATCTTGTAAACGATTGATGAAACGAAGAAACTGGCGCGTCTCATGGATTTGGCCATACCCCACAATAAGAACAACATGCGGACTGTTACAGTAAAGAATCAAAGGATGGAATTACCCAGAGCCATGGGAGGCTTGCTGTAGAGATCAGTTGCATCAATATCTTGAATAACTCGAGCAGGAAGAGGCCTGAAAAAGGCTTTGTTCGTGAGATAATGCGTGACCAGTTCTTCATCTGTGGGTAAGAACCTATACCCAGGTGGCATTTCTGCCACTATACCGTGTTTAAAGAAGCCCGTGTGGAAATGGGAAGTTTCTAGCATGTACTTCAAATCTCAACGAAGGGAAATTGGAGATGAAGAAGGGGAAGAAGCATCTTCGAGTGCCCATTGTTGCAGAGTTTATATAGCCGTGGCCGACGAACGTAACGCACTTGAAAGTGGAAGCTTTTTGGAATCCTATCAGAACTTGGAAACATAGCGAGTCAGATGCAGAAGGATGAACGAGAGCCAAAAAATGATAACACCTGACCATTTCAGCTCTGTTTGCTACTGCTAATCTGATGGATAGATGAAAGCGTGTCTTGGGCTCCAAATCAAACACTTGGAATTTTGTTAGAATTTGAATTTACTTTTTAGTTGCAAATTCGTAAGTAAAGCTTTTCCAGTTGCAAATTCTTGAGTAAAGCTTTAAAACTTTATTTTATTCTCAATTTAATCTTGTCATTTATTCAAATCGTAACATACTGTTCATACCCTATTCTGGACGCACCCCAGGACCCGCTAAGGGACCCACTTTGCGCGACACATCACCCAGTCAGCGGTCAACTTTTCAACGCTCGAGAGCCGGTCAAAGCAATGCATGCTCAAGTCACGTGAACTGCTCGTGAAGCGATCTCGGCGTGCCTTCCACCTTGGGGGTCATCCACCTCAAGGGGTCGGCCACCCTATGGGGTCGGCCACCTTGAGGGGCTCGACCACCCTTGGGGGTCGGCCACCCTATGAGGTCGGCCACCTGCCTTGGCGAACGACGACCGTCGTTCGCGATCGCGCTCCGCCTTTGTCACAGCGACCGTCGCTCTCGGCCGTGCTCCGTCGTCGCGATGACCGTCGCTCGTAGTCACGACGACCGTCGCTTGTGGCCGCTCTGTCGCCATGACGAACGTCGCTCACGGTCGCGTGCCATCCACGCAACGACCCCTGTTACTCGGACGTCACTCCGCGACCCCGTCGCTCGGAGGAAGTTACTCTGCGACCCTCGTCACCCGCACTCCGTCGCGCCCATGCGCCGCTCCACAGATACAATCGCGCCCCCTGGCGCTCTCTGTCACATTACAGTGCCCCCGGCACCTCACTCACTCCGCCGTGCCCTTGCGCTGCGCCGCTAATATAGCCGTGCCCCCAGGCTCTCTGTCACTCTAACGGTGCCCTCGGCACCACTCACTTCACCAGGCCTGTGTGACACTACCATGACTTGTACCCCAGCACCAGGTAAGGACTCGCGACAGTTGTTGCAGCGCCCATGCACCACAATCAATGTCTCGTGCTGTAGGCACCGCGCCCATGCGCCACAATCACGTTATATGCTTACAGGATGGACTCACAACCTGAAAGCCATCGCCGTCTTCATTCCAAGGGGACTTCGCTCCGTGCTCCGGCATGAGGACCCCTCGCAGCGAGATAGGCGACTCCTTCGGGACACTATCTCCGCCAGGGTGCTTGCGTCACTGGCCTACGTGCTCTGGCACTGGGGGCTCGCGTCGGCACCCCTAAGGACTATGACCCCCGGGTCACTCCGAGATGGGAGCAGGTCTTCGGAAGGGCATCTTGCCTAGTCCACCTAGCAGCTGGGCGTCGAGTCTTCCCCACCGCTGCCAGGCCTGTGGGATTCAGTAAGGGCTTGGACTGGAGGCTAAGCAACGGGCTTACTCTGATCACGCCGGCACGGTGTCTTCAGTCTTCTCAGACAGGTAGAGAGATGCTGTGTGGGGCAAGGCAGTGCGAATTTGGGAACCGACAGTCCAACGGAGAACCGGTATTTATGGACCCCCTGGTAACGTGTCACCCTCAGGGGGTGACACGTGTCAGCTGATGACACATTGATGACATCGGCACTTTTTCCCTATAAATAGGGGATCTTGGATTTCATTTAAAAAAAACTCTCATTTTGCCATTTCCACTTTCTCTCTCTAAAACTCATTCTCTCTGAATTCTAGGAAGAGAAACACATTCGGACACCTGACATCGGACTCTTGACGCTGCACCCCTGACGTTGACCCTAGCTGGGATTATCGGTCGCCGGCCCCATTCGCCTTCGCCTTGCCTGCGCAGCACTGCCAGCCCTCGCGGCCTGTCTGGGGAGTCTTGCTCTCGGCCCTCACTCCGTCCTTGCTGTCTTTCATTTTGTACACTTGGAAGCTGACTCGGACTGCAGCCTTTGTGGCACCTCCACGTAGGCGTGGACCCTCTTTCCTTGGCATCCACGGTGCCTACAGCACAAGACATTGATTGTGCCGCATGGGCGCTGCGACAACTGTCGCGAGTCCTTACCTGGTGCCGGAGTACAAGTCATGGCAGTGTCACACAGGCCTGGTGAAGTGAGTGGTGTCGAGGGCACCGTTAGAGTGACAGAGAGCCCGGGGGCACGGCTGTATTAGCGGCGCAGCGTAAGGGCGCGGCGGAGTGAGTGAGGTGCTGGGGGCACTGTAATGTGACAGAGAGCGCCAGGGGGCGCGACTGTATCTGTGGAGCGGCGCATGGGCGCGACGGAGTGCAGGCGACGAGGGTCGCAGAGTAACATCCTCCGAGCGACGGGGTTGCGGAGTGACGTCCGAGTAACAGGGGTCGTTGCGTGGATGGCGCGCGGCCGTGAGCGACGGTCGTCATGGCTACAGAGCAGCCACAAGCGACGGTCGTCGTTACTACGAGCGACGGTCATCGCGACGACGGAGCACGGCCGAGAGCGACGGTCGCCACGACTACGGCGGAGCGCGGTTGCGAACGACGGTCGTCGTTCGCCAAGGCAGGTGGCCGACCCCTAAGGGTGGCCGACCCCCAAGGGTGGCTGAGCCCCTCAAGGTGGCTGACCCCCAAGGTGGAAGGCACGCCGAGGTCGCTTCACGAGCAGTTCACGTGACTTGAGCATGTGTTGCTTTGACCGGCTCTCGAGCGTTGAAAAGTTGACCGCTGACTGGGTGATGTGTCGCGCAAAGTGGGTCCCTTATCGGGTCCTGGGGTGCGACCAGAATAGGGTATGAACACATACTTTGCATTAAACTTTGTCTTAATTTTATTTTTAATGTTTTTGATAATGTGCATGTAACTCCTTGTCTTTCTAAAAATAGACCATTTCCGGCGTGTAAAACACACACAAAGGTCCATGCTTAATACTCACTATACTCTCTAATGGAAAAAATTTGACTGCTATCCCGATTGGAGGAATCTTTTTCCACTACAAGAAAAAGGACTTTAGCGACGGATAACTCTGTCGCTAAACATCTGATATCAACTTTTAGCGACGGACGCCACATCACTAAAAGTCAGTTGCCTAATACCCGGCCGTAAAAGTTTGCGATGAAAATTTTCAATCCGTCGCCTAAAGTTTACCTTGAACGACAGACGTACAAATATAATTAGAGACGTATATTTCGTGGCTAATTGTATTTTTGTATTTTAATTTATTTTATTTTTTCAAAAATAATTTATTAAGTAAAATATTTAGTGACGGAACATTTCGACGCCAAAAATTGTTGACGTTTAGTGACAAAAAATTCCGTCGCTAAACGTTTGTCGTTTAAAACTTTAGCGACGGAATTCCCGTCGCTAAAATTCGTTCATTAATGGTAGCAAGACTTTTAGTGACAGAATAAAATCCATCGCTAAAAGTCAAACTAATTTTGAAAAAAATATTTTTCTTAATACCTAAACTTGTAATCACAATCCAATAATCACAATTTAAAAATAAAATGTATACAAAATTCAGGAGGGCACGGGAGCGGGGTACAATAGAGTAGGGGAGGGGAGTACAAATAGGGGAGGGAGCACGGGAGCGGGGTACAATAGAGTAGGGGAGGGGAGTACAAATAGGGGAGGGAGCACGGGAGCAGGATACAAAGAGCTGGGGGGGGCAAGGGCTGATCAGGGTTCGGCGAATCCTAGATATGATGGGTCCTGTTAATCATCCTCGTTCACGGGGGCAATATGATTCGAATCCGGCTCGGCATGTCCAACAGCAATGTCCTGCATGTAAAGGCATGGACGCATTAATCTCGATAGAAATCATATGTAGTGTTCACTAAACATATATAGTGGTTGTACCTGATCATGCGCCGTGATCATCCTATAAACCTCCGCAACAATATGACAGACCTTGTCCTCATGTAACGACGAGCGAACCACGGTCGGTGTCTGCATTTGTGGAGATGCAGTAGGGGTGTGGACGTTTCTATCACGGCACGTGCAGTCATACCGGGGAGGCCAACTAAAACTGATTAATCCAAATTAATTCTTAATTGAACTCTAGTTTATAGTAATTATTCCTAATTAAACCCAAATAACTCCGATTAGCCCTAACTAACACTAATTAGCCCTAGTCACTAATTAACTCTAATTTACTTTTAATTTAATCTCTAATTAGCCATAATCACTACTGATTAACCTAATTAAACTCTGATTATCCTAATAAATCATAGACAAACCCTAATTAAATCCAATTAGGATAATTAACTGTAATGTGCTCGAATTAGGCTCAATTAGCCCTCAGCAGCCCGAATTAATTCCTGAATAACACTAATTGAGTCTAACTAAACGCAATTAACTGTAATCAACCCTAAATAGCTCGAATTACCCTAATTGTCCCTTATTAACACATTGACTCGGCATGTTCACCTCAATTAGTTATTATCTATTTAGGTTCGGGATAAAGTCATTTGGCTATAGTGAACTTGAGTAGAGAAAATCATTATTCATAAATCCTTTAATATCTAACGATCCACAAAATCAGGATTCTCAAGTAAACTCGGTACTTTTGGTTGGTAAGTTATGGACTTAAAAATTTCCCTTAGCTCATCATGTTGAACCATCTTCTCTAAGATCTTATCTTTCGAGACTTCAGATAACACTTTTGGCTTGCAACTCTTAATGTTTGCAGAAGAGAAAACTTTCTGAGACAAAAGGTCTTTCTCAGCGTGTCATAAATATTTCCTGGCCTTCATTGTTCCCGAGGAATTAGATGGTAAATCTACACAGTTTTTTTCAGACCAATCCTGCATGCCTGACATATGGCTTGCCTTTCAACTGATGGATTGTAATCAAACCTCATTAAACTCGATTTAACCTTCATTGGCATTAACCCCATTTAGCTTAAATTAGTCATTATTAGCCCTAATCGGCCCTGTTTGGGGCATCAAGAGTTTTTTTGCTTGATATTGGTTGGAAGACATCAGTTGAAAGGCAAGCCATATGTTGGGCATACAGGATTGGTCAAAAGAAAAAATTGTGTATATTTACCATCTAATTACCTTAGGAACAATTGAGGACAAGAAATGTCTGCGACAGGCTGGGAAAGACCTTTTCTCTCAGAAAGTCTTCACTTCTACAGACATGGAGAGTTATGAGCCAAAAGTGTTATATGAAGTCTCGGATGACAAGATCTTAGACGGAATGTTTCAACATGACGTGCTAAGGAAAAATTTTGAGTCCATAACTTACCAACCAAAAGCACTGGGTTTACTTGAGAATCCTGATTTAGTGGATCGTTAGATATTAGAGAATTTAGAAATGATGATTTAATTTCTCTGCTCAAGTTCACTATAAGCAAATGATTTTGTACCAAACCTAAATAGATAATAGCTAGTTAAGGTGAACTTACGAGTTAATGTGTTAATTAGGGACAATCAGGGTAATTCGAGCTATTTAGGATTGATTACAGTTAATTATATTTAATTAAACTCAATTAGTGTTATTCAGGGATTGATTCGGGCTAATTCGGGCTACTTAGAGCTAATTGAACCTAATTAAGGCATACTACAGTTAATTACCGTACTTGGGTTTAATTAGGGTTTATCTACAATTTATTAGGATAATTAGGATTTAATTAGGTTAATCAGCAGTGATTGAGGCTAATTAGAGATTAAATTAAGAGTGAATTAGGGTTAATTAATGTGAATTAGGGTTAATCGATTTTAATTAGGGCTAATTAGGTCTGACTAGGGCTAGCAAAAGGCTAATTTGAGTTAAATAGGATTAATACTAATGAGGGTAAATTCGACCTAAATAGGGTTAACTAGAGTTAATTGGGCTTAATTGACTTATTTATTGTCAATTAGGACTTAAGTCAGAGATAATTAACGTTAAGTAGAGTGAATGTGCTAATTAGGGCTAATTAGGATTGAGGCACTTTAGAATTTGTTGAGTTCATTAGCAAAGTTGATATTGTCCCACCTATGATTGAGTTCAGGGCTTAAGTATATAGTTAGGGTTAGATAATATTTAGGATAATTATGGTTAATTAGAAATATATTAATAGGCTTAAATTAGAGTTTAGTTAGGGTTAACTAGGATTACCTAAAATGTATTAGGGGTTAATCAGGGTTAATTAAGGGTTAATCGGGGCTAATTAGGGTTAACCAAGATTAATTATGTTTACTTAGGGTTAATCATGGTTATTTAGATTTAATAATAGTTAATTAGGTTTAATTAGGGTGAATCGAAGTTAATTACAGTTAATCAGCATTAATTAGGGTTGATCGGGGTGAAAGAGAGTTTTTAGTTCAGTTCTGAAGTAAAATTATCTAATTTTTAATCTTCTTTCTTTCCTTTTTTTCTTCGTAGATTCACTATAAACAATTAAGTAAACCAAAATGAGTCTGAATAGACTGTAAACAATCCTCATTTAATCAATTTCCAAGCAAGCAGAATACCAATATAATGGTGTTTTTCAAATGAAAATGAATATTTTAAATTACCTAATTTGATATGCAATTAACTATGAAAAAAGAAATTAAGTCACAAATCTCAATCCAATTAGATGACAAATCTCAATCAAAAATCTCAAATGCTTAATTAACAACCTAAAATCCTCAATCAATCAACAATCTCAAAAGCTCAATTAATCGCCGGTCAGTTTTGAACAATTTAGGTTTGTAATTGTAAATCTCAAATGCTCAATCAACAATCTCAAGCAACAATTGCAAAGCAAGATCTGTAAAACACCTTCAGAGCAACAATCTCAAACGCTCAATCAACAATCTCAAATTCTTAATTAATCACCGGTCAGATTAGAACAGAAAGATTACCTCTTCTCCGTCACCGTTCAACTCCCCGGCCGGTGCTATCAGAGAGAGAGAGACGTGGGAGACTGGTCGGTGGTCATCAGAACCATAGATCATGGCCAGTGGGCTCCAATCCACTCTATCGTTGTCACTCGTCAGAACCCTAGATTGTGGGGTTGGGGATGCGGTAGTGGGGTTGAGGGTGTGGTAGTGGTGTTGGGGGGGGGGGGGCTGCGACACCGGGGGGTTGGAGGATCGTAGGCGAGAGACAGAGAGAAAATAGGGAGAGAATGCATCGGCAGGGAGGAAGAATAGAAATAGTGTCCAGTTAAACTTTTAGTGACAGATTACAGCTGTAGCTAAAAATCTGTCACTAAAAGTTACTAAAATATTCAAATAAATAGACTTTTACCAACGGAACAGAATCCGTTGGTAAACACCTGTCTCTAAAAAATAATTTAAAAATTATTCTAAAAAAATTCAAGAAAGGAAAAAAGTTAAAAATCAAATTAGCGACGAATATACCATCAATAAAAGTCCGTCGTAAAAGTCTGTTAAAGATCTTTATCGAAGGAATATTCTATCTGCAAATCTCTTTAGAGACAAACTTTTACCGGCAGACATATCCGTTGTTAAAGGTGATTTTAGCGATGGAAACTGTTCCATCGCTAAAAATTCGTGGCTAAAAGTTTTTTTTTTGTAGTGCTCCTGCGCCCTATATAGCGATTATCAATCGTCTCTAAATATTTTTAGTGACTTTTATTTAATGATACTAGAAAAGTGCTGCTAATAATTGTCACTGAAAGTGTTAGAAGAAAAGCAACTAGAAACATTTACCGACTATTAATTATCACTATATTTGGGGTTGGACGAAGATTCCTACAACCCAAAAAGGAGCCCAAGTTTGTTCCTCTCTAATATTCTTGCTTTTCGACAACTTGCATTACAAAAAAAAGGGTTTGGGCGACACTAAAAAGTATCGCCAATGATAGTGAAAGTGTCGTAAAGTGATTTTCCGACACTTTATCAACGCTTTTCACAAGCCTCGCAAATTAGTTCGTCGAGAATTTCCTGATACTTCTTAATTAGACGTGTTGGCGTTAGATTACGACACTTTTGTGCGACACTTTCAAGTGCCTCTTATGGGGTCAAAAGTCAACTTAAGTATACGACACTTTGAAAAAAAATGTCACTAAGTTAGCGACGCTTCCATTAAAGTGCCAATTTTTATTTGACGGCATTATCTTTGAAGTGTTGCTAAATTAGCGACACTTGTATTAAGTGCCAATTTTTATTTTTGCGACGTTATCTTTGAAATGTCATTTACGGTACTTTTAAGCAATTATCACTAGTTTTTTACCTGGCATATTCTGAAATTTGTCAAAAAAATAAATAAATTGGCCTAAGATGTGAAAGTGAAGTATTTAAGTAATCTATGTTCAAATCTAACACGAATAATAAAAAATCAAGTCGATTTAACAAGCTTATAAACTCATCATTATAAAAGCAAACTAATGTTACTCAACCTACTCAACCATACCATATCCAACATTCACATTCTAATTACATAACCATCTAGAATTTCTCAATTTAAAAAACATACAAATGTAATGTCATTGAACAAAAAAACCTAAAGATATATACATCTCATCCAAAATGTCATCATAGTGTATATCGGTTCTTCTAACTCCAACAAAAGCATTTATGTATGTCTTCCCGACATATAAACCTAAAAATAAAAAAAAATCAAGAAAGAAAGTTATAAATCTGACTGGTATAACACAAGTCGAAGTAAATCGAAAACTAGTCAACAAACATAATGCATTAAGAAAAATAAAGACTCACCTACATCCCCATTTCGTTCTTGCATCTTATTTTGCAAATCTTTCAAAGTAGATTGACATAACCCTGGTAGCTCATATTTCAACAAATTTGGCAGACCAATTCATAGCCACGTGTACTTTTCATAATCCAATGAAGATCCTAGTAAAATAAAATCCGATCAAGTAGAAGTAGATATAGTTAACATGTTACAGTGACATACATGTACCTAATTATGTATATACTTATTAAGTTCATGAGTCTAAAAACATGTAAAGGGGTTGGATTTGCTAAGTAACGCAATCACCCACGAAACCTGGCTTGAGTAGGTCCTAAATCACCCTGTCTAGCATGCACTTGCAAAGCAGACATTAACAACAAATGGAGTCGTGAGCTTAAGCTTGTAAGCACGGGATTTTGGTTTCTGCATTGGATCTCCATGGCCTTGGCTATAACACAAAACTGAAAAAATTTGGCCTTCTTGGCTTCCTACCTAATCAAAATAAAACATTATTCAAAAGCATGACATTCATAGCACGAAAGCTTACTAGTGAATTACTTTCTTAAACAGCAATTCCCTTCTTGTAGATGAATGTGTTTTCAAACACAGCAAAATAATGATGCAAGTCAAATGCTATACCTTGTTCATTAGCATTGGATAGTGGGATTGAAGAGCAGACATATGAGAGACACCCCTATATAATTCTCCAGCAGCAATATATATTGGTGTGTTCTACGGGAATCCAAGCGTTGTAAGGAACATTCCAACTTCCTGTGGAGTTAGCGAATAGTACCCTTTCACTCTATGTTCCATAGAATCAATTTCTACGGAAAACTTCTTATGAAGTGGTCAACTGATCCTTCTCAATATGCGAAGAATGTAGCCTGAAAACAAAGTCGCATGGGTTGTAGCTCTGCTGGCCCTCGTTTAGTCTCTTCTGCCTAGCGGCACCTCCCATGTTGGTCCGCCCAACTGTTTATATAATCACAAATAAACCATATATTTAGTGCACAACACCATGATTAGTATACAATGGTCTAAGCTTGTACAATGAGCTTTAAAAAATAAGTAGGTTGTTGTAAGGGTTTTCATATCGCATTGTCATCATAACATTTTAGTATCTTTAGACTTTTTAACAACTTTTTGGGGCTTTGAATCAATTTCTATTTTTTTCTTTTTGGCATGCGAATGAATCTGCTACAAAAGCAGACTTAGAATACACAAATTTCTCAACTTACTAGAAAAGCAAAATCAGGGTAAAATAAGATAAGTAAGGACAAAGAATTGATGTCTACGTACAAACGGCGAGCAGTATATAGCTAAAATTGATGTAAGGAAAATCAAAATTTTGAGACAAAGATAGTATGTGCCCACAGAGTTAGGAGCTGCGACGGTTAAAATGTCAGCACACGACACTACGGCCCGTCCCGCCCCGTCCACAAGCTTTATCCATCTCAATCCTCTTGCAGAGTTTTACATCAGGCAATGCATTCTTTTCGGTGTCAATTATTGATGTTCGGTCCAAAAGAATCGAAGCACCACAACCTAAATGCATTGATAAACCGCGGTTAAGGATCAAAACAATTCCAGTACTAATAAACTGCGACAGCCTAAACACGAATTCACGAGAGCAAGCGCACATACACACGTTGATAAGTGTAGTAGTATGAGCTAAATGGACATTGTAAGCATGCTACTTCACTTAAAGGCCTAATGAGCTGGTTATATACTGATCTGAAGCTATACTACCAACCACTTGGTTGCTGACTTCATCTAAACAACAAACCATAAACTTACAAACTGCGGTTGTTAGAGCTACCGTTATTCGAAGAAAATTGAAAAGAAGAGTAAAATCTTCTGAATCTATTGGGGACGTCGGCCTATACTTATTCAAAGAAGTCAACAAAATTTGTACAGACTCAAAAGTTCAAAAAAATATTTTATTATTGGTATGCGGAGTAACTTGGTAAAAAGTACTTCTGAAATATTCTGGAGGCATTAGAACATCAATATGCTAACACTAATGGTAAAGGGCTTTAGCAACTGCTTTTGGAGGAAACACAGTCGCTAAACCGTCTTAGCGATCGCAAAATGTGATCGCTAGAAGCTAGGTCACTAAATTTTAGCGACCGCATTTAATCATTGGTCACTAAATTTAGCGACCGTGTTGACCAAATTTATTGACTCCCAACACGGTCACTAAATATTTTAAAATTTAGATTGATTTCTTACTTAGCAACCGCTATTGGGGTCGCTGAAATTTTTTTTATATAATTTTCTTTTAGTTAGCGATCGCTTTTTTCTAGTTTAGTGACTACCATTGTGGTTGCTAAATATTTTTTTAATTAAAAATATTTAATTTAGCAACCACTTTATCCAGTTTAGTAACCGCGATGTGTGATTGCTAAACCTAGGTTATACTTTGAAAAATCAGGCCGATTTTGACCTCCTGTCCAAAACCAATTCAACAACCTGTTTCGCATTCATTCAAAAACCAATTCAACAACATGTCCCGCATTCATTCAAAATTAATTCAATGACATGTCCCATATTCATTCAAAAACCAATTAAACAACCTGCCCCCCCCCCCCCCCCCGCATTCATTCAAACAACCTGTCCAAAACCAATCTGCTCTACACATCCAAAAAACAAGTCCCGCATTCATTCAATGTGTCAATCTCAAACCAAGCACATCAACAAAGTTTTACATCATCAAACTATAAACGTAGGCCATTAAAATCACGTCAAAGTGGCAAACAACGTCAAGTCTCAGGTACATATACAATCTTCAACCAAAATTGAAAAAACAAGTCAAGTATATGTTCATGAGCTACACAACTAGAATACATAGGACCCCAAAAACATACTAGTCGACATACCCATTGACCTCATCATCATCATCTCTTATGGAAGTCACGTTCAATCCAATAATGTCCTCACCGCCTTGAGAATCACCGGCACTAAGCACAAACCACTCTACATGAAGCCATACAAATAATTCAACACAATATAATCAAATCAAGATCGCAGACTAAATGACCACAATACATAACTACTTAAGAAAATAGGTATTACCTGATGTTTGGCTTCGGGCATAATAAAACCTTGTTAGATCATCATCGCAATTTTTTCTTCAACATGTCAGTCTAAGCGCTCTTTCTCCATCTCTTCAAACTGAGAACTACTATAACTGGTCACACCTGATGATTGTTGTCTGCCTAGCAATGAACGTACGGATTGACGAGGGGTCGAGGATACGGTCCTTCTTAGGACCCCATGTGGCTTCTAACCACAAAGAGATCTCGTCTATTGCTTGGCTACCATCTGCCTGTGAGTTGGCCTAAACTTTTTCCTTATATGCATTCTGTATAAAAAAAAAAGTAATAAATGTCATAAGAATGCAACTGGTCGCAAACAATAAAGATACAATAGGAATGCAAAAGTGAAGAATAGTTGATTGCTCACCGCAAATTGCTCTACGCTCTCAGAAATCCACTTCCTATCTTTATTTATGTGCATGACCTCTAAGCCTTGGAGCATCGTATGGGGCCTTTTGTTAGGGTCATCTTCTCTCAGCTTCAGATTGTGCACAGCATATGGACGTGATCCAGTACTATGATTCATCTTCTTCTCACTACTTGCCATATCTTTGCCTTGCTCACTGAGCTTGGCCCATTTAGTTGTACACCAATTATCCACTAGCTACCGCCACATGGCTTTTGAGAAGTACTCGGGGTTGAAGTCCCCGGCCATAGAAATATCTGTCACATTAGGCCGAGCTAGAGCTTTACTCCTTGCATTGAGCATCCATTTCTTGTAATTTTCAGAACAATGCCACTCTCAGGCCTGCCTCCCAAGTTCTTGGTCTCTATCAGACTCGAATTTGAATTGAAGTAGCCTTGAACACAATTTCAAACAAGATTAGCAAGAAAAATTCAGTAATAATGTACTTCTAAAACCAAATAAAGCAATAAAAAATAGACAATCCTTACCAAGAACTTCCTCCAGACAAGTTCCTTATCTGGTTCGGTCCACGCCTTCCACCTTGGATGAGGCCTTGGGAGATTGGCCTTGATAATAGGACCAATTTTAGCCCTAACGCAATCTTCAACAAAGTTAATTACAATAAATTACAAGAGATGCGTTAATCCCAAAAAAATAAAGTATTAAGTTAGATAGGTTCGCTAAAAGATGGTAGAAATTGAGCTTTAAAAATTGAAAACATACTAATTATTGAAGACATGAGCAGTAATCCTCTACTTCGGGGTTGCTAGAAGAGGTATCTCGCATGTGATACCTCTAAATACAGATGCAGTAGAAGTTACAAATGATGAAAAGGAAGACATTATATTTTTTGCAACAAATATGTTATAACAAAAAAAATATTATTGTATCACCATATACTAAAGCTACTGACAACATCGGCTGCTCATCGGTAGGGTCATCATCAATCCTGGGGAAGGGGACTGACTGGGCCGAAGCAGGTGCGCGGCTGCCACCTCCACGACCTCGAGGTGCACTAGATCTTGGCATATCTACAAAAAAACACTCGAGAGTAATATGAGAAAACTTCAACAACAAATATCATTACTAAAAGCAATTTATATGTTTACAGTTCCAAATATAGTTCATTTGAATAATAAATGACTTAAGTGCAAAAGTTAATTGATAACAATGTTAATTTAGCTTTATACAGTCAACCATCATCAATAAGAGACAACTCAATTTAAATAATAAACACTACAAGTGCAAAAGTAGAATGATAAGAATGTTTTTGCTTTACACAGTCAATCACTATCATTATTTGCGAGCTTTACACTTTCAGAGGCACGTCCATAAGGCTGTCTGGGGTGCACTAAGTCACAGGTGACTGAGAGAGCATTTACACTTATTTTTTGTATATGGTAGATCAGTAAAGAGGATATAGGCCATACCTAGACATGCAGAAAGTGTAATTTTGAGAAAGTTACCCAACAAACATCAATATAACTCATGTTCAAGTAAAGGCCAAACATCGAACCATTCCAGAGCAATTAACAATTGTTACGGCATTCTAAAAAAAAATTACATTGAAATTGAAATTGATGTAACATGCCAGGCATCAGAGATGGTGATTGATAGTGTAAATGGTGGCCTTGGCGACGACGTAGTGCATGGGCTTGGCGTGGCAAGGCCAGCAATAGTGGTAGTATGGGCTTCATGGAAAGGTGGGTCTGTCGGCGGCGTGTCCGTGGCAGGTCCGCCAATTGTGGCTTGTGGGCTTCGCGGAAAGGTGCACTTCGATGATTGCATGATGGTTGGAAGCGAGGGGGAGGTAGCAATTCGGCGGTTCACTACGAGGTGGGCTTGCCGGCGTGGGCAGGTTTGTACAGGGACCACCTTCGGCGACGACTGCATGGTGGTTGGGAGAGAAGGGAGGCTACTATTTAGGTAAGAAGAAGAAAGAGAGAAAGATTAGGGTTGGCCGAAGGAGGACTTTTATACCTAGCGCAGTCGCTACTTTTAGCGACCATATTTAGCGACAACACTAGCGGTCGCTAAAAATAATGACTGCTACAACGTTCGCTAAAAATAACGACTGCTATAGCGGTCGCTAAAGTTGATAACTGCTTAACAGTCGCCAAAATTGGTCGCTAAATTTTATGACTGAACAAGTCGCTAAAAAAGGTCGCTCATAAATGGTGCCAATTTTTTTTGACCAAGCTAGATTTTTTCTGTACTTAACGACCGGCAGTCGCTAAAGACCCTGTTTCTTATGATGTAGGGATTTGAGAAATTTTCAAAAGCAGGTAGGAAGAAATGTTCTCTTCAAGCCTTTTATTCATTAAAGGATGGAAAGGAAATAGGATGTGGAGTTCTAAAATTTTCTCATCCTCTTACTTCACTGCACGAACTAGTTCTAGGCAAAGTATTTATGCCATTGTTTATGCCACGGAAACTAGGAGAATCAAACATTCAAGGGGTTAGGGTGTTGGATTAGGGGGTGGGGGAGAGGGTGGGGGAAGAGAGAGGAGATGGGGAGAGGGAGGGGAGCGAGGGAGAGAGAGAGAAATCGAGTGCTGTTTTTTCTTGGACTTCGACCAAACTGTTAAAGCTGAGAGACTAAATCCAATGGTATGAAATCTCATGCAATCGAGCACTTGTTGATCATTTTCCTACCAATAAGAAGCTTGATCCTTCTTAATATTAGCATTTAAAAGGAAGATGCAACTCAAGTACATAAAAGTTTTCAAACAGTTGATATCCTTGAATCGTCACCTTCATTTGTTAGACGTAAGTGTTTTATGCCAAGGAAGTAGGTCCGCAATCAACGTGGAGGTGCCACAAGAAATGCAGTCCGAGTCAGATGCCAAGTATGCTGATGTGAGACGCAGCAAGAGTAGAACAAGGACAGAGACCAAGAGCTTCCCAGACAGAGCCTGAGCATGGCAGTAGTGCAAAGGCGATGGTGCGGGGTGAATACACGACGACAGTCACAATCCGTTACTTATGTCCAGAGTCGAGGTCCCGTATGTTTCTCTCTCTAGAATTTTAAAATAAGAAAGTGAATTTTGAAAATTATGAAGTCCTCTAAATGAATTCTCAAGTTCCCAATTTATAGAGGTTTAAATTATGATGTCATCAATTGACACATGGCATTCTCCTAGAGTGACACATCACTAAGGGGTCCACAAGTGCCAATGCTCCATGGACTGTCGGATCGCATATTCACCCGGCCTGCTCCTCACAGCATGCGTTGTCTATCTGGAAAGACTGGCTCACGTAGTGCCAGTATGGCCAGAGAGCCCCTTTGATCTAACCACTAGTCCAAGGCCCTTGCAGAGTCCCACGGGCCTGGAGGAGGTAGGGAAAACCCGACGTCCAACTGCCAAGAGGACTAGGAGCGATGTCCTCTGGGGACCTTCTCCTATCTCAAAGTAACCGAGGGGTCATAGTCCCTAGCCATGCCGAGGAAAGCCCTCAGTGCCAGAGCATGTGGACTAATCACACAAACACCCTGGTAGAGATAGTGTCCCGGAAAATTTGCTTATCGTGCAGGTGAGTCCTCGTGCCGGAGCACTCAGAGTGCGCCAGGGTAGTGTCCCGGAGGAGTTGCCTACCCGACAGGCTGAGGTAGCATCCTGGATGAGCCGTCTACCTGGCGGAAGAGGAGTTAAAGCTCATTGGCAGAGATAGTATCCTAGAGGAGTCTCATATCCCCGCGAGTGACTCCTTGTACCGGAGTACTCGGAGATCACCAAGGTAGTGTCCTGGAGAGTCGCCTACCTGATGCGCCAAGGTAGCATCCCAGAGGAGCTGTCTACTTGGCGGAAGGGGAATTGAAGCTCCCCGGTGGAGATAGTATCCTGGAAGAGTCATTTATCCCCATGGGTGAGTCCTTGTGCCGGAGCACTTGGAGCACGCCAAGGTAGTGTCCCGGAAGAGTCGCCTACTAGACCGGCCAAGGCCCTGAAATCCCTCTTACACCCGGAATAATAATTCTATAGACACAAGGGCGAACCACAAGCAATAGTAATGTGCATTAACATGCAACTCCCGTTGAACAAGGCCCAAAATCCAACATTCCATCGTTGAATGTGGGGCACAGCAACCGAGTTAAGTTTCATATCTCATTCAACATGTACCAAGTGTAAATCTACTATTCACATAGCACTCCATGGCATTCTTTTAAAGTAAATTTCTCGTCAAATAATTTAGCACTAAAACATGTGCAAAACAAGGACTTAAACTTTCATTTGATCAAATCATATATGCGTTTATATGCTTTGCAAATAGAGTATACAGAGGAACATGGCAGGAGCACTTACCTCGCTTAATAACTGGTTCTTGTATGCTCAAAATTCGGTCCTAACTCTTGTCTATCGAAACCTAAATAACAAACCACACAAATGTTATTCATTGCCACTTGAGCATGCCTAAGTATTATGTTCTCCCAAAGTGGGTAAAATTACCAAACCGCCACTAGATTTATGTAAAATTACCTATTTACCCCCAACGCCTAACGTACCATTACACACCAAAAAAATAACCTAAATACCTAAAAGAATCTTTTTAAACAACTAGACAGTTTTTCGGACAATAATGACCTTTCTGGAAATTCTCCATTCGGAACCCTAAACCGCTCAAATTGAGCGCTAGTGTCCTTATTTCAAAAATATATCAAACTGCACAAGAATGCCACACAATTTCATACACTCAAGCATCGCAGTAATTTT
Source organism: Escallonia herrerae (assembly GCA_033070095.1). Classification (NCBI taxonomy): domain Eukaryota; kingdom Viridiplantae; phylum Streptophyta; class Magnoliopsida; order Escalloniales; family Escalloniaceae; genus Escallonia; species Escallonia herrerae. The sequence continues at coordinate 151,749 of JAVXUP010000937.1, read as the reverse complement.
AGATCACTGTAAATTTTAGGCTAAAAATAATTTTGTTTACAATACCAAATATTTTAATTTTTTCAAATTAAATTTATTTGAGACCCTTCCCATTCCTAGAAAAAAAATCCCAGAAAATTCCATATTGAAGGTCTTGCCAAAATAAAGGGAGTTTTAGTTTTTTACTTTGCCTAAATCTATTTAGAATTAGCCTTTAAAAATAGCTTAGTAAACTATAGTAATAGTAAAGCGCTATGCGATATCCGATCGAGCGCTACGCCACTAACAACGCTAAAAATACGAACGACTTTAAAAACTTTCGAAACTTTAGAAAATTTACTATCTTAGTTATATTAGCTTATTGTAAAAGTTTCAGAATTTGATAACTTAATTTACTATTTTAAAATACACCAAAATTGCCGGTTTAGATAAAATTAGTTAGCATGCTTGCCAAACTCAAAAAAATCTAAAAATTTTCAGATTGTAGGTCATGCAAAGATAATATGAGTTACTCTTTTGAACTTCATCCGAATAAGTTCCTAGATATATCTTAAATTTTAAGAAAGGAACTGCTTAAAAAAGATTTTCATCAGGGACACTTTTAAGTTCAATTTTAAACCAAGTTTCTTCCCTCTCTCTCTGAGCAACATCTTCTTCTTCATACAAGCCCAACAGTATTCTTTACCCGAAACCACCTCACACAGCATCCATTACCTTGCCTTCACACTTACCCACCTATATAATACACAAAAACTTTCACAAATCCCTGTAAAGCTATTGGCTCACGGTAGTAGCTTCATCTTCTTGCCCAACCATTTCATGGGCACACCCAGTATCACACCATTTCACTCAGAGTTGCCTTCCCCCTCCTTCTTCTCTTTTCTTCAACTCAACAAACACAACACATCATTTCCTCTAACCATTTCATAAGCTCATTAACTCACAATTTACACTTATATATGCATAGTTTACAGGCAGTGGGATTTTTCTTCTCATCCTAACAACCCTGCTTCTGCCGTGCCGCGCCGCGACCGTTTCTCTTCCTTCGGCAGCCATGGCTGCCACAACCTCAACCCACAAGGCACAAGAATCCTTCCTTCAGCAGCCATCCCCCACGGCCATCCCCTATTCCACTTCAAGCACCCTCACGGCACACCATTTCAGGGCAGCATGGCGGCCTCCCCACAACCCAGCACGGTAACATTACTGTCGTCCTCTCGCTTCAGGGTAAATAGCCCCTTTTCGATGACCCATTATGCCGTACCCACTTGGACACAGCCTCCCACGGCTATCCACCCCTCCACAGTGATCTATTTGTAAATGTCTATACATATATATAACAACTATATATACTCTGTAAGCTTACCTGAAAACTCGATGGAAGAAACCTTCGTAGCTCTTTCTCCCTGCCTTCATTTAACGCCCCCTTCTCCCTCTGCTGTTTATCAAAATTATAGAGAAAGATATTAGGGTCGGCTGTATATAATAGCTACATATGTACAAATAAAGGAAACAATTTGGCTGCTACCCCGGTTGGAAGAATCTTCCTCCTACCCCCTATATAGTGACAATCAATCGTCTTTAAATGTTTATATTGACTTTTATTTAGTGACGCTAAAAAAGTGGAGTTAATATATGTCGCTGAAAGTGTTAGAAAAAAAGTCACTAAAAATATTTAGCGACTATTAATTGTCACTATACACTGGGTTGAAGGAAGTTCCTACAAACCACCAAGTAGAAGCCAAAGTTTGTTCATAAATAAACCCTAGGCTAAAGAATTTTCAAAAGCCCCCTTAATCTTTGTTAGTTAATCTAACTTTTACCCGAAGCTTTCTCTTATTACAAAAAGGCCCAAACAGTTATTTATAATATTTTATGTGCTAGAAAAAGAAATTTATTAGCGGGTTGTTGCATCACTCACTTCACAAATTATCACTATAAGTCGCTCTAATAAAAAGTACCGATGTTAAGTAAAAGTTCATCGCTAAAAATTTTATTTGGCCCGAAAAGAATAATAGTAAAAAAAATGTTTCAGGGCATTACACATTTAGTTTTTAGTTTTTTTCTCCAGTTTTGTAAACTAGAGAGAAAAAACGCATTCAGCACACAGTTTTCATTTTTTTTTTCTTTTCAATTTTGAAAACTATTTTATAAAACAGAGCTGTTTTGAAAACTCCTATTTTGGAGTTTTGGATTTTGCTTAAAGACCACCACCCTCCCACCGCCACAGGCACCGCCCGCCGTGGGCCACCTCCACCACAACGATATCAAAGAAAAAACTCAAAATAAAAATTAGATAATCAAATACTCATTTATTTTTATAAAAAATAAAAACTAAACTGGTTTTAATTTTATTTATTTATTTTTTAAAACAGAAAAACTAAAACTGAAAGTGATTTCAAAAGGTTAAAAAAAACTCTCTCTCTCTCTCTCTTCCATTATCACAACTCGTCATTTATTGAAAATTCTTCAAGATGATTGCAGGAGTCTTTTGACTAATACAACAAGAATTTTTCAAAAGTTACAAGTCTAGAATTTTCCAAAAGTTACCGGTCTAGAATTTTTCAAAAGTTAGAAGTATGTAGGAGATTTCCTTAGCAGCCAAACTTTTAGTATAAAGCCTGACGGAAAAAATGCTCGTGTATACTTCTGCAGAAAATCAGTTTCAAAAAATAGTAACATACAGACTACTAAACAGCACTAAACAAATAGTGTAATAAAAGGCAGAACATTGTTTGAACTTTTTGCAGAAAAACAAAACAACAATTTAAAATGTTGAGGCGTGAATTTGACTCACTGTCCTTAAGACTTTATTCGTCCTTAACAGTACTAACGCTTTCTGACGAAAGTCTCCAAGGATACGACGGCAGTACGTCTGAAAATAGAAGTATTCCAAATTTACAGACCTGACGAATCAAAACAATGCAGAACTCCTTCTTTTTTGGACACGACACGGGAACGAAAAATTGAAGAGCAGAATTTCAGGAGAGATTGAGAAAAAAATTGTTAGTTTTGTTTTTCAAACCTTGGATATGTTTTGATACAGTGAAAAAATTCGCTGGATGGTGCAACTCTTCATTAAAAGAGTGTAGCTGTTGGAAAGGTCACAACCTTTTGGAAAGAATTTAAATAAATAAATTTTTTATTTAAAATATTTTTGTCCCAAAAAAATTAAAGTCTGATGGGCCCAAGCCACAGCCACGGACCGACAGAGACGGGATGGTAGGTGGCGCACGCGTGTGTTATGGACCTTAGGTCAACCTAGGTCCTCCTTCCTTACAAAACTTGGGTACCCTCAAGGGGCCTAATCCTTAGCTCAAAACTAAACCTTATAAGGCGTAACATTAGCTTTATCTCGTCAACATGAGAGTCTCTTTTTCTTTCAAGTTGAACTACTAACTTCAACTTCAATTTTCTCATTCAAACATCATTTTTTTTTTAACTTATGAATATAGTATGATCATCTACTTTAATAAATGAACCTAAATCAATTTGTTCCTAACCAAATTATGGTGTGGAACCCATTTGAAAATTGAGTTAAAGTGGACTTCTCAAAGTGAGTTTAAAACCCACAATGACAACAATCCCCCATAAGAATGAAAAATTGACTAGACACTATACGTAAAGAAACACTGACACTAGAAAGAGTTCAAGTAGAATGACACTGCATCGGGATAGGTAGTCGATAGCCTTAAACCTTTCCTAATGAGAACTATCAGATTTACTGGTTAACCAGTGAACATGGTATCTTGAACTGTTCAACCTTTATTGTAAATCGAGACAATAGAACTTCACACAGTACCGCTCAAACAATGTTTTAAGGTTCTCATTGTTGTGTTCATTTTGGCCGTGAACAACTCCTCGTTTTCATGAGTACTCTAGGAGAATTCAGCCTTACAATTCTCATAAAAGCAGCCCACTTCTTACTCCCATAGGTGACTTCTTATTAAGAGGTTCCTATTCGATCCCTACTTGGATTTTCAAGATATAAGAGTCATTAAAAGCGTAGCTTAACCTAAAATTTTGTAGGTGGCACTGTCTGCTCATCATAAGAATGGATATAAAGGTTTAAACACCCCCCCCCCCCCAGTTCTTCGTCTAAGTTGCATTTATATAATTTGGTTTTTCCTTTGAACCTAGATCTTGGGATCTCCAGTCAGCTAGCTAGGGTTTCCATAATGGCAACTCTTTAGTTCATAGGCTTAAGATCTATTCCCCTCGATGACATATTTAGTTTCTCTCTAGTTAAAGCTTTCATTAACGGTCCCCAATGTTATCCTTTGACTTCATATAGTCAATAGAGATAATTTCACTAGAGAGTAATTGTTTAACAGTATTGTGACTGCGACGTATATGTCTAGACTTGCCATTGTACATACTATTTTGTGCTCCTCCAATTGTAGATTGGCTATCACAATATATGCAAATTGGTGGCATGGGTTTAGGCCATCTTGGAATATCCTCCAAGAAATAACGAAGCCACTCTGCTTCTTCTCCTGCTTTATCTAAAGCAATGAATTCAATACATGTCTGTTTAAAGGAATTCCAAGAAATAGCTGCTCCTCATAATGTAAAACATATCCACTTGTGGATTTTGTTTCATTAGAATCTAATATCTAATTAGCATCATTGTATCCTTCTAATATAATTAGATATCTTGTATAATGCAGTACAAAATTTAAGGTATATTTTAAGTACCTTAAAACTCTTATAATAGCTATCTAGTGATTCTTCCTTGGATTGCTAGTATGTCTACTCAGTTTACTGATAGCATGCAATATATCGAGTTTCGTGCAATTCATGATGTACATTAAGCTACTAATTATATGCAAAAACTAATTAAAATATTTCTTCACAAGTATTCTTTGTTAGATGTAAATTTACATGTAGTGGTGTCTTCACCGGACAATCATCATAACTTTTAGATTTGTCTAACACTTTCTCAATATAATGAGATTGTGACAAGACTGGTCCATTTGATGTTTTGGTAATCTTCATTTCAAGTATAACATCAGCCACACTCAAATCTTTCATATCAAATTTACTGGTCAACATTTTCTTTGTAGTCTTGATGAACTTACTATTGCTCCCGATAATGAGCATGTCATCAACATAAAGACTAAAACAATGACATATCATTTTTCAATGCTTTTAACGTAGACACATAAATCACATTCATTGATTCTAAAGTCATTTTCAATCATCACTTTATCAAACTTTTCATGCCATTATTTTGGAGCATGTTTTAGTCCATAAAGTGACTTGACAAGCTTGCACACCTTCCTCTTTTGATCAGGAGCTACAAACCCCTTTGGTTGCTCCATATAGATCTTTTCATTTGGATCTCTATTTATGAAGGCTATTTTCACATCCATTTGGTGTATCTCAAGATTATTAATAGCTGCAATAGCTATCAATATTCAAATGGATGTTATTCTTGTAACTAGTGAATACATATCGAAATAATCAAGACCTTATTTTTGTCTATATCCCTTGACAACCAACTTGGTCGTATATTTTTCAATCATTCCATCAGCTTTCATCTTTCTCTTGAAAATCCATTTACACCATAAGGGTTTATTTCCAGGAGGAAGATTAACCAGTTCCTATATGATTTTGCGTGATGAATTCAATTTCACTATTGTTTACCTCTTTTCAGTGTAGAACTTCAGGAATTGGCATAGCTTCACTGTAGGTATGAGGCTCATCTCCTAACAAATATGTTTGAAAATCAGGACCAAAAGATGTTGACGTCCTTGCTTTCTTGAAAGTTTTAGTTCATCTTCCTTTTGTGAGGATTCTCGATCCATATTAGTTCTTTCCAAAGAACTCTGTTCTTGTGCAACTCTATAAGGAAATACATTTTTAAAGAATTGTGCATTTCTTGTCTCTATTATGGTGTTGATATGTGTGTTATCAACTTCAGATTTATGCACTAAGAACCGATATGCAGAACTGTGGATTGTATATCCAATAAAAATCTCATCAACGGTTTTAAGTTCTTTTTGACCATTTTAGATAATGGGATAGTTATCTTTGCTAGACACCCCCACGCTTTGAGATATTTGAAAGAAGGAGGACGTCATTTCCATAACTTATAAGGTGTCTTTTGCAACTTTTTGTGGGGTACTTTATTAAGAATGTGATTTACAGTTAAGACCGCCTCCCCCCAGAAGCCATCCGGTAGTCTGGAATTTATCAACAAAGCATTCATCATTTCCTTTAAAATATGATTCTTCCGCTCAGCAATTCTATTCGACCGAGGCGCATATGTGCCATGTTCTCATGAATAATTCCATGATCGGCACAGTATTTTTTAAGAGGGAAAATATATTCCCCTCCTCTATCACTTCTTAGTACTTTAATTTTTCTGCTCAGTTGATTTTTGACTTCAACTTTGTATTGCATAAATGCTTCGAAGGCTTAATCCTTGCTTCTAAGCAAATATACATAATAAAATTTCGTACAATCATTAATAAAAATAATAAAATATTTCTTTCTCCTCTAGATCGTACTACCTTTAAGTCATATATGTCACTATGAATGAGACTTAAAGGTTCTGTACTTCCTTCAATTGACTAGTTTTTGCCATTTTTGCTTCAACACGAATTTCGTATGCTTTGTGTGAGTTAATATCCATTTTAGAAAAAAAAAATTATTTTTCACAAGCTTTTGTAAAGAACCATGGTTCACATGACCTAATCTACGATGCCATAAATAAGAAGATTCTAACAAGTAAGCAGAAAAATATTATTATTAATATCAGAATTTGGTACAGCTTTAAGTACGATGGTCATACATTTAACTTAAATAGACCATCACAAATGTACCCTTTTCCTACAAACATACCACTCTTAGTTAGTACAAACTTAACGGACTCAAACACTAGCTTAAAATCATTTTTACTCAACAATGAGCTTGAAACTAGATACTTTCAAATGTCAGGCACAAAAAGAACATTGTTGAGATTCAACGCCTTGCCCGATGTCATCATCAAGACCACTTTTTCCATTCCTTGCACCTTAGAAAAGGAATTTCCCATAAATAGATTCTCGTTGTTGACACTCTGATATGTAGTGCACATACTCTGCTTAGAGCACACTTGTCGAGTAGCACCCGTATCTACCCATCACTATTTGAGATTTCCAACTAAGTTGACTTCAGATACTACCGATGTAACGCCCCAATTCTTTTTCAGAGCGTTAATAACAAATAAACAAAGTCAAAAAATCTCAAAATATCAAAAAGTCTCCCTAGTGGTCATTCGTAGCATCTACTAATCAATCCCAAAGATACATCAATAATGTCATAACGGCCCAAAGCATTTATATAATCCAAATTACTCCAACACGAAGTTCCAAAATAAAATCTAAACAGATTCAGTTTGTCTTAATTATTAAATTTAAAATACTAATACTCATTTTGAAATAAAAATCATTGACTCTTAGTCACACAGCTAGCCATGTAATCCAATCGCACCTATTGATTACCTGAAAGGGAAACAATAAGAGAGTGAGCCAAATGCCCAGTAAGGTCGCTCAATGGACTAACCAAAAAGGATACAAAATGTCTAAGAAAATAAAATTGCGGACATACAAAATTTTTAACAGAACAGATACACAAAAAAATGCCAAATATATTTTTTTACCGAGACAGACACTGAGAGCCATTCAAAAGAAGGTCACACATTCCATCACTGACACGAAACCGGGTTCAGAAAATAAGATCGCAATCTCTAACTCATCCCATTGAGCTAGCCCACGTTTCTCTCCACGTGGGTAAGTCAGAAACAAAAAGTCACATACACTGTGACATGGCTCACGAAAATTACCTATATAAATATCCAATAAATTAGGCGAGATACCAACCAGTCACCAACACAACGTGAACTAATGAGTGTCTGTCCTAAGTTACGCAAAGTACTGCTGTAAAAACATAAGTAGCAATTTACAAGAATTGACTTTAGAATTCACAAAATATTGGAACTTATATTGATGGGGACAAAATGACAATTACCACAAAATTTAAATCGTTGAAGTATGAGTACAACACTACTAAATGTAAGCGGACATAAAAAGAAATAACCATAAAACTAATCTTAGGAGAACGATTGACGCTTGGCCGAAAACTAAAAAATGCATGTAATAAATGAGGGGCTGTACGTTTACGTTTTTCAATTTTTAATTTTCATTTTTGTAATGATGATGAAAAAGATATTTTTTTTTGTATGTTTACATTTTTTCAGTTCCGTTTGGATAAAAAAAATTCAAATAGTACCAAAAAAGCTGAATTGTATTCTCCTTGTCAGAGAAAACAGAATCCAGTCCACTGTTCATAATTTCTCGGGCATGGCCCTCTGATGCCCAGTTGTTTCGTCAATTCATAGACTCTCCAGCTGGCTCTCCTTTCTCTGCTCTCTCTCGCTCATTTATCTCCTCCAGATTTTCATGAATAACCACTCTTCAGTTCATTCTCAAGAAGCCAATCCCAAATCTACCGAAGTGGAAGGAGAAGCTGCACCGATCAAACCCACCTCTGGCTGCCAAAGATCCATTCTAAACACGACAAAGGCGCCGCCGGTACACACCGTCTCCGAAACAAGCACTCACCATTCCGTAGTCGAAGAGAACGACGTCCCCTCTCCTGCACAGCTCCTCAAGGTCCGACCATCTCTTTCTCTTTTAATTTCTCTTTTGTTGGATCAGTTAGCATATGCGTCGATTGCTTGCTTGATTTGTTTCTTTTTAGTTATGATACAGTTTTGCCGGTCTCCAACGATTTGTGTATTCATTTTTTATTCATGACCTTGTGTGTCAGGCTTTTGCGAAAAATTAATTAATTATATGCACATTGTAATATGCTTATTAACACAATGATAAACTTATTAGAAGTTTTTTTCTATTTGTTTAGCATATTTACATCATTTTTTGTGTACAAATAGTGTAAGGGTAAAATGAAAAGATTTGTGTACAAACAGTGTAGGAACACTAATCACATGGGTCTGCCTTAGGTGACCCTTCCCAACTAGAAACCAAGCAAAGGACACGTAGCAAGATGAACAAAGAGGCAGCAATATGAAAGGTGAACCCAGTGACCAATTGGCACGCATCAAGGCTTGGAACCATCTGAATCAATGTCCAATCTTCGTAAGAAACACAAGCCAGCAGTAAGATGAATTAAGGCAGAAACTGTAGGGTTAGAAGAAATAGACTGCGCACCTACCATTTCAGCAGATTAAGCATAAGGTTTAAGGCCGCTAACGAAAACAGGAGTGGACCAAAATCAAGTAGTCGATTTTTTTTTAACGGAACATGAAATTCATAAATAAATATAAGAAATAAATACCCTTATATAAATAGGATTGGTCGATCTAACACCGATTCGATTTCAAAAAGAATAAACTCTTATCTCAATTGTGCGAAATCTCCAATAAAGTTCTTTCTCATGACAGAGTTTCTCAATAGCTTCCAAACAACACTGAATTCAATCACCAAAAAGTCAGGGTTTCAGGGATCTTGCTTCTAGATAAATCTTAATTCAAGAATTAGAACATACTTCTTACCTTAGATTTCACGCCAAAAGCCTGTTGTAAACGAGACTATCGATTGTTCTTCTTTCTGTTCTTCTCATAAGCCCAAAAATAAAAGTAATGATACTCACCTAAACCCTAAATATATTTTTAAAAATACCGATGATATCCCTAACTTATCTAAATTTGCACAAATGGGTTTAAGCTGAGTAAAAATATTAAACATTAAAATTAGTCTATCAATCAAAGTACTAGAATGTCAAATCCATACCCCTCAAGTCAAATGAGTAAAAATTAAGCTCAAAAAAATCGAAAATAAAATATTAATTTCAACAAAATTCAAACTTTTGGGGTATTACAACCGCAGATAAATTCCAAATCTATAACGTCTTTGGTGACTTTTGTAACTTCCGTCACGTTGACTTGAGAATGCTATCAATTATTTCCTTTATTTTTACGACTGTAACAATCATTAGCACGATAGCATTGTTTGTCCCACACATAGCAAATTTCATTGAACTTCCTCTTTTTCTCACCGCCGTTGAAATTTGAGCCACTTGCTCCATTTGGACCATCAGGTGGACCATCAGAAACAAAAAGTTTCCTTCTCTTCGACAGACTTTGCTTGACGACATTTGCCTTGACTTCTTGATGATAATTTTCGGCCTTCCTCTAAGACTGACAATTATCCTCTTTAATCCTCAATCTTATAATCAAGTCTTCAAGTTTCATTTCCTTACGGTTGTGCTTCAAATAATTCTTAAACTCCTTCCAAGTGGGAGGGGGTGCAATTTTTCAATTAATGTCGCCACTTGAAAAAACTCTCCAAGGACCATTCCTTTTGCATGAATGCCATGCAAAGTAAGTTGAAAGTCTTGGACTTGACTTATAACAGTCTTGGAATCCACCATCTTAAAATCCAAGAATTTGCTGACTATTTTTAGAACCGACATCTTCCGTCTTATATTTCTTTTCCAAGGATTTTCACAATGCACTCGCATTTTTCATTGGACTATATACGCTATACAATACATTGTCCAAACCATTAAGGATATAATTCTTGCATAAAAAATCTGAATGATTCCAAGCATCCAAAGCAACCACTTTCTACTGTGCGTCCTTTTACAAGAATCTTGTCAAGTTCAAGGTGGTCAAATAAAACAATATTTTATGTTGCTACCTTTTAAAGTCCTTTCCATTAAACTTTTTTGATCTTTCACCAAGTCCAACGGATCCATGAACAGTTGCTACATAAGGCGTTGCATACACAGTCTCGCCACCATGTTGCACATTGGGATTAAGCGGTCCATACTCGAGAATTGTTTCACTAGTTGCCATTGTTATATCTATCAACAGATTATAATACAATTGTAAAAATCCAGTCTAAGACAAAACTATTACTAAAAACAGTTTCTTAAAATACTAAAATTAAATTCAGAATCTGAAAAAAAAAATTAGTGCAAAGTTTGACAGAATCAATAAGAAAACGAAATTTTGAAAACAGTGTTTTGAAAAATAGTAATTCTAAACACATGTAATACAAGTGCGGAATAAAGTTTTAAGATTGTTGAAAAAAAATGCTCGTGTATACCTGTGCAGAAAATCATTCGAAAAATACTAACATGCAAAATACAAAACAGTACTAAACAAATAGTATAATAAAAGGCAAAACTTTATTCGAACTCAAGTGCAGAAAAACACAACAGCAATTGAAAATGCCAAGGCATGAATTTCATTCACTGTCCTTAAGACTTTATTCGTTTTACAACGATGCTAATGGTCTCTAACAAAGTCTCCCAGGATACAACATCAGTACATCTAAAAATAGGAGCACTCCAAATTTGCAGACCTGGCGAACCAAAATAATGCAGAACTCTTTCTATTTCGGACACAGACGCACGAATGAAAAATCAAAAGGCAGAATTTTGGGAGAGATTGAAATTATTTTCTGTTAATTTCGTTTTTTTTTTTACCTTGGACAAATTTTTATACATTGAAAATTTTTGAAAGGTGCAACTCTTCACTGAAAGAGTGTAGCTGTTGGAAAGGTTACAACCTTTCTGGAAAAGAATTTAAATAAATAAAATTGAAGTTGAACCACCAATTTCAACTTCAATTTTCTTATCCAGTCTTCATTTGTTTTAAACTTGTGAATATACTATGATCATCTACTCCAATAGATGAACAGAAATCAATTTGTTCCTAACCAAATTATAGCGTGAAACCCATTTAAAAATTGAGTTAAAGTGGACTCCGCAAAGTGAGTTTAAACCCCAGTTCCAACAAAGCCTTATAGTCGAGTAAATATTGATGATCCCGATCGCCTTATAGTCGAGTAAGTATTGATGATCCCGATCACTGATCTCGGTCATTTAGGCAGTTGGATTAAGAGGGCTGATGTGATAGAAGGACTTGGGAATCGGGAGTTAGTTTAAAATATACTCAATGATTCTAGATGGTCCAAGACCCACCAATATTTTCTACTTACAGCATGTGGATTTGGATCCTCTTGTTGCAAAAGTTATCGTAGCAAAAGTCTGTAGTTGCTAAGGAAACGATTGGTCGCTACAAGAGTGACATGTATCATTTTACCGACTGTTGCCATAATGTAAAAATACTTTAGTGACATATCTGTTTATTTAGAAGCTAACCAGTGACCGGTGTATGTACCTGTACAGGCTGCCATTTTTGCTGCAAACATCTCCATCTATTCAGTTACAGGCTGCCATTTTTACTCTACAGGCTGTTTAGACCATCATAAGTGACCTTTGCAAACCAAAATTGTGGAACAAAAATTTACTTGAAACTGTGTTATCCTATTGTTTTCTTAGTGCACTTGATAGAAGCTTTGATCTCTGCTCGTGACAACCTTTTTGAACCCCGTGTAATTTTCCATTTGTTGACTATTGCCTGGGGCTAGGTGGATGACTCTGTATCTCTCTCATACCTTGCCTTGTAGATCATACGTACCATAGGAATGGCAAGACTCTGACTAAGAAAATTTGGGGGAGAAGATGATCAAGAGTAGCTGAGGAGAAAAAGTTTCTGTTGTTCCCGGCTGCTCGACCTTAGCGAACGTGCGATCAAGAACATCAAACAAATGCTGAATTGAAGGACAATGTAGTTTTAACTCTTTCATTTGAATACCATTAGACGAGAAAGTCGATCGGATAGGCAATAGGGTAGCGGGCTAATGTTCGTGATGTAAATGTCAGTGGACTGGTTGGGAGGGAAATAATTGACACTGATGCTATTCATAACTTACCTTATTTTCGGATCCTAGCACGGCGGTATGATAGGGGGAACAACAACACGAAGGCGGTAAACTCTGAGGCAAAATCACGGATATAGGATATTTGGCCAAACTAAATAAAATAAAAAAAACAAAACAAAACTCTCTTTTCTTCACCAATAAAGGCAAACCAAAACAGAGTTTAAAAACGCCAAAACACACGCACGCACTTGTTCACACTTGCGCGTGCGCACACACATACAAAGAGGGAGAGGGGGAGGGGAGAGAGAGGGAGAGGGAGAGGGGGAGGGAGAGAGAGAGAGAGAGAGAGAGAGAGAGAGAGAGAGAGAGAGAGAGAGAGAGAGAGAGAGAGAGAGAGAGAGACCACAATATCGATAATTATATTATTCAAAATTTTCTCGAGGCCAAGAATGCAGGTGACATGAAACAACTAAAACTAATAAGTATGACTAAGATCGTGAAAAGATCTATACTTGAACTTGGCATATGCTTTCAACTTTCACGTATAAAGTTCAAGGGCAGAGCACTTGGGTTATTTCCTCATGGCTCGATGATAAATAGAGGCTGCACAGACGAATACAGCATTTTTAGACAACAGTAGACTTGGTAATAAGCTAGAGAGGAGAGGGGGGAGAGAGAGAGAGTTACCATGTCGACACTAACTGGTTTTCCATCGTCCACTAGTATATCAACTACGGTTCCAGATTGATCAGCCTGAAACAAGAATAAGAGATAAATTTATTACCCAGAGTGGAATCACCAGCCATGTGTTAAAGGCATTCGCCCTTGTGCATGTAAAAGAAAAAATAATATACCAGATTCATGATTTAAGATCAACGTTATTCAGATAATAAATATATTTGTCCTACTTCTATTGAGCTTATACAAGATCTTTGATCGTAAAATGAATGCTCACTCTGTGGAAAACTTATTGGTCCATCGGACACCACTTGGGTCTGGGATACCCCATCACCACCCCCATCCCAGGTCTCTTGGTTCAACACCAAAAGGCTTTACCAGCTGAACTAGCTGAAACTCACCAAACCATATTGTTACTAGCTTAGTAGAGCTTCCCCATGCTGAATATCTCATTATGTCTCCTACTTATTCCTCAGGTTCGATTGCCAGAATTATAGATAGACATCATTGAAATTATAGGTTCCCATACAGTATGCAGAACAATTACAAACAGAAGAACTATAATTTGAAACTTCGACTTAGATAGCAAAAAAAAAAAACAAGACTTACTTCAATATCATTCATCAATTTCATGGCCTCGATGATGCAGATTACCTGACCTTTTTGGACCTTGTCTCCAACCTGAACAACCGCAAGTAGAGTTCAGAAGCACAGTATTGTGAGCATTTCAATCAAAGAACCATGCAGTGTTACATATTTGTGTTTTTTAGTTTTCCACAAATTACCCATGAGGATTGCTACATGATACCTTGGGTGTTAGTCTAACCCCGTACCTGGACATGAATTATGTTCCCGCCAGAGAGAGAATAATAATGATGAATTGTGGGAATACTAATATTTCTCGCATTAACAGACCTCTAGCGACTATAGCTTACCCTTTACCTTCTAAATGATAAAAAGAATATACAAGATTCTGTGCATAATAAGAGTAAGTGCAAAGTTAGATATAACGTTGTTTGTTTGTTTTAGAACCCACAACCCAAGAAGTGGTAGAGACCTACCTTCACAAAAGGAGGAGCACCTGGCGCTGGACAGCGATAGAATGTTCCAGCCATAGGGCATTTGAATGGTGGGTGTGAAGACGTCGGCTTTGTAGGGGCAGGTAGTGCTGGTGCTGAAACTGGAGGAGAAGTCGGAGCAGGAGCAGCAGCAACCTGTGCAGGAGGGAACTGAGATGGAACCATAGCTTGTGGAGGAGGGGATTGCATCACAACATAAGGAGTTGCTGGTGGTGGTGGCAGAGCCTCCTTCTTTCTTATAAGGACTTCACAGTCCAGCTGCTTTAGCTGCAGCTCCATGATGTCTCTTGAATCCACAAGCCTGGGCATTGCAAACAATATCAGCTCAAATAGCTTCATTGCTGGTACGTAGTGTCAGCTTCATTGCTGCTATGTAGTGTGCAACATTATGCAAAAGATGCAATTTACAGAGATGAAAATTTTGGACGCACTCAACCAGATCTGCCACTTGATTCATAAATGCTGATATGGATGATGCATCAGGAATGATAGTTTGATGAGCAGCTTTTTCTGTTGGTTTCTCTGATTCTGTCTTTATAACCGGTGCAGAATTTGATAACTTCTCAACAGCAACCTTTGATAAGAGTACATTCTTAGATAAAATGAGAAAAGCTACACAAACTCTGAAACATAGAAAACAAAGGGGAGGAGGAAGAGGGCGTAAAGATCAGAAAATCATGTCACGCATACCTCGTTAAGCTGGGCAGACACCCTAAAAGCATCATGCTGGTTCTGGCTAGATGCCTGCAGAATATGCCCGTTAATTTGAAAAATGAAATCATATCCACCTCTTAACATCACAGCATAAACCAAATAGCACATGAGTGGCACAGAAAAATGTTATGAGGAATTGGCTGCTTACACTTGTATCAACTTTGAAAGGTGCAACTAGCTCGTACAGTCATGTACTACACGGGTATAGAGTTTGAACAGATAAGGCATGAAGTACCTAAAAAACACACGGGGAAAGCCTGATACTTGAGCAATGAAAACAATCACTTAACATGCTCGGAAACAAAGTTATGCACTTCCTGACATGATTAAACATACAGGACCTGATTGTCAGTATGTATGGCTCATAATGTTGGATTACTGGATAAAAATATAATTTGATGCATATGCATATGCAGAATCCAGCATCTCAACATCATTAAAGAACAAGAGATGCTCCGTCACCAGAACTAGAGGTACTTCTCTAAGGACTTTAGAGCAAACAATTTGGCGTTGTCCATTCAATACCGCACTTCTTCAACTTATAAGATCTCTAATTTTACCGCAATCATTATGCTCCTGAGCCCTTTGCATGTGAGGACCTCTTTGTGTCATTTTACGAGTTTCAAGCTTTCTTGATAGGGACTTAAGTAGGGGAGATGAAGTTATGGGTTGTTGCCTTTTATTCAATGTTCTCTGGATACGAAGCGGAGTTTCTTTTTCTCGTAATTAAAGCTTTTAGTGAATGTAGTTCCGACCCTCTACTCACAAAAAGAGAAGAAAAAGAAAATAACAGAAAATTCTTATTTGTTTTTCTTTTTCCTTTCAAATTCCAATCATTCTCTGCCTTCCATCGGAGGTTGGCTAATTACTTGATTTCACATGTTGGTAAAATGAAGAACATTGGAGGGAGATAGTGTTGTCATCATCAACATTGCGGGAGCGGCACCAAGACCCGGGCCAGACAAAAGTGCTGGAGATCACCGGGTTAAGGCTTTGCCTCAACCCATACCCGCTCTGATTCAGATTGATACATTTCAACAATTTCAGTATCATGAGCTACACTTACTTAAAAAATGATTCGAGCAATTAGGTTCAACAAAATAAGCTAAAAACTTAATTTGAGAATATTCTCGTGGTGGCAAATGGAAACATATATCAAATCAAACGCCTAAAAAGAGAATAAAAAGCAGGACACTCATGAGAGTTCAATTTAACAATTTAAGCATACAAATATTAAGTTTCACATTGTACAATTCAAGTTTCAAGTGCACACAATTCAAAAATCCCAACCTGGAATCTGCCGAGGGAGGAGCAATCTTGGGAAGATCCGGCCAACAATGCCCGGTTCGGCACCGAATCCGATCGGAAAAGAACAGAAGTGGGGCGGCTCTGTTGGCTTTGTTTCTGGTTAGCCTGCAAAGACCCGAAAGGGGCAGTGGACTTCGGGCAAGGAACAGAGAAAGAAGCCATTCTTTTCTTGACTGGTGAATCACCAAATCGAGGTGGGGGAGTTGGGATTTTTGTAAGGGGGAAAGGGCGGTGAAAACAGAGGCGTTAAAAGGGCAATGGTGTGGTTTGTTTGAGCAGTGGCGATGTGTACGAGGGGGGCATGGGGGGCTCTACTGCAACAACAACAATGAAGTTTGGTTTCGCTCCGTGTGCATGTGTGAGAGAGGGGCATATGGCTCCCTCCAGCCGTGGTTGTTTAACGAACTACAACAACTGAGACAGTTGGGAATTTCACAATAAAGAAGTTTGCTTTAGCTGCAAAGTCTTTGTCCTTTTAGCGGCACTATGACGTCTTATCGGTGGCTATAAGTAATGGGAGATATAGTAGAAATCGCAAGGTTCCTTGCTAGGGATGGCAATTTGATCCACAATCGGTGGATATCCGTCCCGCTTCAATCCTATAGGAGCGAATTTTCTTAATTTTGACCTGGTTACGGGACGGGTATGGTATTTAAAATTTAAACCTGCAGCAGGTACGGGTCGGATTTGGTATTTGGTCTTACCGCCCGCCCCTCTCCACCCGCTTTATGTGTTTTATATTTAGTTTTTATCATAACCCTAGATCTAGGCAATCTCAGCCATCCATCTCATACTATAAATGTGGACAAAATCCTTTCTATGCCTCTCTTCTCTACCGCCCCATATTCTCTCAATTCTCTATATTCTCTCAACGCTCATATGTCGAACGGTCAAGGCCTTCACGAACCAACAACCTCACGTCGCCTTCTATTTGCCTCGCATGGTACAACCCTTATCTCCGCCAGTCACACATCTCCAGTCCGTCGCCGAAGCTCTTATTGCGGCTACGCCGAATTGCGACGGTGCAACAGCAGAGTAGTGGCGGTCGAGTTTGTCAAGTGCAACTGTTGCGGCTACGTTGCGTCTGTGAGAGCTACAGGGGGCGCTAGATCTGCGGCATCTCTGGCGAGGCATGAAGGACGAGGTGGTGCGATCAGAGTGGCGAATCGGCAACGACGAGGCGCGAGACCGGCATATGGGCCTTTTTTTTTTAGTTCTTTCCTTTTTTTACTTTTTTTGTTGAATTCTCTCTTTCCATTTGTTGGTGATGGGTGATAATGGTGAGTGTGTGCCGATTATGCCGTGCGTAGGGGATGCCAACGGTGCTCAGAGTAATTGTGTCTTTTCTTCTATGACTCAGACTGTGGTTGTGGACGCGAGTAAGGAAAGATCGGGGTGAGGTCGGGTTTCCTAAATTACCTTAGGATCAGAGATGGTATTCCATTCTTATGACCCAATAACGGGGCGGGTTCAGATTTAATAAGATCCGCATTCGACCCGCCTCATTGTCATCTCTATTCCTTACTTTAATCCGTTCAGATGGGCCTTCGAAGAATGACACACACCTTACAAAGAAACAAGTTTCATTGCAGACGACCGGCCGAAATTTTTTTGAAGCAATAAATTTCAAACATCCTGTGTTTTTGGATAAATTATACTTTGTACATTTGAAATTATGTCTTAATATACTCGTTATTCTTTTTCTTAGAAGATTACACTAGGGTTGGTTTGACAAAAAAAATTGGTTTTCAGTTTTTAAAGAGCATCTTATTTTATTTTATTTTTTTACAAAAACATGTGGGTGTTTGATAACTTTTTTTTTTTTGTGTTTGGTAACCCTTTTTATTTTGACTTTTTTTTGGGTGGTTTGCGGTGGCAGTGGTGGGGCGTAGCGGTGGTCGACGATGGTGGTGGCCGGCGATGACTGGTGGCTGTCGACGGTGGTCGTCGGCGGTGGCTGCCGGCGGTGGTCGCCAGCCGCCGGAGGTGGCTGCCGGCAGTCGCTGGCGGTGGTCTGGCTATCAGCGGCCAGCCTCGCCGGTAGACCTGGCAAACGGGTCGACCCGCGTGGGTACGGGTAATACCCGGGCGGATCCTGGCAAAACCGGGTCGGGTAATTTATACCCGGGTTTTCCCGAGTACGAATATCTGGGATCCGTACCCTACCCTGGCGGGTAGGGTAGGGTATTACCCGAGGGTAAATCATTAATTTCTTATTAATTATTTTTTAAATTAAACATAATCTAATTACCTACTAATTAGACATATTTTAACCTCCAAAAGTCAAATAATTCATTGTTTATCTATCAAAATTCATTTCACAAAAATAACATCTTTCTGTTGAAGAAAAAACAATCTCAACATCCATCCATCTGGGAAAAAAAAAAACAATCAGAACAATCTGGGGAAAAAAATCTGCAGATCGAGAACACACGACAATCATCGTCCATCAATATCCACTGACTGAAAGTCTATCCAACAACCGCAAGGCGACGGAGTGACGGTCAACGACAGTGGCGACATATCGGTGGTGACGGGGCCTCAGTGGTGACGGATCGGTGTTGCGGGACCACGATGGTGACCGATCGGTGGCCACGGGGCCACGGGGTGACCGTCTGCGACTCGCCGGCGGTGGTCTCCAGCTGCCGGCGGTGGTTGCTGACAGTGGAAGGGTGGTGGTGGTGGTCTAAAAAAAACAGTTTCTAGAGTTTTTTTTTTACTCTTCAGTTTAAAACTGATTTTTTAAATTGAAGAAGGAAAAAAAAAATTACCAAACGCACTTTTTTTTTCCAATTTTCAAAATTGAAAAAAAAAACTGGGCCTAAGACCCTTCACATTTTATTCCTCATATCACATTCCCATTTAATTTGAAAAATCTAAAGCACCCCTTCTACCATCGTCACTCTAACAATTCAAGCAAGACCCAAAATCAACACCACTCCGCCCATAACCACCACCCCTACCTCCAAGGCTTCTACCCCTTTATGAATCACCACCAACACCAACACCAACCAAAATCTTATGCCTATCACGAGTTTCCACATATTTATACACGTTGTGCGCGCTTCGGAGTGGGTTTCTGGTCATTCTGGTATGGTTGTTGTGAATTTGATTGGTGGTGGTAGCGGGTTAGTGTTGGTAGCAGGGATTGATTAGTGGTGGGATCAATTGGTGGTGATGGGATCGATTGGTGGAGAAATGTTTGCTGGTATGAGTTGATTGGTGGTTGTGGGCATGTGGTGGTGAAATCAATTGAGGTGTGGTGCGTTCGTGGGTGATGCGGAATATGTGGTGGCGGCGGCGGCTAGGGTTTTCGGGTTTGTGATGGAGGAATTAACAGTGGACGGTGGGACTATTCTGGTGGTAAGATCAGTACGCAGTGGTGGATATGTGGTGATGAGCTAGTTATGGTGGTGAATTTGTGGTCTCTGGTGGTAGTGGGTCTGTGGGTGATGAGGGGTCTGTGGTGGTGGTGGTGGGTCTGAGATTACGGGTTTGTAGTGGGGGAATTAGCAGTAGGTGGTCGGAGGGTTTCTGATACTGGTGGTGGTCGGACTGTGGCAGTGGTGAGTTTGTGCTTGGTCGGTGGTCGTAGTGATGGATGTTGAGGTTTACGGGAAAAAGTTGAAAAAATTGAAAAAATTTGACATGTAAGTAAGGGTTCGTTTGACAAAAAAAAAAAAAAAAAAATTTGGTTTTCAGTTTTTAAAGAGCAGCTTAATTTTTTTTTTTATAAAAAAAAGTGGTTGTTTGATAACTTTTTTTTTTTGTGTTTGGTAACCCTTTTTATTTTGACCCTTTTTTTTGTGGTTTGCGGTGGCGGTGGCGGTGATGGAGCGTAGCGATGGTCGCCGGCGGTGGTGGTCGGCGGCCGGAGGTGGCTGCCGGCAATCTCCGGCGGTGGCTGCCGGCGGTCGGAGGTGGCTGCCGGCAATCTCCGGCGGTGGTCGCCGGAGGTGATTGCCGGCAGTCTTCGGCGATGGCTGCCGGCGGTCGCGACCGGCAGTCGCCGGCGGTGGTCCCTGAGGTGGCTGCCGGCGGTGGGAAGGTGGTGGTGGTGGTCTAAAAAAAAAATCAAAAGTGAAAAAAAAAATCAGTTTTTGGAGTTTTTTTTTTACTCTGCAGTTTAAAAACTGGTTTTTTAAATTGAAAAAAAAATGGTTACCAAACGCTCCTTTTTTTCAGTTTTTAAAACTGAAAAAAAGAGGCAAAAAAAGAGTGTCAAACAGGGCCTAAGTAAGTCATTTTAACACAAAATTTAACAAGGGGTGTCATTTTATTTTTTCAAAAGGGTGGGATGGCAAATCTATTACTACGTAAGACACAATCTCCATATACCGAGATTCTGTTTGACAAAAAAAAATTTGATTTTCAGTTTTAAAAAAAATAAAGAGCAGTTTAATTTTTTTTTTACAAAAACAAGTAAGTGTTTGATAATTCAGATTTTTTTTTTTAGATTTCTTTTTTAGTGTTTGATTACCAGTTTTTTTTTTGTGGTGATTTGCGGTGGCTGGTGGAGTGGCGTGGCGGTGGCTGGTGGCTGCAGGAGGTGGTCGCCGGCCGACGATGGTGGTCGCCAAAGGTGGCCGCCTGTGGTCGCTGGAGGTTGCCCCCGGCAGTCGCCGGAGGTGGTTGCCGGCCAGCGATAGTCGCCGGAGGTGGCTGCCGACAGTGAGCGGTGGCTGCTGGCGGTGGAAGGGTGGTGTGGTCTCAAAAAAAATTCATTTTTTGAGTTTTTAAAAATAGTCTTAATTTAAAAACTAATTTTTTAAACTGAAGGGGAAAAAAATTGTTACCAAACGCTCTTATTTTTTTCAGTTTTCAAAACTAAAAAAAAAAACTCTGTCAAATGGGGCCTAAGTGTAATTTACTGTCTCTCTCTCTCTTGGCTTTTTAATAATATAAATGCCTCTAGAGAAAACACGAAAACAAATTCTCTTATGTACTTCCATGCATTTTGTTGATTAATGCACAAAGCTCCAAGTAAAATTGGTTGATAAAAAGCTTTATAGCAAACTCTTTTAGCCTTTGGACCTTTATGCTAATTTTTTTTCTACAACTTAACCAAAAAACACTCATAAGACTACCAAATTCAAGAAAAAAGAATTAAGGGTGCTGGTAATTGATTTTAGAATGGTCATACTTAATCAAATTCAAATTTAAAAAATAAAATAAATAAAATTAGTTAATTTATGTTTCAATATATTCAAAATTGGTTAATCTAGAATTCTCAGGATTCAGATTCAATCAGTTTTGGAGAATCAAATTTGATTAAAATAAATACCAAAATATCCTCACATATAAACGGACATTAAACGCCCTCGTTAAAGTTTAGTACACTATTTGGTCATTTTGTCACACTAAACCTACTTTCATCATTTTATCCAAATATCTTCTACATCTTTTAATTTGTTATACTAAAATAAATATAACTTCATACTAAGAACTGATTCTAAATTAATCAACAATTTAATTCTGAGAATCAATTCCAAATGATCTCTTACTTTTGAAAATATTCGTGGCCAAAATTTTACAATAAAGTCTCTTGACCCATATTCACAGCCACAACAAATTTAGCTTTTTTTACTTTCCATATAAAGTATTTTGAGCCAAATTTATGGCAGCAACAACAGATTCAGCATAATGGGGTGGTTGTTAATAACAACTTCCTTAAAGCTAGGAATATTATACCGTGTGTGACAATTAGGGTACAAATGGGACATGTTGTATGTGACTATATAGCAAAATAATGTATTTAATTAGACGATTTAGTAGTCACATAAATGTGGTGTCTATTGTGGGTGGCTGTTGCATTCAATCTTTACGTGGTCTTTATTAGCATTTTATGCCTTCCGTGGTCCATGTTTAGATTTTGAAAACCACGGAACACACTAACATAAACAAAATTCCAAGTTCTAGTGTCGGAGAGAAAGAAAGCACAACATAACCATTTTTTTTAAATGTTATTCATGTCGAGGAAGTGGGTACGTAGTATACATGGAGGTGCCAAGAAGAATGCAGCCGAGTCAGGTACTAAGTGTGCTAATATTGGACAGGGCAAGGACGGAGCAAGGTAGAGACTGACCCAGACAGAACTTGAGAAGTGACAGTACTGTAAGGGCGAAAGCGTTTGGTGAATACATGATGAGAGTTACAGGACAATGTTTAGGTCCAGAGTCAAGGTCTACCGTTAGGGTCCGCTATAGTTCTCGCTCTAGAATTCTAGATTGAGAAGATGAAGTTTGCAAATAAGTTCAAAAATCCTGAAAATGAACTCTCCGAGTAACTATTTATAGGGTCTTGGAAAGTGATGTCATCAAGCAGTACGTAGTGTTCCCTAGGAGTGATACATCACCGAGGGGGCCACAGACGCCAGTGCTCCATGGACTGTCAGATCACATCTTAACATTGCCTCCATACATAGCTTCGCTCCTTCAATCTAAAAAAGCTAGCTCACACAGTGCCGGTGTGACCAGAGAACCCTTTGATCTAGCCACCAGTCTAAAGCCCTCGATGTGTCTCACAAGGGAGTCAAGAGATACAGAGGACCTGATAGTGGTGAGGGAGAGTCCCTACACCCAACTGTCAGGCAGACTTGGAGCGATGTCCTCGACAGACCTGCTCCTATCTCGGAGTGACCAAGGAAGTGGGTTTACAACATACATGGAGGTACCATGAAGAAGGCAATTCAAGTCAGGTGCCAAGTGTGTTGATGTGGGACGGAGCAAGGATGGAGCAAAGACAGAGACCAAAGCTTCCCAAACAAAGCCTTAAGAAGGCACTGCAGCAGGGTGAAGGTGCTGGGTGAATACTAGGGTTGTATACGAACCAAGTTCGAGCCGAACAGAGTTATGTTCAAACACGTTTGCTTAGTTTCAGGTCATGTTCGTGTTCGTTTAATCTTCAAAATTTTCTTTGAACTCATTCGATGTTCGTTCCATAAAACTCGTGTTTGGCTTGAGTGAGTTCGTTTATTTATGTGAACCGAACTCAAACTTGAAAACTCGTGTTCTCATTCGAAACAACTTTTTTCAAACCAAAACTACACCTTACTTGATCTAATTGTCTAACTGATTTTAGGACTTCCAAGTTTAAATTATTTTATACTATAATTAAGTTATATGACTTTTGAGTTTGGTACATATTATAATTAAGTTATTATCCAGACGAGCTATTCATGAACACTTTGGAATGTTCATGCTTGGCTCGTTTAATAAATGAGCTCTTATATTTTGTTCATGTTCGGTTCGTATATTATACAAACGAACATGAATGAGTTCTTTGGGAACGAACCACGAGCAGTTCATGAACAACTCGGTTCATTTACAGCCCTAGTGAATACACGACAACAGTCACGTTACAACGTTTAGGTCCAGAGTCAATGTCCAACATTAGGGTCCTGTATGTTTTTCCCTTTAGAATTTTCTAGCTCTAGAATTCTAGATTGAGAAGGTAAAGTTTGCAAATAAGTTCAAAATTCCTAAAAATGAATTCTAAAGTCCTCTATTTATAGGGGATTGAGAAATTGAAGTCATCAAGCAACACTTAGCGCTCCCCAGAGTGACACCTCGCCAAGGCGGCCACAGACGCCAGTGCTTAACGGACTGTTGGATCACATATTTACCATGCCTACTCCTTAGAGCTTTGCTCTGTCTGTCTATTAAGACTTGCTCACATAGCTCCGATGTGTCCACAGAACCCTAGATATGGCCAACAGTCTAAAGCCATTGTTGAGTCCCACTGAGTAGTCGAGAAACGTAGAGGATCTGACAGAGGTGGGGAAGGGTCCTATGTCTGACTATTAAGAGGACTAGACATGATGCCCTCTAGAGACCTACTCTCATCTCGATTTAACACAGGGTCATCGTCGTTAGAGGTGCCGATGTAGAGCCCCTAGTGCTGGAGCATGTAGACTAGTCACGCAGACACTCTGGTAGAGATATCCCAAAGGAGTCGCCTACCATGCGAGTGAGTTCTTATGCCAAAGCACTAAAAGCATGCCAAGTAGTGTCCTGGAGGAGTTACCAACCCAACGGGCCGAGGTAGTGTCCTAAAGGAGTCGTTTACCTAACACTCACAGATTGTCTCACAGAAATCGCCTAGCTGGCGGGAGGGGAGTCCTCATGCTGGAGCACTTAAAGCTCTATCATGAAAATAGTGTCCCGGATGAGTCTCGTATTCCTACAATAGAGCATTCGGAGTGCACCAAGGTAGTGCTAGAAGCAGTCACCTACCCGACGGGTCGAAGTAGTGTGCCACAGGAGTCGTCTACAATTCTTATGCTGGAGTACTTGGAGCTCCCTACAGAGATAGTGTCCCGGAGGAGTCGCCTATCACCGCGACGAGTTCTTGTGTCAGAGCACTCGGAGCGTGCTAAGGCACAGAGGAGCCACCTAACTAGTGGGCCGAGATAGTGTCTTGGAGGAGTCACCTACCTAGTGTAATAAGAATCCTCACCCCGGGGCACACAAAGCTTTTAAGGTAGTGTGCCACAGAAGTCGTCTACCCACACATTAGAGAATGGATCGAAGCATGTTCCACCTCCAAGCTAATGTTCACATGGTATGGTGAAGGGATGGACCAACATAAGGGGGCATGGCAGTCTGATAGGGTGTTGAGGGGCCCGACTGAATAAGTGGTGCAGCGCATTTGGGGACATGCTCAATGGAGATGGCGTGGAGGCGCAGCCTCTAAGTGTTGTGCGGAGCACATGACATAATGAAAATTCATGGGCAAGATCGAGGGAAAGAAAGAGTGTTGAGGGCACGTGTGATAAGGAGCAGCACTTGGGAGCGGCAACGGGCCCTACGAAGACGAGCATCATGCAGTTAGCACGTGACGAGGAGGCAACGCTAAGGCATCATCTCGCGAGGGGTTAGGGCGTCGTGCCGGGGGCATGGGATGGCACCATTATACGATAGGCACACTAACCAGTGCCGGGGGCATGCAACATAGAGACGGTGCTCGGGTTTAGTCAGGCATCATTGCATGACAGTCGCAGTGACTAGTCTCGTGGAGCATTTTCTTCCAAGGGAAAGAGAGAGCAAAGGGTGATAAGAGGAATTCCCAAGGTGTGAAGTAATGAAGCCCCTAAGGGATTAGAAGAGGACTCTCTAAATGGTGAAGCAAGGTAGCCCCCAAAGGGATGAGGAGAACAGTCCCTAAGAGGTGAAATAAGGGAACCCTCAGAAAGTGAGGAGAAGAGTCCCCAAGAGCTGAAGCAAGAAGCACCCAACCCCCAAAGGGCATGGAAAAGAAGCCCATCAAGGAGAAACGGGGGAGGACCACCAATGGGGTGATGAGGCCGACCCCCAAAGAGGCAAAAAGGCCGACCCTTAGTCGAGTGGCATAACACCAATTCCAACACTTAGAATATTCTTAAGGAGCGGCAGGTGACGTTGATGAGATTTGGTATATGACTTAAATGTTCACCTTAGGCTGACCAGCTTAATAGCGTTGAGTGTTGGCCATTGAAAATGTTGACATGTCACAAGAGCAGGGCCTAAGAGAAAATTGTGTAGCCAGGATAGGCTGACACTGGTCATAAAAAAGTGTTTTATGTATGACTTTTGACGTCATACCTAAGAATAACATATTCATAACATTTTGTTATTTCATTGAATCGTTGGTCATTTCTTTGTTGTGTGATAATTAAATTGACACATATGAGATTTAAAGCTATTGTTCTCAAATGTATAAAGTCTGAAAAATTACAGTCCATCTATTGAGGTTTGATGTCTTCTAGCACTTCACCCATAAAAGCTATTAGGTCATACTATTCAAAAATTAACTATCCAAATTACCCTTGATTGACAAAAAAATAAAAACAAATCAATTATATTTGTAGAAAAAATCACATCAAACATCGTCGTAGTTCCATCGAGCATGGCAACAAAAGGACACAACTTTTGTTGCCATGAAGACAAAAAAAGGCGAAGGCGACAACAAAGAGAACACCACGCCCCTTACCACCACAAGCACAACAGAAAATCCCTAACTAAAACCCACCACCGCCACCAACCCAACACCTCCATCCCCGCCCCACCCCCAAACCCCAATTCCCATATCACTCATTTAAAACCCACAAGCATGAGGCTTTACTTAATCGAGCAATGTGCATACACATATCCATGTATATATGCATTTATCACCCACCAATTATTCAGTTGAAACCTGATCTAGTTTTGATGTATACTGCTCATCACATTCTTGTGGGATTAATAATCATCACTGTTTTCCTGCAAGGTCCTCGTGGTCTTATAAGTAGGACTGACATATACTAGTTCTAGTTGCAATGTCAGGCAAGAAATGGTATCTCAATGAAGTTAAAAACAAATGGTTTTATTTTGAAAACGTAGCCAAGGCAGCCTATCAACTCCATATCACCAAAGCATCATCTCGAAGGAAGGTTTACAACATTAAAAGCATCGAGTAAAACTTAAGACCCCAAAAACAACTTCCTTCAAATTTGTCAACAGTGAACTGTATCCGTAAACCTTGGTGTTGCTCCAGAGAGTGATTCCTGAACAAAAAATAAAAGGCATCCATGTAAATGTTTGAGGTGAAGAAGGAAAAGTATGTGTCTTGGAAAAATAAGAAGTCATGGCACGAGTCAAAAGTGGAGACATGGATAGAGAAACAACCTACTAGCCAACCGTTGATGTCAAGAAGAATTCCTTGCTAATACTGTGAGAACTGAAGAACAGGAAGATTTCTTAGCATAAAAGAATCATGTAAGTCTTTTAGATATGGCTTAGGTAAACCATTAACACCTTACTAGTATAGGCATATGGGGTTGCCTCTGTAGATAAGACTGGCGCCCAACTCGAACCTCTAAACCCCAGATCAATTAAGGTTAATGTTGACGATTAGATGGAAATAAAATCACAATCGAAGACTTTGTGGCGTGTTATCGCTTTCTTTAGGGCTTATTTGTCACCATCTAGATACGAGTTAACTGATGGGCTACAAACAATAATTCTCCACAGTACAACAAACTCTGGTTATGAATTGGAAGACAATAAAGTTGGAAATTACCCATGGAGAAATTCTTTTTGAAGCAGTGCAATCTTGGCTACAAAAAATTTAGAGCAAGTATTCTGGAATGACAGAATTACCATAACTTTATAGAACTTGAAAAAATATGCTTTGAATAAATGGTGGCCCTTGATGGCACAAGAAAATCGTATGTTGCCACTTACAAGAAGAGTCTGCCAAACAATCTCAACAATTTATAAGCAATAGCGCGTCAACATTGAGATTAACAGTACATAAAGAGTAATTTCAACACAAGAGCAAAGCGGTCCCAGATATTCTCATAACCTCAAAAGCACCATTACAACTTACAAAGAGCTTTTTTTGCCTATAAATTATTGTAAAATACCTATTTGAATTGTTGTGCCTGAGACCAAAAGATAGAATAAATGAGTCAAACTTCTCATGCCACTATTTAGGTGCTTGTATAAGTCTGCACTGTGATTTCATTGACTTGCATATCTTCTTTTTGTTTTCAGATAAAACAAATCCTTGGGTTTGCATCATATAGACTTCTTCACTCAACGATTAAGAAGGCAGAATTAACATCCTTTTTATTAACATAAAGTTATTTTATGGATGCTAAAGCTATTAGATTTCTAATTGAAATTATACGAGCCGCCGATGCGTAGGCTAGGTGTCAAAGTAATCAATCCCCTTTTCTGTCTAAACCCCTTGGCTACTAATCTAACCTTAAAAGATTGAACAAAACAACTAAAATTATATTTCTTCTAAAATCCAATTACACCATATGAATTTAAAACCTTGGGATAAATAAACTAGTACCCATGTGTTTTTAGACATAATCCAGTCAATTTCATCATTAAATGCTTTCTTCTAAAAGGCTGCATCCCTCGATGATGAAGCCTCACTAAGTGACTTAGGTTCATCCTATAATTACACACTATGGGATACTTGTTAATGATGTTACTATTTATGTGACCTTCAATAAGAAATACAATACATTGGGAAGAAATTAATCCTGAATTTATTTCTTTCTATATCCTTGCTTTAGTGCTTCTTCATGGTTCTGTAGGCTAAATTCTGAATTAGAAAGTTGATTCCCTTGTTGCTTTTTTTTTTTATCTTAAAGGTTAATGTGAACCCTTTTCCTTGAAGATCATCCTTTACGATTTCAGGTCAATAGAAAATTATTTTCAAAGAAATCCTATATCTCGATATTCTACTATCACATTAGACTCTAAATCAAGAGTCTATAAGCCTTGCTATTTTTAGCATATCCAACGAGTACACTTCTAATAGCCCTTTGGTTCAAGCTTAGGCTTTTAGGATCTGAAATTCAATAGTATGCTAACACCCTGGCACTTTTAAATATGAAAGATTAGATTTTCTACATTTCCACAATCATAAGGGCTCACATTATTTCTCTTGGGAGGCACCATATGATGAATATAACATGCAGTGAAGAAAGCTTCAGCGCACAAGTTTAAAGGTACTTTAGCTTTAACTATCATGCAGTTGACCATTCCTACTAAGATCTTATTAAAGAACATAATAAGATCTTAATTTTCTTTACAAGTTAGTGCTCAACTTTTACCTTATATTTCTTAAACGTGGAAAATGCTTCAACTTTCGACCTTAATTGGTAAATATATAAATACTCATTGTAGTCATCAACAACGGTTCTAAAATACATCTTTCCTCCATGAGTTAGCACCCCATTTAATTCGCAAAATCGGAATGTGCTCTATCTAAAATTTTAGAATTTCTTTTACCACTAGGAAATGATTTCTTAACTATTTTAGATTTAGCGCAGACTTTGCATTTATCCAGAATATCACTATAATCTATCAAGTTTTTTTTCTTGTTCTTTATGGAGCCAAAATTCAAGTGAGCCAAACTATTGTGCCATAAGAAAGAAGACTCAGCAACATAATTAAAACTTGTAGTTATATTAATGCTTAACTTAAACATAGCATTACAAGAGTACCCTTTCCTACGAAGTTACCATTCTTCGACAAAATAACCTCGTTGGGTCCAAAAGATACTTGAAATCCCGTCTAACAAAGCAAAATAGTAGAAAGTAAATTTTTCCTAAATCTGGGAACACAGAGAACATTATAAGGGTTAAGATTCCACCCATAGAAGTGAAGCCGTTTTCCACAGTTCCTTTTTCCAATAACTTTGGCACATGTATGGTTTTCCAGTTGCACCTCTTGGCCATCAGTCTCATCTTCATTGTTTTTAACGTAGATTTGTCTTTGCAGATGTGAACTGTGGCACCGGAATCAAACCACTAACTAGATTTCTCCACTGCCATGTTGACTTCTAAAATTATAAGAACGAGATTAGGTTCCACCATTTATGCTTTTCCATCATATTTTCCTTTTTGGTGCCTACACTTATTGGCCTACTGGCCCTTTTTCCCCAAAGCATAGCAGCTTCCTTTCTTCTTCTATTGTCTTCCATCTTAGGTATCTTAAATTATTCATCATTCTTCCTTACTTGCAACACTGAATGTTTTAGACTTTAATCCGCGCCCTTCCTTAGTGCACATTAGGCTGTTGGTATAGAAACCTTATTGTCATGTTTATGTGATTCCTCGTCATTTATAAGAAGGTGTTTATGGAATTGTTCCGAATTGAATTCGTGACTGTTGCAATAGACTCTCCCAATAATTCTTCCAAGATTGGGGTAATTTCGCAAATGATAGCCCCAACTTGAAAAGATTCTAGAAGAATAATTTCCAGGGCTCGAATCTTGTTGACAATCAATTGAAAATCATGGTCTTGTTCTAACAAAGGTTTATCATCAACTATTATAAAATAAAAATACTATGCAATAAAATATTAATTTTTACTCTCTTCCTCTACCCTATATTTATAATTTAGTGCACTTCAAATATCATAAGTAAACTTGATTTCTGTCAACATGTCATGTAAATAATCTGATAGCCTATTCAGAAAAAACTTCAATATCTTTGTGTTTCTTCCTTTTATTTTTGACATGATCAATTTCCTTTACCTTAGGTGGGACACCTTCTCTAGAAACCTTTGGTTCCTCTAGTGGTGGCGGCAGATCGCATTCCAGAATATGGGAATTATTCAGTGCAATGAGGGAAATTGTCATCTTGTCCTTCTAACAAGCATAGTTATTGACATCAAAACGATCCAATATCACCAATGGTCTTGATTCATCACTTCAATTGACCAAAATCCATTAAAGCAAAACAAAATAAAGTTAAAGTTGTTCAAAATCAAATTGAAATGAAATTAAAAATGAAGATTTAAGTAGCGCAATCGCTGTTTTTAAGGCTTTATTTGTCCTAACTCAAAATCGAGTTTACTGATGGGTTGCAAACAAGTAAACTAATCCTTCAGGATAAAGAAGTTTAATTGGGGGTTGACAAACAGGAAATTTGAAATTTTCCTTTAGAATTCTCTTTGAAGTAGTGCAATCTTGGCTACAAAAATTTTAGAGATAAGAATAGTGCAAAAAGTAGAAGTATTTTGGAAAGTCAGAATTACCATGGAAAGGAGATCCTCTATCCCCTTACCTATTTATTCTTTGTGCTGAAGCTTTGTCTACTGCGCTGTCTGAGGCGCAGGCAAATGGGTCAATACCGGGTATAAAGCTAGGTTTTCGGAGCCCCCCATAAATCATCTTTTCTTTGCAGATGATGCCATGATCTTCACAAAACTTAACTCGCTATCAATCTCCCTTGTTAAGAACATCCTAGATCTATATTGCTTGGAATCAGGGCAGCAACTAAATCTCAGTAAGTTATCAATCACTCTAAGCCCTAACTCTAGTAGGATGGAAGCGGTGGATATAGCGCAACAACTAGGATTCAAGTTGACTGACAATTTTGGTAAATATCCGGGTGGCTCTCTGGACATACTGACAAGAAGAAAGATCATTTTTGGGAATTACTAGCCAAAATTAATTCGCGGTTTGCAAGATGGAAAGGATTCTTCCTCAATAAAGCCGAGCGTGCTACCTTAATTAAATATGTTCTCAATTCCCTTCTCATCTACCATATGCAGGTATGCCTTTTCCTAATCATATATGCCATAAATTTGATAGGGTGTTAGGCAGATTTTGGTGGTCAAGCAATGAACATCACCAAGGCATGCACTTGATCAATTGGCATGTGGACCATGGAACATCGGAGGAATTGGATTCAGAGATACGCGGCTTTTTAACCAAGCACTACTTGTTAAAGTAGCATGGAGGATTTTTGCTGAGCCTGACACCCTGCTTACAAGGGTTCTAACAGATAAGTACTGTACCAGAAGGGACTTCCTTTTGGGGGAAAGGCCCTCTTAGCTGGGATTTGATGGCAAGTGGGTAACGGTCGAAACATCTCTATCTGGCATGACACTGGATTCCACTCAGGCCTCGACCGTCACTTCCTTTACCCACTGCACCGATCATTAGTGTAAACTATGTATGTGATCTTATACAAAATGGCCAGTGGGATCAAAGCTTGATTGGAAGCTTATTTACTCGGCCTGTTGCGGACGCAATATTGGCCATTCATATACCTCAACATGAGTTTGCAGACCAACAAGCGTGGGGGGTAACTATGCATGGCAACTTTACTATTGCCTCAGCTTACAACGTGTTATATGAATGCAAGGCCCTGAACCTTGATTCGCGCCGATCGAGGTTTTACCCTCCAATTGTGTTTAATGCAAGATTATGGCAAAAACTTTGGAAGCTGCCACTACCACAAAAAATTTGCTTCATAATTTGGCAACTTCTTTGAGATCGGCTACTGCTATATTCTCATCTTAAACGTCTTCAGATTATACCTTGTGATTTATGTCCGTTATGCAACACCCACCCTGAAGATGTTACATATCTTTTCATAAAATGTCCAAGGGTGCGGCCAATTTGGTTTACCATACCTTTAGGGGTTCATACGGACGATATTATTGGTCCAGGGCTTGAATGGCTTATATCTTGGATTGCCAAACCCTCTGACTGCAC
The DNA here is from genome assembly GCA_033070095.1 of Escallonia herrerae. Taxonomy (NCBI): domain Eukaryota; kingdom Viridiplantae; phylum Streptophyta; class Magnoliopsida; order Escalloniales; family Escalloniaceae; genus Escallonia; species Escallonia herrerae. Next base: position 119,258 of record JAVXUP010000937.1, on the reverse strand, counting down.
TAACCCTCTAGCTGCCTAATATTTTTTTGCAACAGTTTGGTACATTTGGATTCATAGGAATAATTTTGTTTTTAGGAATACCTCCTTCAACCCTTTGATTATTATCCCTCAAATATACACACTTGTTAGTAACATCTCTCGCTACACTAACAAAAACTTTAGCAAAAAGCGACTTTCCCAACCACAGTCGTGCCTAAACCAGGCTACCCCTTTCTCTCTTTATTTGCTTCCTGACCCAGTCAATATCCATTCTAACCTTTTGGACTGTTCTTGCATAAATAGCCACACTATCACGTTGTGTCTTTCTACTCGCTTCAATATCAATCGCGTGCGGGCTGGGATTGGTTTATCATGTTACTATCACAATTTTCGTTGTGCCTCGGTATCATTATCTACTTTATCATTAGATATCTATACTGATTTAGCTCATAGTTTACTTTTAGCCTCCTCTTGGGCTCTGAAACAAATTTTTTTACATATTCTTGTCTTAACTGAGTCTTCATTTCTTATCACTGAACTGGCAGACTCTGAGGATATCTTGGATACAGTGACACCTATCATTTACCACTTTTATTATATAATAACAGGGTACCATCACTTTAGTACCGACAGGGCTGCACCGCATATTTTGAAGGAAGCAAAACTACTAGCTAAATTTGCATGTCAGGCTTGTACAACTGGATTGCTGACCATTTGTTGTGTTAGGGCTCTTTCTTTTGTTATGATGGAGTACATAGATGTTTTGGATTGTGCCTCACAGACAATATTTGTATTAACTTTCTTATCTAGTCTGTAGCCCTTGTATGACCATAAGGTCAGATGACTCTATTTCCTTTTCATGCAATTCTCTTATTTTAAAAAAAAATAAGCTTTTCTTAACTTGACAAATAGCTAAGCTTAGTGATTTCTAGTCCACTAAACTTGATAATCAACAAAGCTTTTCTCAATGTCAATATAGTATATCAAATTCTCAATCAACATGTACTCAGGGAATCAAATCCATTAATATATGAAATAATGAAAATTAAATTAGGAAACAATCATCAATTTGAAAATTCACACCTAAGTCTGAAAATGATGAAGGCAATTGACTAATTGACCGGTCATGAATCACGGTCATCGACGCGTCGTCGTTGCTAGAGGGTTGGCCACTTGGCTAGTGGAGTTTTTTTTTTTGGGAAGTTGAGGGGGTACATTAGCCCGCCACCCCCTTCCCCCCACGTTTAAAAGTAAGTCCAGGGCATCCACCAGTCCCCATCACTGACCCAACAAATGCCGGTCATCATCTCTCCGCAAGAAAGCGGATCCGTTAAAACTTCCCTACTTTACTGCCCAGCACCATCTCACCTCCATCACAAACCCAACGTCACCACTGCCCTGCCTTCTACCCTTCGAGCCTTAAACACCCCCTTCGCCTCGAAAATGTCAAATACTTCCCACCAGGGCTAATCACCTACCGCACACCCACGGCCACCAACCGCATGTCGCATGCCGAGGGTCACCAATCGACCACCCATCTTTAGCCTTAACAATCAGCCCACGCACAACCATCATCACTTGAGAATAGCCATCAGGCTTACATCCGCACCGTCGTGCCTCTCTTTACAGCCCAGCATCGCCGGCCACCCACAACCCCACGAGTGTAGACGTCCATCCACCGCCAATCGCACAACCATGTTTTTTTTATAATCGCAGAATCCTTAATGGAGAAGGAAATGCAGAGAAGAGGAAGGGGAAGAGGAAATGCAGAAATGCGAAATGTTAGAGATACATGAACAGCAAAAAAATGCACACTTCCGTCAGTAGTGCAAAAGAAAAAATTGCAAAAAGGAAAAAAAACCAAAAAAATACAAAGCTAAAGAGAGCGTTATCGTTGAAGTGTTTGAAAAAAAAGAATTTTATGATGAATTATAAAGGTAGTGCTTGGTATCACTTCCAGTTTTGATTTTCTATTTCCAAAAAAAAAATAAAAACCAAAACCAGTTTATTTATTTTTATAAAAATAAATAGATGTTTGATTACCCAATTTTTATTTTGAGTTTTCTCTTTGGTGGTGGTTTGCGGTGGTGGGGGGTAGCGGTGGCTGACAGTGGTGGTGGCCGGTTATCGGCCTCGGCTAGTGGCTATCGGCAATCGCCAGCAGTGGCTGCCGGCCATTGGCCCGCTGGAGGAGGCTGCCGGTCGCCAACGGTGGGCGGTGGCTGACGGCGGTGGGGTGGTGGTGGTGGTCTCAAAATAAAAACCAAAATTGAAAATTCATTTCTGGAGTTTTAAAAAACAGTCCTGTTTTAAAAACTGATTTTTAAAACTAAATGGAAAAAAAATGAAAACTGTGTGTTAAACGTGTTATTTTCTCCAGTTTTATTACAAAATAATGGTTACCAAATTGAGCCAAAGTTTCCAGTTGCTGATTTCGATCTGCAATGGAAATGAAGGAAGAGAGAAGGAAAGAAAATAGACCGATGAGGGAGAAGGCAGTTACATGAAGTGTAGGAGTGGGAGACTCCTGAGGCAATTGAAGGTAAGGAGAATGGGGAGTGTTATTTTAATTTTTTGTCCTGATAATGAACAGTTGTCAGCATCTCAGTGAGTTTCAGTGTAACACCAAAAAGTTTACAAATCTTGTTCTTATTATAAGTAGTATAGATAAGTAATGGCATTCACATACCAAACGAGTTTTGATCTCGTGCGTTGCACACGGGAACAACAACTATCAAAATACTTGTTAAGAGATTTCGTATTTGAATACCTAATAACAATTATTAACTTGATAGTGACGATAATATAATCAAAATTTATTTTTACTTTTTAAAAGAAGTTCTCTTACCAAATTTTATCGTTAGAAATGAACTTGAGTAATAATTGTTACTTTTTAGTGACAAACGGAGATGAAAAATAGTATATGAAATAATAGAAATAGTCTCTCCTAACTAATTGCAATTGCAGTGATAATAGTAACAATAACAACCTGTGTGTTGAGGTTGTATTACTCAAAATCACCAAGAAAAGAGAAACAATATATAATAAATGATTGAAAAAAATGGGAGCGTAACCTATATATAAAACTTGTAATGAAATAAAAGGAAGGAGATTATGATAGTTTAATAGAATAACTAATGGAGAATATTGTGTTTTCATAAATAATAAAAATGATATAAGATTAAAAAGGAATGTATAGAGAATTACTTTTGTCAAAATATAAGAATTAATATAATTGTAAAGATATAAATAAATTTTTTGAGTGGGGCATGTTGACATAGAAGAGAGAGATTTCAAATGGAAAGAAGAAATTCAAATTAAAATTTGTGTGTGTGTGAGCGAGAGAATGAATCCAAATTATTATTATAAAGGTAAGTAAATTTAAAATATTTTAAAATTAGAAAATTCATATAGCGAACTAAGAAAGTGTCCAAGTAAGCGATAACTGGACAACATTCTCTCAGTTTCAGCTTTTGTATGTATAATTAGATTAGAATCCATACGTTGCAATGATATTAGTGATATTTCACGTAGACGACGAAATCTCGATTGTTCCATTAACATTTGACGTAGACAACGAATCAGAGTAAGATTATTGCGTAACCTGGATTTGCCGATATTATCCCCTTCTAGATAGAAGTTTGCCTAATTTTCTTTTCCTTTTCTTTTTTCCTTCTTTTCTTCTATCCTCACAACATTCATCCCTAAATCAAATACCACCACCCCAACCACTAGAGACGTCAAAATGGGCTGGGCGGCCCGCGGACTAGCCGGGCCCGGCCTGCTAATGAATAGTGTAGGCCTGAAAATAAAAGGCCTTGGACCTGGGCTTGAACCAGGCCAAGGTTTCACCAAAAATGGCCCGGGCTAGGCTCGGCAGGAAAAAAAAGCCCAAAATTGGCCCGGTTTTGGCCCTAAATTCAGCCTTTTTTGGCCCTAATTCGGCACTTATTTTTAGATTTCGTTTTCCCTCTCTTTTCCCCCCAAAATTCCACTTTTACCCCCCAACAACTATATAACGGCTAGTTTGGGGGTATTTTGGTCCAAGTTCATTTTTTCAAATCTTTTAAGGTTTTTTACACTTTTACCCTCCTCAACAACTATAAACGGCTAGTTGTAAGGGGTATTTTGTTCTTTTGTGGATTTTGAAAAATCTATAAATTCATACCATTCCTTCTAATTTTTCATACCAATCTTCTTACTCTCTCTTATTTAAATATTTTACATTTCTACAAGATTTGTTACTATTTCCCTCTCTAATTACTACTCTTGCTAATTACTACTCTTGTTTACATTAGTATTCTTGATTTGCTTACATTAGTATTCTTGCTACTATTTTCCTCTCCAATTAGTATTCTTGTCAAATTCTAATTACTTCTAATTCATTTGTTCTCTCTAATTATTTTGTTTACTAATTAGTTTTTAGTGAATTCTTATTTATTAATTACTATTACCAAATAGTAAGTGTTCTAATTATTCATTTGTTCTGTTTATTAATTACCATTTCCCTCTCCACGCACACGTGTATTACTACATATACGTGTGCGTGTTTAGACATTTTTAGTACACATGTACATATCTTTGAATGTTATAAATATTATTGTACACACATATTATTGTATACACACATGTACAAATCTTATAATCTATTACAGAATTATCACATTTACTTGCATACACACATTTTTACTACATGTACACATATTACTACATTTACTTGCTTGCATACACATAATTTACTTACATAATAATAAGAAATTACCGCAATTTAAATTTTTACTTTGAATAACAAGAAGTTGGGAAAGAGAAAGAAGAAAAGGGGGGGGGGGGGGGGCCGAGCCCGGCCCTAAATATTGGGCCTAGGCTTGGACTGGGCCTATATATCCCAGATTTTGGGTCTGGCCTGGCCAGGCCCGTTTTCCCACCACAGTGGCCCAACCCCGACCCTTTTTCTCTCTTAGCCCGCCGGGCCCAGGCCAGCCCGGCCCAAGCCCGACCCATTGACATCTCTATCAGCCACCATCGCTGTGTTCCATAATTACATCTAATCACCCACCAATCACTATCACCACCGGCATCACTACCCACAAACAAAATAGGAAACTCACCACCTCACCACCAATCCAACGCTACAAGCCCTACCCACAACCACCGCGGCAAACCTGTGAGATTGCAACGTCTGATTGGCACCGTCTGTCATTCCGGCCTACAATAATATCTCCTGTCGCAACCATCCTTTACCATCCAGCCTCTCTCGCAAATCGTACGTACCACTGTTGTTTACTTAATTCAAGTGGTTTCTCCAAATTGGTAAGTTTAGGCAACTTTTGGGAGAGCTGCTGCAGTGGCCGCGTATTGGGTCTTTTCAGCTATATCTGCTTTGAATTCTGGGTATATTATGCTTGGAATTGGTTCTTTGTACTGTTTGAATAGGGTTACACTGATGACTTTGAAAGCAACATATACAGCAACTTGGAAACTGTGTCTTACATAACAACCTTTTGGGTCAAATACACGTAGGTACCCTGGAACTACCACAAAGTCTCAATTAAGGGTTCCAAAGTTTAATTTTTACACATAGGGGCCTGTAACTCCAAATTTGTAATAAGTAAGTACATCCGTCCACTTTCTTAACGATTGAGGCTTTTCCATCAGGGGCATTTTTGGGTTTCCATATTTGGGTGTTTCAAAAGCCCTGTGCAAAAATGGAGCCTTAACTGCCAAAACCTTTTCACCTAACCTAAAATCCCTAAAAGAATTTCGTTGAACCCTAATCTCGTACCAGAAACCCCAAATCGCGATCCAAACCCTAGTTTCGAACTGGAATCATACAATGTCTTGGGAGATAAGGATCGTTGCGGATTACGACCATGGGCAACCATTATACAGTAAGTGTCATTTGTTTCTTAACCTTAATTGATGATGGTAGAGTACGATTTTACGTATACCAGTAATGTATATGCATGTGATATGAAAAATGTGATGTATGTAACGAGTAATGGATACATGTAATATTGTGTTCTATGTAAAAACGTGCTAGGATGTGATATAGGTGTTAATGGTGGTCCCATGTGTGCAATTATTTTATGCAGGGAAAGGCTCCACCTTCTTTACTATAAAATTGATGTTTGGGGGTCATTTTTTCATGAGACCTCACAAAGTGTATGACCTTTGCCATGTTAGATACATTGACTACTGTGATGAGGAGTGCATGTTAATGATTGAGTTAGGAAAAATGTGTGAAGAAATTGGGTTGGAAGGCTATACCAAATTTTATTACAAAATATATGGGAAGGACTTAGAGTCTGGGTTAGTTAGAGTTGAAACTGATAGTGAATTAGTTCAAATATGCCCCTTCATACCTGAACACAGAGAGATTGAAATGTATTTGGAAGAAGTGTCTGAGGAGGATATGTTTTATGAGTATTATGAAACTCATCTTGAAGGGTTAGAAGATGTACATGGAAGAACTTCAGTGGTCATAGAAGAGTTAGATGATGATGGTAGAGTTATTCCTAATGACATGAGAGTTGGTTTTTATTTGGGTTGAGGGAATAATGAGATGCCTTCAGGCAGTGAAACAGTGGGTGACAAGGCTGACTTGGGAAGGAGTGCTGACATGCCTTCATGCAGTGAAACAGTGGGTGACAGGGCTGATGGGGGAGGGAATGCTGAGAGGCCAACAGGGGGTGACAGTGTTGATGTGGGAGGGAATGCTGAGAGACCTTTAGGCCTAGAAACAGAGGGTGACAATGTTGATGTGGGAGGGAATGTTGAGAGGCCTTTAGGCCTGGAAACAGAGGGTGGCAATGGTGATGAGGGGGGATGTCAACATGCCTTTAGGCCTGGAAACAGGGGGTGACAATGTTGATGGTGGAGGGAATATTGAGAGGCCTTTAGGCCTGGAAACAAAGGGGGGCAATGGTGATGATGTGGGGGATGTCAACATGCCTTTAGGCATGGAAACTGAGGGAGACAATGGTGATGAGGGGGAAAATGTAAACATGGAAACTGAGGTGGGTGTTCATGGTGGACCAATCAGGGAAGCTGACAGTGACAGTCAAAGTGACAGGTCTTATGAAGAAATGGATGATAGTGAGTTTGGGTCTGAGTGTGATGACCTTTTATTTGATACAAACATAGATAGAGCTGCAGAGTTTGCTGGTACCCTACTTGAGAAGGGGAATGAGAAGGGGAAAAGTGTTATAAGGAGGGATGTTGCATCTGATGATGATTGTTTCTCTGGTGGACAGATACAACCTGCATTAAGTTCATCTGATGATGAAGTAAACAATGAATTGGGTTTTGCAGAGTTTAATGCTGAGAGCTCCATGGAGCATCCAAAATTTGAGTTGGAATGATTTTTAGTAACCATACACAGGCAAGAGATGCCATCAAGATGTATGCCATTAGGGAGGGAAGACCAATTAAATTTGTAAAGAATAGTAAATGGAAACTTAGAGCATGTTGTAAACCTGAGAACCCTAAAGGTGCAACTTGTACATGGCTATATATATATATATATATATATATATATATATATATATATATATATATATATATATATATATATATATATATATATATATATATCCAGGTTCAGAGGACAGGACAGTCTACAAGTAAAAACCCTAGTTGACAAGCATACATGCAACAGATCATTCAAAAGTAAGCATGTGACTTCTAGATGGATGTCCAAGAGATACATTGATGTTTTTAGGACAAACCCTAAGTTGCCTGTAACTGCCTTCAAGAAAACTGTGATGAAAGATGTGGTGATGAATATTTCTAGGGCTCAGGTATACAGAACAAGGAAAAAGGCTATGGAGCTTGTTGAGGGGACAATAGTTGAGCAGTTTTCAAGGCTGTGGGACTATGCTGCAGAGTTAAAAAGATTGAACCCTGGGACCACATGTGTAGTCAAATGTGTTTAGGGTAGCATATCTGAAGGAAATCCAAAGTTTGAAAGATTTTATTGCTGCCTAGGGCCACTAAAGGCTGGTTTCAAGGCTGCATGTAGGCCTCTTATTGGGCTTGATGGCTGCCACCTTAAAAGGCCCAACCATATGCAGATGTTGTGTGCTGTATGGGTGGATCCTAACAACCAAATGTACCCTTTAGCATATGCTGTGGTTGAGTCAGAGTGCAAGGATTCATGGGAGTGGTTCTTGCAGCTATTGAAAGATGATATAGGCATGGTAAACCAGGATGCATGGACATTTATGAGTGATAAGCAAAAAGGATTAGTGCCTGCATTAGAATCCACAGTCCCAAACTCAGACCACAGGTTCTGTGTGATGCATCTGCTTGGGAATTACAAGAGAGCTGGACATAAAGGGAAGAACTTGCATGATTTGTTGGTGAGAGCTACTAAGGCTACTCAGATTCCTAAGTTTGAGCATTGGATGGAAGAACTTAAGAAGGTCAGTCAAGAGGCATACAGGTGGTTGATTGAGAAGCCACCTCATCAGTGGTCAAGATCCCATTTTAACACATTCCCCAAGTGTTATATGGTATGCAACAATATGTGTGAGTCATTTAATAGCAGAATTCTTAAATCAAGGGATCAACCAATATTGACAATGCTAGAAGGGGTTAGGGTTCAGTTAATGAATAGGCTACAAAAACAGAGGGAGTTGGCTGAAAAATGGACTGGAGATATATGTCCAAGGATACAGAACTTGATAGAAATGTGGAAAGTGGATAGTGGAAGTTGTATTCCATCACATTCTGGGAGTGGCAAGTTTGAGGTGAATTGTGTAGGGGTGAAAGGTATAGGGTTGATATTGTTGACCACAGTTGCACGTGTAGAAAGTGGGACTTAAGTGGTATACCCTGCATCCATGCCATTTCCTGTTTACATTTCAAGGGGGAGTTACCAGAGAATTATGTCAATGCTTGCTACAAGGTATCAACCTTCAACAAAGCATATGAACACATCATAAGCCCCATGGATTCTCCTGATATGTGGCCAAAATGTGGCTTGCCCTCAATCTTGCCACCAGACTTCCACAAACAACCAGGCAGGCCTAGAAAACTTAGAAGAAGGAGTGCAGATGAGCCTTCACACCCAAACAAAATCCCTAGATCTAATAGACACTGTAAGTGTACACTCTGTGGGAGAGGGGGCACAACAGAAGAAGTTGTAGCAGGAGTGTACATAAATCAAGCCAAGCAGAACTAGGAAGAGATGCAGCAGCAGCAGTAGGAGGTTCAGTCCCAGCAGCAGCACCAGGAGCAGCACCAGAACCACCAGGAGCAGCACCAGTGACAGAAGAACCAACCACAGTATACCTAAGCCAGCCACCACCAATTGATGAAGATACAGATGCAACACATGATAGTGACAGAGCAGCTAGGCACATGAGAAGAAAAAAGCTTCAAGTGAGACTTTGCATATCCTAATTTTTTTCAATACTTGACCATCATTACTTTGCATAATTTCCTTTTGTTCACTAATATAGGTTCAAAGAAATACCATCAGGAGCTCCACTCAAAATCCAGCTGCATCTTCCAATTCACCTCAGGTAAACCCTACATGCCCAACCACAGTGTAGTTTTTACTTGAAACACCTGTTTAACCACTGAACACACCCTGTGCAGGTCCACACATTTGCAGGATCTTATGGACCTACAGAGTCAAGCACCCCAGGGATAATTGCTGCTGATGCACATCCAGCCTTTGTGCAGTGCCCTCAACCATTGAACAGAGGCAGGGGAAAGAAATATGCCTCTTTATCACCTTTACAAGCTGCTGCCAGGGATGGAGTAACAACAAGAAGCAGAGGGAAGGGGAAGAAGTGAAGTTAGAATTAGTCGTGTAGCAATCTTTTAGGGGTTTGGGTTAGGTGTAGGACTTTTTAAAGATAAATGTACAGCTTTTGATAAGGGGAGGCAATTTGTTGTCCTGTAATGCCTGTTAAAGCTCAGACAATTGTGAAGCTTTCTAGTGTGCACTTTTGCTTTAAGTCATGTGATGTTGGCATCTTCTGTAACAGATATTGTGACTTAATGCAATGTAATTTTTTTATTTTGTAAATTGTATATTTTGGTTAGGAAACACAATGCTCTCTTTTCCATTTATTTGACTATCATTGACAGGAATTGGATTGTTTGGTATTGCATTTGTGAGGCTTGTGTTTGTGAGTTGGAAGGGTTGGTGATGTTTGGCAGGGTTCATTTAAGCCACTGTCAGGATGTGCATTGGATTTGGATTTGGGTTTTGGTTCAACATTGATGTTTGGCATTGATGTTTGGTTCAACATTTGGCAGAGTTGTTTAGGTTTTGCATGTGAGTTTAGGTTTTGCATTTGCATTTGCATTTGGCAAGCATGGTTTCTGTTTTTGCATAGCTGTTTTTGCATTTGCATTTTGTGTTAGGAAGTGTGCATTTATAAAACAAAGGAGCAGGGGTGGTCCTATGTTTTGTTCCCCTGTTTCTCAAATTGACCATACCACACATGCTTTTGTCATTTCACAACATATAGGGCAAACCTTTTTTCATTCATCTTCAAGGTGCATACACAAGACCCTAATACACCTTACATACCTAACTTAATGCTAACACCTACAGCTGCATCAGCTCCAAATTCCCTTTCCTTTCCTAGTTGTACTCCCTGAGTTTGCATACATGAACCAATATACAAACCAAGAAACTAATATCACAACTATGAAGACCCTTCTTTCTGCTTTTTGCTTCTTCTCCAACGAATTGAGCTTGCACAGCAGTCCAGGTATAACCTCCTTCGATCTTGCACACATCTCTGGGTCACGCCATCCAAAAAAGCCACAATCTTTACCCTGCAACATGCATTCAAATCTGGTCTTACCTATCATCCAGTTTAAAATAAGTCAAAATCATTCAAAATTTGGGATCTTACCTTCGGTTTCAAGCACACCTAAAATCTTCTTCTCGGGTTTTTGGCTGTCCAGGAGGTCACAGATATGGGCCTCCTACCGCAGTAGCAATACACTTCATTACTTTCCATCTCCCTCCTTTGTAGAAAGCTCAGTATGTATATATATAGACACGTGTATGTATAGATGGGGAAATGTGGGAAAAATAGATGGAAAGAGCGGGAAAGAAGAGTGTCAACAGTGAAAGGCGGGAAACACCCAAATATGGAAACCCAAAAACGCCCCTGACAGAAAAGCCTCAATCGTTAAAAAAGTGGACGGATGTACTTACTTATTACAAATTTGGAGTTACAGGCCCTTATGTGTAAAAAATAAACTTTGGGACCCTTAATTGAGACTTTGTGGTAGTTCCAGGGTACCTACGTGTATTTGACCCCAACCTTTTTCATTCTTAGCAAGGTGGTGCACGATGTTCATAGCCTTGGTTGTCCACAATTTGTTTTAGAGAGATTTATGCCAAAGTTTCTTTACGTTTTTGTGCGTAACTAAGGATGCAGCTATAAATAGTTACGAAACACACGGATGCAGGTGCAGATATGGATATAGGTACAGCTACGACACTGGTTCAGATGCACAGATACGGTATTTTTTAAAAATTTTAAAATACGAGTTAACAAAAAAAATTATTGTAAATATTTTTTTAATTTTGTTTGATATATGTAAACAGATATTAATATTTCAATCAAAGGAGTGAATTTTTTTTACGTTTAATGGAATTTTTTCGTAAATTTATAAGTTTTTAACCAAATTAGTGAGAGTTTATTGAATTTAATGGGCTATTTTACATATATTAAAGTTGTATAGTTAAACAGAATAAATAATTTTATGTGGTATTATTTTTATTTCTTTGAAAGATTGGGGTTGGTTTAAGTAATAAGTTAGTTATTGGGTTACTTAAATAAAAGTAACAAATTTGTGGATGGTAGATGTCAAAAGTCCAAAGTTATTTGTCAAGCCAACATCCATAGCATCTTGTTCTTCTTCTTCTTCTCTGGCAGCACCGCACGCCGTCGCCGGTAAGTCCTTCTTCCTCCTCCTTCCTGTTCTTCTGCTGCTTCTACTTCTTCTCTCCAGTCTCCTCTCCTCTCGGATTCTTTGCCGCTGGTCGCCGGTGCTCCCTGAAGTTCTCGGTGCTCGCCGGTGACAACAGATCTGCCGACAATAGTGTTTTCACAGATCTGATACGCATCCGAACCGCAAGCGGTATTTAAGATATTAAAAAAAAAATTTGGACACGCACCCGCACCCGACGCATATCCGGTGCTGGTGCTTCACCCAAAGTGCCGCACCGGTGCTTCATGTTAGTATCCGTAAATAATTACATTTGTTATTAACTCTAGGGTATAATTGTGCAGTTCTTAATTTTGTTGGTTTGTAATAGGCTTGTAGTATTTGTCGCCTTCAACTGGGTTGTATTATTTGTTGTACTCAGTTTTATGTCTTCTGCATAAACTCTTATTGTTAATGCAATTCTCTTGATTAGACCAAAAAAAGAAAAAAGAATTTGCTGATATGATGTTAAGCTATGTTAAAAAATGACAAGCTTACTCTCAAAAGTCTTCAATTTTGCTGCCTGAGAACCCGTCTTACTCCTGTTGGCCTTCTCTAATCTCCACAAAATCATATATGCACGCTCACGCTGACGCAGTAACCCGCAATCCGGTTGGCAGTCATCTCTCATACTGACTTAATTACTTGTGTAGCTCTCGTAATCTCTATCACCTCAAAAAGAGGCTACGATGAAAGGATCGAGGTCTCCAAAGGAGGCTCCAACAGCAGGTTAGGGTTTGAACATCCTATGTCTGGCGCTGGAATTTAATTTTATTCGTATCTAGATGCGGAACCTCAACTTTGTTCCACATTGAAAGAGAAAAAGAACCCGATTGAATATTGAGCTGAATCGAAATTTTACGCAAACATGTCGATGTGCAACAGAGGAGCCAAATTAGGTCATTCGGTTCCAAAAACATATAGGTTAAAGCAGCTTGGTTTACCACTGAATTGCTTATTATTAAGTTGCCTTCTCCTTTTTCTTAACCTTATATTGTACAACAATGGAGCAATCGAATTGCCTATTCGGTTTGGCTTACCACCGAATTGCTTATTATTAAGTTGACTTTTGCTTTTCCTCATCCAGCATTCGGTATTTGTATTGTCTTTTATGGTCTGATACTTGCTGACCTAGCTTTTGGTAATATGCATTGTTTGCTATGGTCAGGTATTATGGACGAGTATCAGGAAATGGACAAGTTTGGTATGGAGAATGATTTTGAAGACAGTCAGTGGATAGGTGGAGAATTTTACTATGGCAAGCGCAAGGATAAGCGCTTACAGACCAAAGAAGACTCCCTCTATGGCATCTTTGCGGACAGTGACTCTGATGAAGATTATGGAGGGGGCTCCAGGAAACGAAGAAAAGATATGTCCAAGAAGCCCGACCTCACCAAGCCCGTCAATTTTGTCTCAACAGGTTCTGTCAACCCCAACCAAGAAATTGACAAGAATGAAGATGCCGAGCACGACCACGAATTACCAGGTTTGGGGCTCGGAGCTTCCAGCTCTAGTGCTTCTGGCCTAGGCTTCCATGATAATTCTTCCCCTGTGGCTGATGAAAATGGATTTGAAGAACAAGACGAGGAGGACCTCCTCCCCACGGCTTTTGGGAAGAAAATCATGGAAGGTGCACAGAAACGGCGGCAAGAGAGAGAGGAGAAGTCCAAACTTACCTATAAATCTTCCCAAGGGAGTAGGAAAGAACCAGAGCAGGGCAATGTTGGTGTATTCGAGCAGCACACGAAAGGAATTGGAGCGAAGTTGCTTGCAAAGATGGGTTACACAGGAGGCGGTCTTGGGAAGAACCAGCAAGGTATTGTTGCTCCAATTGAGGCGAAGTTGCGACCAAGGAATATGGGAATGGGATTCAATGATTACAAAGAGGCAGGTCTGCCATCATTGCAGGAATTGGAGGAGAAGAAACTGCTGCCTCAGGCAGCTCTGCCTGTAGAGAGCCAAGTAAAAGAGAAGCTCTGGTCGAAGCAAGTCCATGTGAAGAAGAAGAAAAAGGATTACGTGACCGCTGAAGAGTTGTTGGCCAAGAAGCAAGAGCAGGGCGTAGAAATTGTTCAGAAGGTGTTTGATATGAGGGGACCTCAGGTTCGTGTCCTCACAAACTTGGAGAATCTGAATGCTGAAGAGAAAGCAAGGGAAAATGAAATCCCCATGCCCGAGCTTCAGCATAATGTAAGATTGATTCTTGACTTAGCAGAGCTTGATATACAGAAAATAGACCGGGATCTGAGGAATGAGAGGGAGACAGTTGTTGCTTTGCAGAAAGAGAAGGAAAAGCTCCAAATTGATGCAAATCGTCAGAAGGAGCAGATAGATAACATGGAAGAGATAGTTAGTGTGTTGGACAGGATAGATCATGAGAACGTGTTGGGAACATTAACTTTGGACTCCCTTGCAACGGCATTTGGGGACCTGAGGGGGCGATATGCTGATGAGTATAAACTCTGTAACTTGTCCCTGATTGCGTGCTCCTTTGCTCGGCCTCTATTTATCAGGGTATTTCAGGGATGGAACCCCCTTCAAAATCCAACCCATGGGTTGGAAGTGATATCCTTGTGGAAGAACCTGTTGCAAGGAGAAGAGCGTTTAGATTTTTCTGATGCCATGTCACCTTATACGCAGCTGTTTATGGAAGTTGTGTTCCCTGCTGTGAGGATATCTGGCACCAATACTTGGCAGGCAAGGGATCCTGAACCCATGCTTCGCTTTCTGGAATCTTGGGAAAAGCTGCTGCCTCCATCCGTTCTCCAGACCGTATTGGATAACATTGTTATGCCAAAGTTAGCAGCTGCAGTGGACTCATGGGAGCCACGTCAGGAAACTATTCCGATCCATTCCTGGGTGCACCCGTGGCTACCATTGTTGGGACAGAAACTGGAGACGTTATATCACACTATACGCAACAGATTGGAAAGTGTTCTTCATGATTGGCATCCTGGTGATATGTCCGCTTATTATATATTGTCACCTTGGAAGACTGTGTTTGATGCAGCCAGCTGGGAAAAACTAATGGTCCGACACATTATTCCGAAATTGTTGGCCGTCATGCATGAATTCCAAATAAATCCGGCAGATCAGAAGCTTGATAAGTTTAAATGGGTTTGTACTTGGGCTAATGCTATTCCCATTCACCACATGCTTCACCTGATGGATTTGTTCTTTAACAAGTGGCAAGAAGTTTTGTACCATTGGCTTTGTGGAACCCCAAATTTTGAAGAAGTGACCAAATGGTATCTGGGTTGGAAGGAGCTTTTTCCACCTGAGCTTCTGGCAAATGAGCATATTCGGTATCGGCTTAATCTAGGTCTGGACATGATGAATCAAGCTGTTGAAGGTATGGAGGTGGTCCAACCTGGTTTGAGAGAGAACATTAGTTACCTTAGGGTGCTTGAGCGAAGACAGTTCGAAAGAGCGGCAGCGCAAGCTCAACAGTGGCCGTCAACCCAGATGAATGGTATAGGTGGTGAGATGACCTTAAAAGAAGTTATTGAAGTCCATGCACAGCAGAATGGTTTACTGTTTATGCTTAAACCTGGCAGAATGCAAGATGGTCATCAGATATATGGCTTTGGTAACATAAGCATAGTTATAGACACTCTCAATCAGAAAGTATTTGCACAAATTGATAATAGGTGGTCCCTGGTATCTCTTGAGCAGCTGCTGGAGCTTCATAATCATTCTGGCCTTAAGCGACGCTAAAGCTTCTTGCGTTGCTTTTGGGGACAAACATGTATCAGGGTTTGTACTAAGCAGGGACTTTAGGCTGCACAACTGTATGCATCATGAGTAACGGCATCAAGAATGCAAGGTTAGCGTTGCTTGGTTTTCTTGTAATGGCACTGCCATCTTGGTCTCTCAAGCATTTGGTTTTGACCGATATCTACACTGTTTTTGGTTCTTGTGCATATTTTTCTTCTTTGTTTTGTTTCATGTTGTGTTTGGCGTTAACTTTTTGCTTCATGTAGTGTTTGACTTAAAATTTAGTTTTTAGTACTATTGCATATTGGGCTTTTGCTGTCGGTTAGAATGTGGCACAGTCGTCTTTATTTCGTGTTTTTTTTTCTTTCTTTTTTTTCATTCTTTATGTTTGTTGTGATTTATTTAAACCCTGAGTCCGATTTATGACAGAAACTAAACCTATGACGGGTGATGGCTGAGATGGTGGTATAAAGATTGCTTGAGAGAGATCATGGTGAAGGGGAGGATGCTGGCTTTCTTCTTAAATGATGCACGGCGGCTTTTCCACTGCTTGATCATGAAAAGGACGTAATAGTTCCGTTGGAGCTTGGGTTGGAGGATCAACTTCCGACTTGCAAGTCAATCGAAGAACACTACAGAGACATTTCAGCCAAGCATGTACATTTTTATCAACTAATTTTCTTTAGCATTCAAGGTTAGGATGTTCATTTTAGAACTTATTGCGGGTGGAATGTAACTTTGAATGTCTAGTGTAGTTGGCAAATCAGAGCCTAGCTAACGAGCTCGAAACCAAAACCTCGTACAAGATCACTGTAATTGACCTTTTTGAATTAACAGTTCAACACACTAAATTAATTTCTATGAGAGAGTGATTCATTTCTTCCTAGTTTAAAGCTAGTCAGGACATTGTAATCGAAGTGCCGCCACATGCCTATTAAGACCTAGGTACACAATGGGTCGAATTTCATAACATGTTTGGGATGTCTTGGAACCGATGATGAGTATTTGTTGGTGGGAGTCTTTCCAAGGCAACGAAGAGATTCACTAAAAAGTTATCTGGACTAGGATACGCAAGAAATAAAAATGTGCCCTGGCTTACCTTTTGTTGTTCTTGGTTTCATAGTATGTTTTTAACTTCTTGTTTATTTTTTGACTGTTAACTAGATGTGATATCTATCGGATGAAATGTCATCCGCGTATGTATGTGTTGAGTTGGATGCTTTTATAGACGTGTAAACAGTTCTCCATGATGTATGTATTTCTATTATTCTTATTAAAAAAAAAGAGAGAGAGAATGTGGTGTGCCTTGGGTCTAAGGATTTCTCATCTGACAATTTTGTGAAGGCACGACTTGGAAATGGGGCTTCTTAGTACTTGGCGCGGCAACACATGTACATGTCAGGATACATATCTTACGTCAGCCAGGAGCAAGGGGCGGGTTTGTTTCTTATATTTGGTGGACTTATTCTTTCAAGAAGCATATTCCTTTATTAGACATCATGCTTTAACAGGGTATTAAAGCCGTGTTTACTCCGTAATTCCATATTATTACTTTCATTTCGTGATCTAGTATTCCTGTAATTCGGTTCAAGGTTCCTTATTCATAATGTGATATTGTCGTAATTCAGATTGAGGTCATCGATTTTATCCGGCTTCACTTATGGTTGTTAAAGATACGTTCCACGTCAGCTAGGAACAAGGGGTAGATTTGCTTCTTATATTTGGTGAGCTAATTTTTTATGAACATGCCTTTCGATCGGACACTAGGCTTTAACACTAAGAAAAAAGCTTGAGATGAGCCTTAATGTGTGTGTGTCCAAATTGTGCATACCAAGAAGACAGAATTTTTAAGGCATGACGAAATGGAATCAAATATGTTTAAGGCCTTGAAGATTATAAAAATTAAACGTTCAAATTCTATTATTTTTATCATAGATGTAACCTATGGCGAAAATGGCTTTAGTTGATGAAATTGACTATAATCCACCTTAAGAAGCTCCATTGAATATGACCCTACGAATTTGGAATATATTGAGATCATTTATAGGGAGCTAATCTAATGTCACCGGTAGCAACTGTTAAATTACGGTCATGCTTTCATCGTCCTTCTATCGCGAATGGACAGGTTGTCTCCAGTTCTTTAAGTTTTCCCGGTCGTTCGCCCCATTATGGGCCAAAAGGCATTTCTTACCATAATACCCCTCAACCCTGCTTTCGGGACCGGGCTACTGTAAAGCTACAGTGCTCGTCCATCCCATTCTTGGGCGAACAATGGGAAAAACAAAAGTTCCCAAATCCTTATTCTTTTAATAATCCTTGTTTTAGCATCATTCTCCTCGTTTGAAGCTATTTGCGTACATTTCAGCTCCACTGGGGGCCTTGAAGATTGATCTCGACCTAGTTTACTCAATCTCTAAGCTCCACTCAGGTAAGGTAAATTTTTGGCCTCATTAGCTTATCATATCTATGTTTTATTTTTTATTTGTTATGTCCAATAAAAGTTATAAAATTGATACTATAACATATGATTTGTTGTTCTCAAGCCTTGTGTCACAACGTCTCGTTTTGGAGCAAGCTCAAACCAACCACTATCTGCTAGTGACCTAAGTGGAAGAATGTTTTTCAGATGTGTTCGAAGAGAGTTGATTTTGACATTGGAATCAAGACAAGTAGAACAGGTACAAACAACAAAGAAAGTATGCTCATGGTTATTTGAGTGTCATAGGGTAGACTACCTACCCAAAATGACAAAGATGGCGATGATGATGATGACGAGGGAGCAAGCAAGAGAAGAAAAACTTTCTGAATGGGTCAGGGTGCAGGGTCAAGATATCGTTAGCTATTAGTAAAATAACAAGTCGTTGGGTTCTTATTAGCTTGGAAGTGGAGCATTATCACCCGGTAGTAACACCTCTAAAAGCGAGTCAAATGCCTCAGCATAAGAAATTTCTCCTGTTGCAAGAAGCCTATTTTATACAATGAGTGCAGCACGACGGGAGCTATTGACATTATGAATGTTCTTGCCGAATAAGCTAGAGGAATCGAAAATTTGACTTTTGATGTGATAGACATTTGTGACGCGGTTTGAAGCCAAAGAATAGAATTGTTCAATCTCAATGATGCTCCACCCGTAATAACTCCATAAACAAAATTTCGGTGCTGAGTAAGTAGCAGCCTCATGCTACTAAACACCCCCCCCCCCCCCGCCCCAACCCCCCCAATGTGGTAGCCTCACAGTGATCCACTTGCCCAGCCGCATCGTAATGAGATGTTGTTAATGATCAGGTACGTCTCTATAACAACACGTAAATCTAGACCTCTAACGTTCCGAACTCTCGAAGCGTTAACCTACCTCATCAAATCACATCATATCAGACGTTGTTCACTTACACAGACTTCAGAGCTTCTAAATAGACATTAACTTAAGTTCTCCAAATATACAGTCTAAAATAACTTTAAAACTTAAACTACTTAAACTTAAGTTCTTCACAATACAAGCTAACAGTATTGACCCACGCAGGGGTTCTATTATTCAAAACACTAGTGGGCACTTAGAATCTCATTCAAACACTAAACCCATTTGCAAGAAACTACTGGTGATCATTACCTGCAGAAGGGAATCAAATAAGAATGAGCTTTTGAGAGCTTAATAAGATTGCTCAAAAGAAAAAAAAAATTCAAAAGATTAGAAAACAGTCACTAGGAATTGAAAAATGATTCAAGACTCAATTAATTTTCCAAAGAATTTCAAAAGGAGCATAGCTAGTTTAAAGCCAATACAAGGAAAGAATTCAGATAATCACAAACAGTTTGATAACAATATGGAGAAGAGTTTCAACTCAATCCCCTTCAATAAGATATCAAAACATTCATTTTCAATCATTTTCAAAACAATCATTTAAACACAATGTAAACAAATTCAGAAGATATTGATGATGAGAAGAGGCAATGCCATACAAGTAATGCACAATACAGAATACATATGCATGATGTACAATAACTAGTCCATTTAGGTAGTAGCCTACGTTCTGCGCAAGAAAAGACATCCTTATAACGCCTCCCACAAAACAGATTCTCGGGTCAATATACACAATGCAAGACAACAATCACTGAATCAACAAATAATTTAATGCTCGGCATGCAATAACAAATGAGCATCGACATGAATTCAAATAAACGATTTAGGCTTGATATTAGGGTTTCAATGGCAAATAAACATGCAATTAGCAATTCATTACTCAGAGTTTGTGCATAGATATGAACAAATCAAAAGAACGTATACGAATAGAAGTTAATGAATTTAGGGTTAGGATATAAATCTCTTACCCTCAAGATACGGATTGAAATCCTTACCAAAGAATCCAACAACAATCACAATAATTCAAAAGACCGAATACGATTGCAAGTTGATAAATTTAGGATTCAGACGGAAACTCAGGTTTCAGATAGAAACACTTCCTCAATCCGTTGGGACAGAAATCCTTACCGAGGGTTTAAATCCTTGCCTCAGTATAAAGTTAAGCTAACTGAAAAATCTTCTACTTTAACCTAAACGAAATAATCCAGTTATTAGAATACTAACCCTAACCCTCCTTTAGTGACACTAACAAACACTGTTCACGAATTATACACACACACTATAACATTTTAAACAACACAAAAACTATCTTCCTCCTTTCCCCCTCTGCCGAAGTACACACACTTACACAACTCACATACACACACTTTTGCTACACATATACCTACAACTACACACACACACACAATTACACATCCATACACCTATACCCGAATCACACATACTCACTGTCACACAATATACACACCATCACACGTCCAAAAACAAACCCCCCCACCCCCGATAACACACCAATTCCTAATAGACACACACTAACACCACACATACACACAAGTACACACTTCATGCACAACAGCAGCCCTTCCCCTGCTGTTGCTTTCCACACCCCTTTTCCTTCACCATTTCAAGCACACAGAGCAATTATAGACACTAGCACACATTAAATTCACAAACCTATACACACTGTAACCGAACTGCATACCTAAACACGCACAAACTACACACAGTTATACATGAACACGCATACATACACATAAGAACACACACAAACATCCATGGTACACACAGTAACACAGAGACTGCTGCACCGTGACCAATCACACTCACTGAAATCACACACTAAAATAAAAGAGGAAGATTACCTTTAAAAATTCCTCCAATTCTCTTTCTAACTTTCTCTGTTTTCCCGAGTTCTCTGTTTTTCTCCCTATGTTTTCTGTTTCTGTTTCTTCTTTTGTTTTCATGTTCTTTGTTTCTATTTTCTTCTCCTAATTTCTCTTTTAGAATTTATCCCTTATTTTATAATAAAATTAGATTAGTCACCATATAATGAAGTAAGAGGTAGCATCTCTTAAAGCCATTTTGACCCCGAAATCATATTGCAAAATAGCCCCTAACACTTTTCATACTTACAAGGCCCTAAAACTTTACAAAATTACATTTCGACTCCAAAATCATTTTAACCTTTCATACACTATCAACTCCCGAGTATCGCTCAAAATTAACTCACTTTTATTTTTCGGACGAAAAAATAATTATTTTTAGCACCTCAAAAAGTACAGGGTGTTACTCTCCCTCCCTCCCTCCATTTTCCCATCTTCTTCCTCCTTATACTCATCTGGTCATCAATATTTCATCAAAACAACGTGAAGCAGGCTCTATGATGCAAGTAATCACCTGAAAAAATCAATCGTGGTGACTTTCATTTATGTCCATGCTCTAATGAATGTCAAGTTTTAATGTCACAATCGCGTAGCTACTCTCTCTCTCTCTCTCTCTCTCTCTCTCTCTCTCCCTTCACATGCAAGTTCTTCCTCCCCATCACACCCCAAAAATTGCTCAAGTGGAAATTGATGACCAAACCAGAAGTTGTTGGTATGGATAGTATTACCAAGTCTAATGTGCAATAGAATACATGTGGTATTTTTTTCATGGTTGTTTTCTCGTTTTATTTCCTGAGTGTGTTCTCTCATGCAATTAGGGTTTCATAAAGGCAAGGGTTTATAGTTAGACCACAATTTAAAATTCAAGACACGTGTGATATGAGTAGAGCTATGCTTAGACTTATACACAACATCTATCAACAGGTGTACATTGCTCTCCTGTTTTGGGTACATAAATAATTGATGAGTGATTACATTTGTCTGAT
The DNA here is from genome assembly GCA_033070095.1 of Escallonia herrerae. NCBI lineage: Eukaryota > Viridiplantae > Streptophyta > Magnoliopsida > Escalloniales > Escalloniaceae > Escallonia > Escallonia herrerae. The sequence goes on along the minus strand of JAVXUP010000937.1, from coordinate 97,368 downwards.
GCATTGACTATTTCACCCACACAAATGCCATTCAATAAGAATAGAATGCAATGTGGGCATGTGACAATCTAATAGCCATTACCAGGCAAATATCTCGTCAAGGGATGAGGCTCATTGGGATGTTAACCTCACCGACAAATGCACCTAGACAATCCAAGTCCTTAACCTCACTTCTGAAATAAGAATTTTAAACATGGAAAGGGCATGTTACATGAAGCCGATATGTGGAAGTTATGTTACATTGTATATTCAGTGGTGTAATGTTACAAGCGTATAAATTTAGTTGAGTAGGGATCTTGTAGTAAGCATGATATTGGGTTTAACTGCCAAATAAAGCTAATGTTGCATTGTCCCGGCTGGTGTACTGGGGTGAGTACTGAAAAGCTATGCTAAGTTTGTATCTTTTGTAACTGAGCCTAGCCATCGTCAGCAACAGCAGCTTCTGTACCTTTGTCCTAAACTAGTTGAATCTTTTTTTTTTTCATTTAACAAGCATTCTTTGATAATGTCGTATCGATCAAGTCTTTAAGTTGCTATTGTTAGAGCCCATTTTGGAATAGAATTAGTCAACAAGGGATCTTTTAAAATAAGTAGTCGATTCTTGGATTAATTGTTAAACAAGGGAGTTTAGTTGGTGATTCCCCTTTGTAGTTTTGGTCCTTGAATATTTTAGATCTCGTTCTCCTCCTTGAAGGACTTTAGTATCCTAGAAACCTAACGTTGAACCAACTGAGGCTTGTTTTAAGATATTGATGAACATTAGACTAGGAGGTTTTGTTTTATGAAAAATCTTATAACTGGTCTATTGTTTGTTTGATTGCATTGAATTCAAGCAGTATGGACCAACAACCCAATGTCAATGAGCAAAAGGTAGATAATGTATGCACTTTGCAATCAAGACAGTCTAATGTGCATGGGAGGAAGGTTCATGAATTACCAAAACTTATAATGGAATTTGATTCAGAACAACATGCTTTTAATAATTATAATGAGTATGCTCATCGGGTTGGTTTCAGTGTAAGAAAGCAACACGTGGAGAAAAGGCTCGAATCGTGACAAGGAGAACTTTATGTTGTTCGAAACAAGATGAATGGAGTATTTATAAACGATGAGTAAATGTGGTCTACCAACATCTCATTTCAAGAGTAGGTTGTAAAGCACATATGAGCATTCAACTTCAAAAGAACGCAAAATCTAAGGTGATGCTTTTCAATGAAAAGCACAATCATGCTTTTGCCCTGTCGTCGCAAAGCACATGTTAAGGTCTAAAAGAAGACTTTCATTTACTCAAACAGGTTTGGCAGCTGATGCTATTAAGATAGGAGTATCTATTAAAAAGACTTTTTGTATACCAAGTCGGCAAGCTGAAGGTCATGAACACGTTGGTTTTTTTAAATGTAGATTATGCAAATTACCTCTATCAAATACGAGTGAGCGAAATGCAAAAAGGAGATGTCGGTGCTCTGTTAAAGTATTTTCAGAAGATGAAATTACAGGACCCATCTTTTTCTTATTTGATATCATAGTTATAAATAGCGTACCAGAGTGCGTACCTTTTTCTCATAAAATGGTACGTATCGAGACGGGTACCGTCTTGGTACCGTCTCAGATTTTTTATCAATAATATACATTTGTAATATTCATTCATTGGCTAATTAACAAAATGTACATATATTTTTTACTAATAGCTCCTCTAGAATAAATTATTTGTCCTATATTGTTTGAATTACGTTAATTTTCAAACAAATTAAATAGCTTATTCAATTGAATTACCTCCTCTAAGATTATCCCCCCTTTCAACGATCTCATTAGTAAATTCTTATGTAAGAATAAGCTATTTGTTCAATAACAACGTCTTCAGGTTCAAGAATAAGTTATTTTTGTGTTTGTGCATGTGTGTGTATTCGCGCACATGTGTGTAAAGCAGTATATCATATAGTTGAATGAATATGATCATAACTTTCAGGTATAAAGTAAATCAAAGCTAAGTAAATATTATGAGTAAAAAACTACATAGGCTTTGATTGGTAAGCAAGAACGTAAAGTGTTTTTTCTATTTAGTCTTTATATAGTCAATTTATAAAATTTCTAACAATATTTGTTATTTTTACATTTTTTAAGGAACCGGTACAATACATAATATCTCGGCCGGTACGTAACTCTCGGCTGGTATCACTTGTACCGGCCGACACAACCGGTACAAAGCATTATTTTGATAGGTACAAAATGTAAGGGGTACCATACCTGTAAAAGGAAAAAAAAGTATGTACTGGCCGGTACGGCCGGTACCAATACGGTATTGATAACTATGTTCGATACATCTTGATGATAATGATCTTATAACAAATATTTTTTGGGCAGATTCAAGGTCAGTTGTAGACTATAAGCACTTTGTAGATGTTATATACTTTGACACAAACTATCGAACTAATGGTTGTCTGTTTGCTCCATTTATTGGTGCTAATCATCATAAACAAATAGTTATCTTTGGTGTTGCATTATGATGATATTGCTGAGTCATTCAAGTGGTTATTTAGGACATTTCTTGCTGCAATGTCTGAAAAACAACCAAAGACAATTCTCACTGATCAATTGATTGTGATGACAAATGCAATTGTAAAAGTGTTCCATGAAACCAACATCATTTGTGTGTGTGTAGCACATCTATCAGAATGCGGCCAAATATTTGAGTCATGCATTTCATACTTCTAAGGAATTTGTATCTGATCTTAGTTCTTCTGTATATGATTATGAGGATGGAGATGAATGGATGCTTGCTTGGAATCAAATGGTCAAGACATACTCTCTCCAAGACAATGATTGGTTGGAAGGAATTTTTGAGTTAAGAGAGAAATGGGCTATATATGGTCAACATATGTTTACTGCCGATATGAAAAGCACACAAAGAAGCGAGTCTATTAATCATGTTTTAAAGCAATATTTAGATACAAGGCATAACTTTTTGTGATTCTTTAAGCAATATGACTTGTTATAGCAAGATCGACGATACACAGAGTTGAAGTCAGAGTTCAAGATAGGGCAAACTAGTCCCTCCTAACATTGAGATGTTAAGACATGCTATTGAGGTATATACTCCTGAGGTGTTTAATATGTTCCAATATGAGTACACAAAGGCTTGAGATCGCAGTATTCACAAAGTTAGCAAGTTTGAAAAAATTTCAGATTACGGAGTTGTTTGTGGCGGCAAGGGAAGAGAACATCTTGTAAACTTTGAAGCTGAGACGACTACTACACAATGTAGTTGTATGAAATTTAGCTTTGTTGGCATTTTATGTCGTCATGCTCTTAAAGTTCTTGATAAGAAAAATATCAAGATAGTACCACTTTCAATATATATTGAAAAGATGGACAAAAGGATGCAATAGTCAGTGATTATCGTGGTGCTCAGGTTTAAGGCAGGTATCAAGAATCTATTGGAAAATGGTATTCCTATTCAAGTCATGATTTTCAAGAACTGGTGATACTTGCAGCAGAAAATGAAGATATGTACACATATGCGCATCAGAACTCAAGTAAATTGCTCAAGGATTTGGAAGAAATGAATAAAATTTATTTCTCTAGTACTTTGGATCTAGATACTACTACATAAGACGACCTTCCTAGGAATGTGCCTTAACTAAATGATGGTGTCGTGTCACAATGCCCCAGGGGATTAAAAGAAAAGCTATAGGTGGATTTCACGTAAGAAATTCAAGGATCCACTGGAGCAACACAGAAGGCACAAGTCACGAGTAAAAGCTAATATTCTGTCTTTAGATTCCCAAAATTTGGTTATAAATTTTTAGCTTATTATAATCATATGGTACCTTATAAATGTTTTTCTATATGATGTCATATATTTTAGGGTACCTCCAGTACTGGACGAGGCTCGCAACAAAAAAGGGCACAAAATTGGACAAAGTGAATATTAGGAAGAGCATTCTGATAAGGGAGATGAGGTGCTTTTTGATTCATTTGCTATTGTATTCTCACAATCTAGTTTATAGTAAAAGATAAGGCTAATTCAACATTTTTTTTGTAGATATCTACTGCTATATACAGTAATATAAATGACGAGCATGGCACTACTAATGATACATTGTCCCCTGAAACTCAGTTAACTACAAATGTTAGCTAAGTTCAATTGTTATGTTGTCGTTCTCATTTGCGAATTAGACCATTAGTTGATTCTCCTTTTCTTGGTAAGTGTTGTTTGTCGGTACAGTACCCTCTCATCTCAAGGGAATCACAAGAGCTTACAAATGATTATATTACATCTTCCATAAATGTTAATTCTAGTCCAAAGAAATGGCCATGTGTTATATGTCCTTCATTGAGTTACTTCAGGTAAATAATGTGAAATACAAATATTTGTCTTTAGACCTTTCTTGTAACTTTGATTTGATTTTCTAGGCATCCTCAATTTTTTTTAACACTGTGAAATAACATAACCAAGAGGACAATAACTCAGACAAGAAAAAGAGGAGAAGACTGCTACTAGAAGAAACAAAAATAATGGGCTGATCCATTATGAACGATGAACATATAGGCGCAAGCCGTTGTCAAAAGTTTGAAGGATGTAGAGATGCATTGGTTTAGATCACTTGTATCCTTCTATTGAAATAGTGTTTCTGTTATTATTTCTGTTTTTACTCCTTCATAGACTTTGAAAAGAACTAGATTCATCAGTGCTTATACCAGCATTGGTTTAGATTGTACTGCATTCTCATATTGTCAATTGAGGTAACGTTGCTTTGGGTTGGGCTTTTCATGTCCACTTCATATGTTCCTTATCATGTGTGTTTTTTTTTTTTTTTGCAAAAAAGAGCCGTGAACATTCATTTTTGCAATGGAAAGCAATAAGATTTGAAAGTCGCCGAGCTTATTCCTAACTAAAATCATCGACATCATTTAGTGCAGTACAACTGAATCAACTTTGTGTTAAGGCTCTACTCTAGGGTATATGTTTTTTTAGTACTTCTACTTTTTCAAATATTGCTTTGCTACCACGCCAAAAAAACTTTCTACACTTGTGATGCTCCTGCCACACAACCTCTAGCTCCCATTATATATAACTAAGAAAAAAACTAACAAAGATTGCACTTGAACAAGAACTACTACCATTATAACTCGAAACATATGAATCAAATCCGCCATATTAAAATCAATTGACAAAAAAATAAGAACTATGAAACTCTTCTGCCTTCGTTGCATGCATGTATTAACGTCAAAGTTGCTTCCTTTTATTCATGTGTAGGGCATTGGTAGACTCTTCAGGTGCCTGTTATCCAGCTTTCAATGTAGATGATGAAGAAATTGTGTATAATAGCAAATGATTCTTGTGAAACACAGTGGCTGGGTTTTCAACTTTAAGCTCTTTTGATTGTAATCATGAACCAGCCGAACAAGTGTTAGCATTTAGTTTTTGAGAGATTGGGCATTACCAAAATGCCAAATTCATGTTTTGAAAGAACAAAAAGGCACAAGCCAATTTATTCATGTAATAAGTTTGTGCATTACATAATGTTTGAAGGAACATATCAGTGTTTGAAGGATGTAGAGATGCATGGTTTAGATCGTATAAATTCTTATAGTAGCATGGACACAGATAAAAGTCACCACGGCCGATTTGCCCCGGGGGGTGGGGGTAGCAGCCATACTGCTGCTACCTGGTCAGCAATAAAATTTTGTTCTAACTCAAGCGGAGACAAATGGAAGACTCAAAAATTACATACAACATAAGTCTAGACGAGGAGCATCGAGTATCGGAAACTTTTTGGGTTGAAAAGATGACACATATATTTTTAATAAGATCTTTGGAATATTGTGACATTCTACACCACCTACCGTACAAACAAGTATTCGATACCTTTTGCTCCTTTACAGACATTTAATCATCGTTATTACTCTATCTTGATAGCTGTTTCAAACGTGACTAGAAAATGAATAAGAAAGCTTCCAAAGGTATGATCATTGATCAAGATTTGGCAACGAGGAATGTTATTACTATTGTGCTCCCGTATGATTCGATACAACCTGTGCACTTGGCACATAAGTAATAAATATCCTAAACATCCTAAACATCTGCATCACTGGTATGCAATTTATCCTGACTTTAAGAGGGATTTTGATAAGTGTGTTAACAAGTCATTGACAATTGAAGAATTTGGAGGTACAAAAAAAGAAACTTGTTGAGGATATTCATTGCAAGGCAATAATAGGCGATCATTGTATAAAGTCAAACATAAAGGATTGGCATTTATATTAAAAGTTATTTTGCTTTAGAACTGTTGTGTCTCAGCCATCTCACTTAGCACATTAGTTTTGCCCATCTCACTCATTCCATCATTTGTACCCAACAGCTAAGCTCTACAATGTTCATTAACTGTCCGGACCTATACTTAAGCATCTCATCTCGGCACCTTTCCCATAACAAGATCCTTAGGTTTTTTGGTCAATTCTTGCAAAATGAGAGGTTGACATCAACTTACAATAAGACAGATGATTAGTAACTTTCAAGAACACTTCCATGGTTGAGGGAAAAAACATTATTAGACACGAATAACGTAAGAGATCAAAGGCTACTCACTGATTAACACACCCTTAGGTTGGTACTTCTCCCTTGGGTACCACGGCACAAGGTTTATTTCTTTTCTGCATTATGCATTGGTACCAGTGCATATATTTAATTCCATGCTTGTAATTGAATCGGGCTCCAAGGTAACAGTAGAGAGGGTAATTCTACCACGAAACACATAATGCAATTTCATCTCGCACCAAATCCATAAGGAATCAACTTTTGTGAACCTCAGAGTTTGTGCGTTTATGTTAGGTCTCATGTTTGGGACATCTACTGGCAACCCTTAAAAGCAACAAGATTGTCGCATCGTGCAATCCAATAGGTGTCAATCTGATATATCCCAATGAATCAGCGACATACACTGCAACTTAAAGAGCACAAACCAAATACAAGACCACTAGGGAACGAATGGTATACTCTTTTATTTAATTACTCGTAAAGTGCCCTATGCACCTGACCCGCAGCCTAGATGTCAAACTCTCCCCAGTAGAAGCGAAAGTTATTATGTGGGTCCTCTCTTCTTGGGTAATGCTTCCTCTTTGATTACGTTCCCATGCAATCAAACAAGGCCAAATGTACTTTGTATTTGCCTTAGCCTCGCGACGCCCGAAGCTGAGGAGTTTAAAAGACCATACCAAATAACAACTATTAAGGTGAAGCAGAGTCAAAATGAAAGGTGAAATGAAAAAATATATAAACAAAAAAGCTTCTTAGAGAAAGTATGATATGACATACCTGCAACAAACGAGAGATAAGTACATATAGCTATACATTCGCTCCTTATCGCTTTGGCAATGCGTGATACAGGTACACAAGAATGGCTGCACCCCAAGCGTAGTCACAAACATGGTTCACATTCGGTAAAAGAGCCAAGTACTTAACATGAACGACGTTCTTAATACTTGATGGGAATAGAATCACCTTCATCACATACGACAAATAAACCTTTGTATATAACGAGATATCCCCATCTGCAAAATTTTCTAGCAAGTATCTGAATCCTCCTAATAGCCATGTTAATTTGATACCAGCGTTTACAAACGAGATCTCAAAAATTGGACCAAGGTTGTCTCTCTCATATCTCTCGTCTCCAGACACAAGGTTACCACAACAATCTGGTGTTCCAGTCATAGGTTATCTTAAGGTGAACCCGACATCTTCTAAGGTTATTATCACTCTCCAGGAGGAAAATGAAATGTCTGTGTTTCACTTCCCCACCCTTCAATGATTGTCATTATCAGGGATTGGTTTGTTGAGCATGTCACCATATGGAAAAACTTTAAACTCAATCGCCCTCAATAAGAACTTTGGATTTTCATGCATTTTCGGTTGTTAATTGCATGTGTTAGTTCTATCGTATTATGTCTATCTCTTTCCTACCAAATAAAAAAACATATACTTCACACTACGATATTCTTGACTTGAAATGCACAAGTATTAACGAAAAATAAGAGCTTAACTTGCTCATTCCAAATTACTATACTTATGTCGTTTGATTGGTCTTACAATTCGGAAGGATCTTTGGGTCCGAAGTTAAAGTCCATGTTCGACTGAAATTTCAACAAATCTACCAATTTGGTAAGTTGTTTAGTAACATTGGTAAATCTAGGTCTGCCACCACTAGTACATGCATACAACATCATTTATGTACGTACATATATCTACTTGCACATCAGAATCATGCACAAAAACTCAAAAATATCAACAATAAAACACATTTAGGGCTTGAGTTTTTTATACTTACATTATTAATGTTAAGAATTATGGCTTGTTTTGGACATTCTAGGGCATTTTCCTTGCAGATCTTGGGCTGAAACTGGGCTAGCGGCGCTGTCAAGATGATAAGGAGAAAAAAGGCTTAGCAAGATTAGGGGTCGAGAGCTTTCATGCACTACCCCCCCTCCCTCCCCTCCCCTCCCTTCCCCTCCCCTCCTTTGCCTCCCTCCACCACCAATCGTCCACCCTATAATGGGATAAGCAATAGCACGTTCTAGAAAATGGGGTCAAGGGGAATGATAGTCAAAAATACCGTACGGACCTTTATGGGGCGGGTGACTGAGAAAATTAAAATACAAAAGAGATCTGGCCCGTCCATCCGTGAAAAATAGATGGCCAGATTAGCGCTTAGTGATGGAAATGGACCAGCTCCTTACATTTTATCTACAACAAGTAGTTTTTTTTTTTTAATAAAAGCTTGTTCTTCTAAGGTTACTTCCTATATGGCGTATTTGTTTCAAAGGTCATTAGCATATAGTTTGTTACTATGGAAGACCTTCATAGCTAACATGAAAATATAAAAAGTCATTTACACATGCTAGATTCCTTGCAACAAGAAGTTGTTCATCTAATTACAACAACATTCCATGATTGGTTGGCGAGTGAAGGTATCGCGTCTTCGATTTAGATGCAACGGTTTTGATTCACTATATTTGGGTTCATGCATAAATTTATATTATTAATGAAATTCTTCCAAGTAAATAAATAAATAAATAAAGACGAGGAAATATAAGCCTCTTCTTGGTAATCCTATTGCAAATACAAAACCTTAATTCATAATAATAATCATTTCAAATGCGGAATCTTGTCGGTTAGGTACAGGGAACAAAGTGGCCCATGTGTTAGGTAGTATGTTAAGTTGGTTCCCTTATCATATTGTTTGGATTGATAGGAGTAAAATGCACCAATGGTAACCTAATTATGACCCATTTTTCATTATTGTCACTGAAATTAAATTGTTTATTTTTTGTCACTGGACTCACAAATGTATTCAGTCTGGCCATTCCGTTAGCCCGCGTTAGGAAGAGTCTCGTTAAGTGGTCATGTACGAGGCACATGACCCCTACCTCATAAACAAAATTGTCTCTCCAACCTGATTCTTTATTTCTTTTTAAGATAAAAGTGAATTTTACTGAACTCTTTGAATTTTCCTGCTGATATGAGTTCTGATATGTGAACAGGTGCAAGCTTGTTGTTAGCATAGAGCTATACCCTTATGTAGAGTAAAGAAGGAAGATTGTTAGCAGCAATGTCTGCTGTGAATCTTTTTTCCCCAAAATTGAACTTACCCTTTATCTCACCAATCCATGCTAAAACTAATCTTTGTTGTAGACACAATATAAAATACATACACACAAATTTTTGAAAAAAACAGAACACATAAAATGCATTATATCTAAAAAAACACCGAACCTCCAATCTATACAACCACAGCACAATACCACTAGCCACTCAATCACCACACTACACCACTATGAGCTAACACCATCACCAATCAGAATCACCCAAGCCCTGACACAAACACCGCCCAAAACTGAGAAAGAATGGTAGATCTAATGGTGTCAAATCACGTGCGTGTGTTTGTGAGAGAGAGAGAGAGAGAATGGTCATCACCCTTGCGCCGCGCCCTCCCCTCCCCCTTACCCCGCTTCCTCTTCCCCTCTCCTCCCTTAATAATGCCACCATCAAGTGCAACCATCACCCTCGGCTAGTGCCGACCTCCCCCTCCTCTCGTGACCTCCTTTTTCTTCCTCCCACATCATTAACAGACTCATCCCCTAAGCCCGCGATGACGACCGCCATCATGCCCTCATTGACCTCCAAGATACCTGGGTCTTATTGCCGCTCACTAAGGAATGAAGAAAAAATATCATGTTGGTGTGTGTATATATATAGAGCTGATCCGTTGACCCCCCGGGCAACTTAGGTTAAGTTGCCTGTGCGATTTGGCCGTCCATACGCGATCTGTGGACGGTCCAGATCTCTTTAGCTGTCACTTCAGCTGTCCTGAAAGTTTCAGAGCACCGTCTCATCCTCATCTGAGTTTTTTGTCCCTGACGTAAAGATCCGCATCGATTTCTTCCAATATTGACACAAGTCAGTACCATGTTTCTGTCCCTGTAGTGAGGCCTAACTGGATGAGTGCCAGTAGTAGCCGGTCACTTTTTAATCTGGTGATTGCCTTTCGTCGCCAAAACCATGTTGGTCGTGGTGAAGTTGGCAAGGACAGCAGGCCAAGCTTTGAGCTGCATTATTACGACACAGTAGTTTCAGGGCTGCGGCGCTAGAATATCGAGGTTCTTCAGGGAGTCGCGGTTGGATCGGCTTCTTGATCGGATGGCTCCGTTTGATGTGAACGATGCGGGGGATTAGATCACCTTCCAGCATCCAAGGCTGTTGTAGAGTTTTTACCTATTGTTAAGATCGATGCTAAGCAAGTCGCCTGTGATGCACACAGTGCTGTGTGCAAAGAACAATTTCACTCAACTCTAAATTCTTTCTAGAGGGGGAGAGAGAGAGAGAGAGACATGTCAGAAAATTAATGAGAGAAAGGGGAGATAAGGGAGAGAGAGAAAGAGAAAAAAATACTGCCTACTCGTCCACTACATAATGTAGCGAACAAAGCTGGAGGGCATTTTTGTCAAAAAATCATTTGTTACATTATGTAGAGGACGGACTTCAAAAAATATTAAAAAAAAAGAGATCTGGACCGTCCATAGATCGAGTATGGACGGCCAGATCGCGTGGGCAACTTAACCCTAGTTGCCCGCGCGGTCAATAGATCAGCTTCCATATATATATATATATATATATATATATATATATATATATATATATATATATATATATATATATATATATGGGAGCTGATCCATTGATAGCGCTAGCAAAATGGGGTATTTGCTAGCGCGATCTGGACCGTCCATCCCGAAAGATGGACGGCCCAGATCTTTTTTTTTGCGTTTTTTTAAGTACGTCCGCTACATTATGTAGCAGACAATTTTTTAACTTTTTTTGACAATAATACCCTTCGAGTCCGTCCGCTACATTATGTAGCGGACAAGTTTTCAGATCTTTTTTCTCTTTCTGTCTTTAATGTTCTGACAGAAATGACAGAGTCCGTTACGGGTGTAGCGGACAAATAGACAGTCCGCTACATAATGTAGCGGACAAGTAGACAATATATTTTCTGACACATCTCTCTTTCACGTCAATTTCTCACTTTCTCTTGTCCTTTCTCTCTCTTTCTCTCTCTTCTTTTCTCCTCAGTATGTTTGGAACAAGCTCAGCATTCATCCTCCTGTATTGATTCAGCAACTATACCTTTTAACAAACAGAAATTCCAACTGAATGAGAGCAAACAAAGGAGCTAAGATTGGAAAGCTGGAATCCGTGGCTTTCAATTCCAACCGAAGCTCACCGCCTGACTCCTTTGAGCAGAATCCGTGGCTTTCAATTCCTCTGTCTACTCTGATAAACAATATAAACGCACACCCAGAGAGCTAAAAGGCCAGAAAACTCTTTCCTGAGGAAAGACTTGCCACAGTTTTTGGGATATGAAGCATATGTTTGTAGTATCAAGATGATAGGGTGGTGCTGTTCTCGAGAAAATAGAGGAAGAAGAAGAAGAAGAAGCTGTTTGGTTAGAAAGGTTCTGAATTCAGAGATGGGGTCAGAGATCCTCGCTGTCCACATCATCGTCGATGTCCCGGTGCCGCTTGTCCTTCTAGTCCTCCTTCAATATCTTCGCCCAGTCCGGTATGTTCACCGGCAGCGACGACGCCATCCCCCCGACCACCGCCTCAGCCCTCTTCACCGCTGCCAGCGGCTTCTTCCTCAAACTCACCACCGTTTTCCAGTAGTTCGGCGAGACGCCGCAGCCGCCGACCGAGCTCCACACGTCCGATTCGTTGAGCTCCAAGCCCGAGTCTAGCCCGATGAAAAGAAAAGCAAAGCACATATGAGAAGAATTTATTCGGTTGTTGAAGAAGAAGCAAAGCAGGAATGGGGGAGTGGAGTGGGGACAGCGAGAGAGAGAGAGAGAGTCAGAACAGAAATGAGAAAGAAAGGACAGAGAGTGAGTTAGTCAGAAAGTCCGCTACATTATGTAGCGGACAAGTTTTCAGAGAGTATTTTTATCAAAAAATGGTCCGCTACATAATGTAGCGGACTGATTTAAAAAAAAGTCAGAACAGTAGTCTCGATAGTCCGCTACATTATGTAGCGGATGGGCACAAAGGGTATTTTTGTCAAAAAATTGTCCGCTACATAATGTAGCGGACGTACTTAAAAAAACGCAAAAAAAAGATCTGGGCCGTCCATCTTTCGGGATGGACGGTCCAGATCGCGCTAGCAAATACTCCATTTTGCTAGCGCTATCAATGGATCAGCTCCCTATATATATATATATATATATATATATATATATATATATATATATATATATATATATATATATATATATATATATATATATATATATATATATATATATATGTTAAGTGATCACATGATGAGAACAAGGGGCAAAACCGTCACTTCACTTCTCTTTCTCTCTCTCTCTCTCTATATATATATATAGAGAGAGAGAGAGAGAGAGAGAAGTGAAGTGACGGTTTTGCCCCTTGTGCTCATCATGTGATCACTTAACAAGAAAAGATTAACACCGTCTGACATAATGGTCTAATTGAACAAATTTGTGAATTTAGTGACTAAAAAAATTTAGTTCAGTGACCATATTGAAAAATAGATCATAGCTCGGTGGCCATCGGTGCGTTTTACTCAATTGAAAAGGTTCATACTCAATTGAGTTCTTAAGATGTAAAATGAAACAAATTTTATTTCAGTGACCATATTGAAAAATAGGTCATAGCTCGGTGCCGATTGATGCATTTTACTCAATTGAAAAGGTTCATACTTTAGTAATACAACTCATTCTTAAGACGTAAATCCTTCATTGATCAATAAAATGCTTCATCATAAAACAATTACTGTAGCAGAAGATATGTTCGAAGAGTTCATGCCAAGAAAAACTGAGTTTGCGTTGATAGCGGTAGCAAAATAAAAAAAATTTGCTAGCGCGATCTGGCCGTCCACGGGCGATCTATGGACGGTTCAGATTTTTTTTTACGTTTTTTTAAAGTCTGTCTGCTACATTATGTAGCGAAACAGATTTTTTTTACCATATTACCCCTACGTCTGTCTGCTACATTATGTAGCGGACAGATCTTTTTACCATATTACCCCTACGTTTGTCCGCCTCATAATGTGGCGGACGACCAAAACCTATCTTGTTCTTATTTTTGTCAGAGACTGTTGGAATGATAGCAGCCGCCCCTTCTTTTCTCTTTCTCTCTCTCCCTCTCTCTCTCTCATCTCCTATATTCTCCTCTTTCTTGCTTTTATTCTTCTTTCTTGCTTTTATTCTTCTTCTCCCTCGTGATTTTACAAATATGCTTAGTGGAACTAGATGCGGCAGCAGGTGACGAAGTCGAGAGCAGCACAAGGTGATGTTGAAAGTGGTGAGGGTGATAGCTGCTGCTGTGGGTGGATTTTGGGACGGCAAGATCTTATATATATTAGATTTAGGTTTGGGTTTGGTGTCGACGGTAGCAAGATCTAATATTGTCAACCATTGACAAGTAGCAAGATCATGTAATCACTAAGAAAATTCACGATGAAATCACTAATGATCAAGGTTATGTTATGTCATTCAAAGGAACCTGAGTATGGTATACTTGAACTTCCGCAGGAAGAATGAGGGCTTGAACTGTCATTACACATGGAATGGTCCAATGGTAGAGAACCAAAAATGGAGAGAGAGTGGGGTATCTGGGTCTGGCGGTTTCGGGCTCAACTCCATAAGCATTTGCACGCTACTGTTCCTAATTGAATCCAAAAATCCTTTTAAGAATAGAAGTATTGCTGACGATGAGGTCGAATAGTTTGTGCATTCAAAAGGTTGATCCCATATCTCTCTAAACAGCTGCAGAAGAAGGCGACAGCCACCACCGTAAGACGCGATCGAGCAAGACAGAGTCGTGGGACTTCCGTCGTGGGCCTGCAGTCTACCCTCCCCTCCCCCAGCTACCTCCCGCCACGACGGCCTCCTTTGCAGATCTACCATCTTCTGATCTTCATAATATGACATAGACAATGGGTACAAGGGAGAGGGAGAAGATGAAGAGAGAGAGAATAAAAGGGGTTGTCTCTCTTTTTTCAGATCCGACATACGGTACGGGTTGTCTCTTTTTCAGTTTGCTACATTATGTAGTGAACAGATATAAAAGGGGTTGTCTCTCTATTTTCAGATCTGACATACGGTGGTACGAGTTATCTCTTTTTCTGTCCGCTACATTATGTAGCGGACAAATATAATTGGGAATTGATGGGTATATTTGTCAAAATATCGTCCGCTACATTATGTAGCGGACAGACTAAAAAAAGGCAAAAAAAAAGATCTGAACCGTCCACAAATCGCACGTGGACGGCCAGATCGCGCTAGCAAAATCTCCTATTTTGCTAGCGCTATCAATGGATCAGCTCCCTATATATATATATATATATATATATATATATATATATATATATATATATATATATATATATATATATATATATATATATATATATATATATATATATATATATATATATATATATATATATATTGTTGTTGTTGTGCATTATACTCGTTGTGTGTAAATATTGACTTATTCATTGTTTTTACCTAGTGTGACTTGTCAAATCTTACTCAAATAATTTATGACTACTATTCCACATCCAACGTAACAATTTGTCAAAAGTAAAAAATGATAGTTCAATGAAACCGAGGAATCAAAGTTTTGTAATTTTTATCCAATAAAACAGAGGGATAATGGCCTTGTTATTTTGTATCAGTGTAAAAGAGGTGTAATAGTCATGTATTTATTTATTTATTTATTTGCAGCAGTCAAAAAATTAGTTGCATGTGATTATATTACTCCACCTTGCACTTGTGATATTGAATATAAAGTACCATTGATGATACAAAAAGAGTCGATAAGACCTTCTTCTCTAAAATACTAGTCCTATAAAGTTGATCTCACATAAGGAAGTTCGGTACCTACAAAAGCTGGTTATTTGTGTGCAATTCTCGTAAAGGTCAAACATATATGTAGTCTTCACAATGCAAAAAACGCTCGCACAATTTTATTAATTTTGTTGATCTCTTTTCCTGATATGAGCTCCGATCAGTATTCTTCTTCGTACGTAATGTGCCTCAAACGCTGCACCTGAGAATTTCTCGCTCCAACTACAAAGTTCGATATGTTCTCTCTAGAAAAAAAATTATTTGCATACACATTTGAATATTTGTCATGAAAATTCTAAAAACTTTGGGAGAAAAGTGGAGAATGTTGCTCCATATATATATATATATATATATATATATATATATATATATATATATATATATATATATATATATATATATATATATACACACACACATACACATGTAGACTTAGAGTTGTCAAATGGGCCGGGCGGCCAGCGGGTTGGCCCGACCCGGCCCCTTTCTGGCCCGGGCTGGCCCGTTTCTGGCCCGGGCTGGCCCGGCCCCTTTCATGAACAGTGCTAGCCCGGCCTTTTAGGGCCTGGGCCTGAGCCAGGCCTGCATTTTCCAAAAAAAAGCCCTGGCCCGGTTTTGGCCCAGCCCGGGTTTGGCCCGGTTCAGGCCTGGGTTTGGCCCGACCTGGGTCTGGCTCGGTTCAGGCCCCCCTCTTTACTTTTGAAATTTCACTTTTCCCCCCAATGGATTTATTCCCCTTTTCCCCTCTAAACAATACCGAAGATTTAAGTAATGCGAAGAATAATAACACATCTTAAAGTCTTTGATTTTTTTTCTTTATAAATATAGTGGTCATGGGATCAAGTAGATTTTCAACATCTTTATGTATTGAAATTGCTGACCCCAATGTATCGTGTACCCCACATTTGTTGTATTTTGTCAATTTATGTTACAATTTGAGTAGGCTGGAACTTGGAATCTGCTTTATTTCAACACAGATATTGTTTTGTGCCCAACCATGGGCTTCAGATAATCGAACCTAATTCCAGTTCTAGTGTTCAGATTGCCCAAAATTTGGTTTAAAAGAGAGATTGTATAGAGAAGATTCAAAAGATATTTCCTTTTAAATGTAAGTTTTATCAAGAAGAGTAGCTTTGTTCTCGACTTTTAAGCTCCATCAACGGATGTGCATTGCATAGCTTCACACAATGAACCTAAAGCCAGTGGCGAAGGGGAGGGGTAGCACTGTCGCGTGCCCACCCCCATCTTTTGGCATGAAGTTTTTCTTGACAATTTGGTTTTTATCTTTATGATGATGATATTTGTTATTTCATGTCCCTTTGAGAATTTATCATTATTGAGAACCTTTTTGAAGCCAAACTTGTTGATTTAGTATATTGAATTAGTCTTATCATATACCGTAAAACATATTCTTACACATCAATCTTTTTAACTCTTGTCGCTATAGATTTGTAGTAAAGCGTTGATTGCTGTTAGGGACGCTTTAATAAAGCGTCCCTAATAGTAAATTACCATAATTAAAAAAAACTCTTACCTTGAATAACAAGAAAATGCCAAAAAAAAAATTAAAAAAAATTTTGGGCCCGGCCCCGGCCCAAAGCCCGACCCTAAATGTTGGGCCTAGGGCCTGGGCTAGGACCGGGCCCAAATATCCCCAGAATCAAGCCCGGCCCGATTTGCTGGAGGCCCGATGGGCTTGGGCCAGCCCAAGCCCGGCCCATTTGACACCTAAACTAAGCCCAGGACGAGCCCAGAACAAGTACTAAGCCCGACCCGCAATAAGACGAACATTTAGACTACAAAAACCCTAAAAGCCTTCATTGATATATTCCTCCTCGTATAGTGGACAACGAAAGAGAAACCCTAGTCTTTTGTTAGAGCTGTTCGGAGATCCGCCGCCGTGGAAGGAAGAGCACAAAATGGAGACGGCCAGGACAGTCAAAGACGTGTCGCCTCATGAGTTCGTCAAGGCTTACGCCGCGCATCTCAAGCGCTCCGGCAAGGTTCATCTCTCTGTCTCTCTTGCTACCTCTTGGCATTGGAATTTTATTTGAGCTTTTGCGAATCCTTTTGATGGATTTAGTACCACGTGAATGTGGAATTGAACTCGAACGGGAAGTCCAGGGTAAAAGCAACGACGAAGTCTACCATCTATGTCTACTAAATCTATCTTAGGAATCCGTTAATGTTTGATTTGCTAACGTTTAAATTTAGGTTCTCATCTAGGTTATCTTTGCTCATTGTTGGGTAAACTATGGTTAAAGTAATGATGTCTGTCTATGATTTGAGGTTCTAGGTGCCATCAACTTTTTAAATCGTTTTTGTTTTTGCGTTTCAGTTTTGTGAAATGTTTACACTATAAGGGATTACAATCTTGTAGCTACCTGTCACTTACCGTGTTGTGATCATCATCGTTTGAGCATTTTGGTATTGATTAAATATGGGAGAGGCTTTCGCGTCGGCGATTAAGGGTTTATCTTGTTCGTCAAGGCTACTTTTGAATTAAGGAGGCGATTGGCAGAGTTAGGTAAGATTTTTGTACTGTTGTACTTGCTCGTGTACTGAAAATTTGGGCTGTTGTGGTCTCTGAGGTGGTTGTTAGTGTTTCATCTGTTGCACCGGGAGATAACCTTTATCGGAAAATAATTGCATCCCCCTTTGTAACTGTGCCGTAGGGTTCATTTAAGCCTATGGTCTAAAAGTTTGTATAAAAAAAATTGTGCTGTGCTTATGAATCCATCATTCAAATCTTTTTGTTCAAGGTCATCAAGTCATTATGACTGATTCGTTTTTCACCAGTCCTCTACTTTAAAAGAAAACAAAATTGGCAAGCCTTCTGTTTATGAAGGGCTAGCATTTGAAACACTATCGCTTTCCTCGTAGTTTATCTCCTGGTGTCAAAATTAGTTCTCCAAGAGTTCTTATTTATGTTATTATTTTTTTTTCTTTTGTGAGTATTGCTGCATGAGTATCGTGGAGTTAACGGGAGATTATTCAACTGAGTTTTTATCTGTAAAGTTCCACTATCAAGTGGCGTTTCCCTGAAAGCTATGCCACGACCTTTCCTTTAAAGTCTTTTACTTTGTCACGTTGTAGTCCTCTGATTCCTTCCTGTTCCCTATTTCTGTCTGTCAACTTATTTTTGTTCCTATACTTAATTTGATTTATATAATAAGCATGTGAATATATTCATCCATTTTTATCCTCCAAGCATGAATGCTAAAGTATAGCATTTGTGCTGTATTTTGAGGTAAAATTTGATAATGGATATGTTGTACAGACGCAAATTAGATTAAAGAGATTCTAGGTTTGGTGAGTTAAGCAGATTGGTGAGTTTTTGTTAAGCTTTACTATAGAGACTGGTAGTTAATAACCCAAAGGACAGCTATTTATCAAGCCAGAAAGGAAGTACATGCTCGTTTTGTTGGATTGGTTTCATTTATGTACTGCTTAAAGTGTGTGTGTGTGTGTGTGATATCTACAAATGGGATTCATTCTAATCTCATTTGTTACATTTTTTCAGAGTTTTTATTGGAGAGATTATCCTTGGTAACTGCTAATCTGGTAGTGATGCATAATGACATTAAATGTTCTATAACGTGTGGTGTCAGTGTTCTCTCTTTACATTTTTGGTGGCCCAGTTCTGATCTGACTTGTATCCCTCTTTTTTACAATAGATTGAGCTCCCACACTGGACTGACATTGTGAAGACTGGTACATTCAAAGAGCTTGCTCCATATGACCCTGATTGGTACTACATCAGAGCAGGTATGTTGGTTCTCTTCTTTAATGGCAGCAAGCGACGTGCACATATTTGTCAGTTATCTCTGACATTCTGACATAAATTATTTTTCATACTCAATTTGGGGTGCAGCATCTATGGCAAGGAAAATCTATCTGAGGGGAGGTATTGGTGTTGGTGCTTTCCAGAGGATTTATGGCGGACGCAAGAGGAATGGTAGTCGTCCACCTCATTTCTGCAAGAGCAGCGGGGGCATTGCTCGTCACATACTTCAGCAATTGCAGACAATGAACATTGTCGACTTTGACGCCAAGGGGTGAGTTTCTTTCTGAGTAAGTTTTCGTGTATTATCTTTTGTAAGTGGCAACAGCAAGGGTTACTTCCTGCTGTATCCCCACAGTTAATGTATGTTTGGGTGCAAGCTGTACTTATTGATGCTCTTTTTCTTGTGTACTAGTGGGAGAAAAATCACATCCAATGGACAGCGGGATCTTGATCAAGTTGCTGGAAGAATTGTTGTTACCCCTTGAAAGAGATTTATTAAGTTTTCTTATCAATGAATCGGTTATTCGGTTTTTCTTGAATCAAACGGACCTTATGGTACTCTTAAACCAATTTTCCTACTTGTCTGCAAGAGATTCCTGATATGGATGTGGCTTTTTGAGGTAGTCTGCTTGTTTATCTTCTTGTTTTCTTCGTAATGGTCATTCGGCTTTGTTCCATGACGAATGTTCTAAGCAAATAGTGTTTGTACGTGCAAGGATCCATTTTTGGCGTGTGATTTTTTTAACCATAAAACTGTTAGTTGATGAGCTAAGTTACCAACTTGCCGAGCAGGAGTGGAAGCGAGCACAGGGTGAATTACCTTCGTTTCTGGCCCCATGATTCCCCTCCTCGGTGTGTGTTACGCGTACTGAGCTTTATATATGTCCCCATGATCCTCCTCAGTGAGGAGATATGGGGCCCAAAAAGGAAAGTGAGGGATGAGGTTTCTCTAGCTTTTGGTATAGCGAGCCCGTTGTAAGAGGGGCGCATGGCGGGCTCTTAGTTCGGTTTTAAGTAGAACGCTCCTGATAATTGTGTCATTGTGCCTGTGCTGTGAGGGCTCTCGGCCACATGGCTTAAGTAACCTCGTGTATGTTTCGGTCACTGATCTTGTTTCTGCATCAAAAAGATTTATGGGTTGCAATTCTGTTCAATTCCTCCAAAGGTGATCTAATGAAAATTTTAGTGAAATGTTAGTGGGGATTAAATTAAATTAAATAAATAAAAAGAAGAGCAGACAACACAGGTCCACGTGGTTAGGTTAGGAGGGTGTCTAATTTGGGTTTTGATGAATAATAATAATGTATCAAACATTGATGATTAGGTTTCACAATATTGGAGTCACTCCATGTACGCACATTATTTACACACGACATGATACATGGTCTTGATGACTGCATCCCAAAAGCTTAAAGATGGAACAAAATACGTTGCAACAAGGTGGAGTTGAAGACTAGACTGAGTCACTTTCAAGAAACTTCCAATGACTATGACCAAATCGTAAGAGATTTCATGCTCGTAAGGGAGTTTATAGTTTTCCAGACCAGTGTGTTGAGTTGTTTTTCTCAAAGTTGTTTTCGAGGGCAAATTTTCGTTCGTGAGTAGTGTTTTCCACTGTCTTACCTTTGAAGAATGGACGACTCAGTGGAACTTTTTGGAGAAAATAATGCCAAAAATATGAAGAAAAGTCGATTATTAGGGTTAGTAGGCTTCATATGATGTTATAGTAGTTGAACAATCGACTGTAACGTGAATTTTCGAGTTATGATGCAAGTTTGACATCATAGTCGATTGTATTATTGGTTGTGTAAAAAGGGAAAGAATATAACTAGCACATCTCATCACATTCTGTTTGACAAGTTCAACACAAGACCTTCGGCCATAGCCAATGCTAGCCAAAAAAAGCCTCTAAGAGAGGCGAAAAAGGGAAAACTCAACCCCTTGCCGCTACAACTTCTCCATCTCCGTTTCCATCGCCACCGCAGGTTTTCCCGGCGAGTGGCGATGAGGTAGTCATCGTAGTCATGTTTTCTTAGGGTTGTAGTGAGGGATCTTGGTGGCGAAGGTGAGCTGGATGGGGTTTGTCATCGGATTGCTCTTGTCTGGTTAATTCGCCAAATTTTTCGGCGTCGAAGTTCAATTCAGGGTTTAACAAGGGTAAGCTGTTCGAATCCTTAGGGCTTTTTGTTTGGGTTTGTCGTGGGTTTCAGGAGTAGGTCTTTTAGCCAACAGGGTTGGTGTTTGTTACGCCGCAGTGGGTGGGTGATCGTTTGGTGAGTTTAGGTCAAGGCTTTTGCTTTGGGCTTATTGTTGCCCAAGAAAAAGGGTTCGCTGCTACGCGGAAGTGTCACAAAGGATGCAGTCTGAGTCAGCTTCCAGGTAGGCAAAGTGGGAGACAACAAGGATGGAGTAAGGGCTGAGAGCAAGGCTCCCCAGACAGGTCGCGAGGGCTGGCAGAGCCGCGCAGGCAGGGCGACGACGAACAGGGCCGGTGGTCGACAGTCCGAGTCGAGGGTGCAGCGTCAAGGGTCCGGTGACAGAAGTCCAAATCTGTTTCTCTCACTAGAATTCCAGAGAGAATAGGCTTTTTAGAGAGAGAAAGCAAAAATGTCAAATGAGAGATAAGTCCTTGAATAAGCTCCAAAGTCCACTATTTATAGGCAAAAATGTGAATGTGTCATAAGTTGACATGTGTCGTCCCCTGGGAGCGGCACATCACCAGGGGGTCCAAAGTACTGATTCTCCGTTGAACTGCCGGCCCCCAAGTTCGTGCTGCCCTACCCTTGCAACATCTCTATGCCTGTCTAAGGAGACTGATCATGCCGCAGTAGCATGGTCAGAGTAGCTCGTTGCCCCAGCCACCAGTCCAAGCCCTTACTGAATCCCACGAGGTGCGTCAAGAGACGCGTAGAGAGGACCTGACAGCGTTGAAGGTTGCCCCTGTAGCCAACTACCAGGCGGACTAGGAGAGATGCCCTCCGAGGACCTGCTCCCGTCCCGGAGTGACCCGAGGGTCATTGCCCTGGTGGTGTCGATGATCAACAGCAATATGAGTGGGCATCGTCGCCGCTCAGTGCTTAGAGTGTTGCGGGGAAGTCTTCGTGTCGGAGCCCCCTGCGAGTGTGATGCTGATGGCTTTAAGGTTGTGTCGGCAATGGCTTCAGTGTTATGAGCCCATCCCGCTGCGAGGGCCGGAGCCCCCGGTGATTATGCCTGCGATGGCTTTAAGCCCATCCCGCAGTTTGATTGAGCCGGCGATGGCTTTAAGCCCACCCCGCAGTTTGATTAAGCCGGCGATGGCGTTAAGCCCATCCCACAGTTTGATTGAGCCGGCGATGGCGTTAAGCCTATCCCACAGTTTGATTGAGCCGGCGATGGCGTTAAGCTCATCCTGCATTTTGATTAAGCCGACGATGACTTTAAGGTTGTGAGCCCATCCCGCAGTTTGATAGAGCCGGGCGATAGCGTTAAGGTTGTGAGCCCATCCCGCAGTTTGATTGAGCCGGCGATGGCGTTAAGCCCATCCCGCAGTGAGGGGTCCTTGTGCCGGAGCACTACGAGTTGAGCCCCCGAAATGCTGCACACTCCGGAGAATGGGTCTAAGCATGTTCCACGTCCATGGCGGGAGCGCATGGTGTGGTGAATAAGTGTGATGCCCAGAGGCCTGTAATATGATTGTGGCGCATGGGTGTCGTGCCTACAGCACGAGGCAATACTTGGTGCATTGGGCACATGTTGAAGTGACGCACGGGTGCAGCGACGAACGTTGTGGAGCAATACGTGGTGTCGGGGGCATGCATGAGAAGGGCGCACGAACGCGGCGATGAATGTCGCGGAGGAATACTTGGTACCGGGGGCACGTATCATGAAAAGGGGAGCACGGGCGCGGTGGCGAACGTCGCAGAGACAATACCTGGTGTCGTGGGCACATGTCATGGAAGTGGTGCATGGGCGGGGCGACGAACGTCGCGGAGCAATACTTCGTGCCGGGGGCACGTATCATGACAATGGCGCACGGGAGTGGTGATGAATGTCGCGGAGCAATACTTGGTGCCGTGGGCACGCAACATGAGAAGGGGCGCACGGGCGCGGCGACGAACGTCGCGGAGCAATTGGTGTTGAGCGAGCATTATAGAAAGCAAGATGCATGATGGCGGGGTTTAGGAGTGACCCCTACAAGACAAAAGGGTGGCCGACCCCCTTGGAGAAGGGGTGGCCGACCCCCTTTGAGAGAGGGTGGCCGACCCCCTTCAGGGGGCGAGCCCTTTTTCTAAGCGTTTTGACTATGTTGACGTCGCTGCATTGGTGATGCATATGAATGCTCGAAAGAAGATACGCTTTGACCGGGTGATGGCATTGAATAACTGACCGTTGACTGGGTGATGTGTCGCACAATGTGGGTCCCTTAGCGGGCCCTGGGGTGAGACCAGAATAGGGTGTGAATATAAGCTCCCTACATGGGGTGTGCGCGGAGGGGCAACCCGAGCGGACGCCGCACGCATAAACAATGTGGCTTGCGATCGGGTAGTGGGGGCAAAAATGGAATGTTACGTTAAAAACATTGTGTTGTGCGAAAGAGCGTATTCGTGCAAAAAAACAGAGTTGTTGGGTTTTGGGGAAAATTTGAGTTGGATTTAGAATGGGCGGTTGAGATTTAAAGTTGTCCCTCCCCTATAAATTGTGGAGGGGGAGGGGAGTTTCAAAAAAAGCATTTGCATTCTGTCAGTCCAGAGAGAGAGAAGAGAAGAGAGAAAAAAAATGTAAGATGGTGAGAGAGGATAAACAAGTGGCCGAGGGGTCAGCCAGTGATGGGGGTCGGCGCAGGTGGGGAAAGGGAAAGAAAGGATGAATGGGGAAGGAGGGAAGAGAGGGGAAGTGGTTCGGCCTCACTGGGGGCGGCCAGCCAGGGTGGTCGGCCACACAGGGGGTCGGCCAGCCAAGGGAGTCAGCCTCATCCGGGGAAAGAGGGGGAGGGAAGTCGGAAGGGAGGAGAGGGGAGAAAGGGGAGGGGGTCGGCCGCACAGGGGGTCGGCCAGCCAGGGGGTCGGCGGGGCCAAGGGGTGGAACGAGGGCCACCCCCGTCAAGCCGATGCTGGTTCCAAAAAAAAGTTAAGCAAAAGATGTGGGCAAAGCCATGGGGTGTGGCGGCTAACGCATCACGACCACCACGGGTTATGACGACGGAATCAGTGGCCGAGCCGCCGACAGATGAGGCCAGAGTTGCGCCGGGTGAGGAGACAGTAGTTCCCTTGACTTTTGATGATGGTGGAGTGAGATCGTATGATCCGAATCCAGACAAGACGAACACACTGCTGGGAGTGAAAGCGGTAGTGCCACCCGTACCTGATCGTGAGCTGTGGACGGAGCTTGCCATTAGGGTGGCTGATGGAGCTTTCACAGTGCCGTGGAGTAGTCCGTCAATGGGAGAGGAGCCACGGGCGCCGTCACCATATGTGCGTGCCCTGAGCTATGAGGAGGCGCATGTGATGTCGCCGAGATATGTTCCGGGGTTGTTGGTGGAAAGAGAGGATATACCATGGGCACTTATAGTGTTCAAGGGACATGGAGCGATGCCAACCGGGTGGGACTTCTGGTGTCAGCACATGGTGGAGACGCCGCAGTGGGAGGCGCTATTGCAGAGGTTGGGGTTGCTGCCGGCGGTGGACATTACGGGGAGGGATCTGGAGTTGTATAGGGATACGCCCGGGATGACCCTACTGCTGTCGAGGTGGAGCATTCAGACACATACCTTTGTGACTGAGTTTGGAGAGATCGGGGCGACGCTGCTGGATGTGATGATGCTGACGGGGCTACCGATGCAGGGAGAGTTGGACGCGCGTACGACGCGGCTCAGTGGTGAGGAGCGCTTGTTGCAGACGCAGTTGCTGGATATTTTAGGGGAGACGAGGCAGCACCGGAAGGGAACATACGGTGGGTGGCTCCGACTGGTCTATGGTACAGCACAGGCGAGGTCAGGGCAGAGATTGGGCGTTGATGCTCACTTTGTGATAGGCCCATATCACAAGGACGAGCGGTATGAGATGGTGGCCTTCCTGACGATGTTCTTGTCGAGGTGAGTATCGTACTTTCCATAGATTGTATTTGTGCATGTGACTTTATTTGACGCCGCGTATAATGAGTTGATGTTTGCGTGCAGGTTTGTGTTTGAGGGGACGCCAGAGGATGGTTATTCTCCGAGGGTGATTCCCCTGGCGATTCGGATGGCGCAGGGGAAGCGCGTAGGGCTGGCCCCTGTGCATCTAGGCACCCTGTACTCACGTCTGGATCAGTTGGTGAATGACGTGAAGCGGTCGCATGGGCGGTACCAAGTGGCGACGTACGTGGACTGGATGTTTCTGCAGAGGTACCTATACGAGTGCTTTCCAGATTATCGTTTGGTAGGATTCTCGCGCCAGCATCCGGTACCGATGATGAGGACGATGACGCATGGTAGCAGGTCACAGGAGGTGGCGATGTGGTGTAGCGGATCACGGGCGTTTGCATGGTTGGGCATCAAGAGGCCTGATTGTCCGCTGTCACGGCTGATAGATTCGGGTGAGGCGTGCTTGGCTCGGCCGTACAGAGATATGCATGCGTCGTATGGAGTACCCCCTGGTTGCATGGACAGGAGATGACGAGGGACTGGACCAGGAAGGGGGCCTTGGCACCGGCGGATGTTGTGCTCTTGGTGGCCTACTTTTTGGGTTGGCTTCCGGTGATGACTGACGATGGTGGGAAGCCCGCGGAGAACCTGTATTACGTGGCCCGGTATTGCCCAGACTGATTTTCACTAGCGTTCAGCTATGACTTGGAGCCGCCGTGTGGATACCGCGGTCCATGGAGTGTGACGACCTTGTTTGGGTACACGCAGTATGATAGAGTCCGTGAGTGGCCGACACCGGTGACAAAGTGGAGACGGCCGGGGGCAGTGACTGCGGGGTACGCACAGTGGTGGGAGCAACTGCGTGTGAGTTGGGCGGGGGTGGTTGGCACAGCCATCAGGTACACGTCGTCTGGTAGACGTGTTCGCATGTGACCGGGCATTGAGTCTGATATCGGTGACAGCTCTGAGGCAGGCTGGCATGCTGGCGCTAGTGTCGGGGAGTGCTACTGGGGGCTCTGAGAAAGATCCAGACGAGGAGCCGACAAGGAGGGTGAAGGGTCTGAGGATGAGGCTCCGGGGGAGGACCGTGGAAAGGAGCCGGCGATGCCGTCATGGTGGGTGCCAGGGGCCAGCAAGGGGCCGCTGTTGGCGTTTCGGGTAAGTATGATGGAGAGTGCTCGTCAGGCGAGTGCAGGCACTTCGGGCTCACGCCTGGCAGGGTCGAAGAGGCTGCGAGAGGCATCAGAGGAGCCAGCGGTTGAGGTAAGACTTGCTATTACTATTATATTATTATTATTATTATTTTATATTTTTTATTAAGTCTTGGTTGTTAAAGTCATAATACAAAGAGTTGATGTACTGACAGTTCCTTTGATAGGAGGATGAGGAATAGACAATGGAGAGAGTCGGTGATGCAGGTGCGGCTGCCGAGGCAGAGGCAGAGACAGAGGAGGCGGTGGTAGTTGAGGTAGATGAGCCGGCAGGCGGGGGTGAGCTGGAGGCGGTTGATACGTCAGGGGCTGGCGTGAGCGACAGGGTGAGCCCACCGCCGGGTGCTGAGGAGAGAGTGGAGGAAGTGTATGGTGGAGTTGTTAATGAGTCACTGATGTTTGATGCCAGTGGCTACTGGTGGACAGGCACAGAGGCGGCGGTTGTGGTGGTTGAGTGGGAGGACCTTGTGGAGTTGGAGCCTGCGGTGGCACCCCCGGCTATGGAGTCAGAGATTTTGGTACAGCCTATTGCGGAGCGTCAGCAGGACGCGTTGTCGGGGTCGGCTATCGAGGCGGGGGCGATATTGATGGCGATGCACTCGATGACCGTCGGTGCACAGGCAGTGGGAGGAGTGCGGGAGAGGCCTATAGTGGTGGGGAGCGGTGTAGTGGTTGGTGAAGCAAGTAGAGGATCGTCGTGTGGGCAGGCCGACGTTGTATCGTGGGAGAGTCTCCAGTTGCCAGCTGAGATAGTTCGCCGGTTAGAGCTGGTGAAGGTAGCGTACCCGTAGACGTTTAAGGGAGTGACTGTAGAGAACCCAGTGCTGCAGATATGCAGGGTTCGTAGAGTAATTACTGCCCTTTGCGAATATTCCTGTGACGGGCTGGTCGACAGCGTTCATTGAGCGGTTGCTGAGAGAGTTTGCGTCGTTCACCTCTCTAGGCTTGCAGTTGGATTGGATGGCTGATTTCTTGAGGTAGAGGAGCAAGGGCAGTGCCATGGGGGAGAGGATGGCCTTGGTGCAGATGGAGGCAGTGCTACTCAAGAGGCGGCGCACAGGGCTGGAGATGGAGCTGTCCGAGATTAGCGGAGAGCTGGTCGTGATCGACAGGGAGGTGGCGGAGATAGAGAAGTAGCTGACCGAGCTATAGAGACGGTTGAGTGACCTGCAGAGGCGGCGGGCTGATTTGGAGGTTCGAGAGGCTGAGCGTCTGAGGCGGCAGGCCGAGCGCGAGGCGAGATGGTCGGCGATGCAGGTTCAGCGTCACACATTGGAGGCGTCTTGCTCTCATCCGGTGGCAGTGTTGTTATCTAGCTTTCTGTAGGGCCTACGATGAATCGATGTATAAACAACGCCCGATAGTGGCCGATATATATATATATATATATATATATATATATTTCTTGTTGGCGTTATGAACATGGTTGTGTGTTGTCTTATTGGCATTTGTTGTGGGTGCATAGCGCTCTTGTTCTTTGTTACGATTGTCAAATGTCTTATGTTTGATGGTTGTCCATTGGTGTTCCTCCCTTCCCGTCGAGGGCAAACAACTTAGTGACTAGGAGTGAGTAAAAAAAGGCAGGCTAAGCATGAACATATGTAGTGAACCGACTGTATATGGATAGTGCTCAGATTAAAATGTTGTTTCATAAAAAGGAACTTGTAATGAGCAACAAGAGTTACAAGTCCGGATATGCGTGTAAAGGGCTGTAAATGAACCGAATTGTTCACGAACAGCTCAATGTTCATTCTCTTTAAAACTCGTTCATGTTCGTTCATCAGCGACTCCACATTTCACACTCGTGCCCCCTCTCTCATCACTCATCACGTCGGTCATCACACAGTCACACCGTCGACCAGCCCATACCCCACGCTGCCGGCCAGACTACTGCCCATACCTCCGACCAGATCACAACCCACGTCCATGCTAGACCACCACCCACACCGCCTCCTTCTCTAAGATACTCGAACAGTCAAACACCATCTGCCCCTTCCCCTCTCTCACTCTCACTCACAAATCACGATACCTATCTTCACCGTCGTCATCTCCCCTTCGCCGGATTCAGCCTACGTCGCCGGAGTCAACTTGCCTCGCCTGATTTAAGAGGCAAAGCCATGTTTTCGAGCTGCAAATCTGCAAAACCAGGGGCGTGAAGAGCATCAACCCGTTGTATATGTCTTCCTCACCGATCGATCATGATGTTTTTATTTTGCATCTATCATTGTATCTCGTATATGTGTACTTGATTTTTCTTAATTTCTCTTTTGTAACAGATTCTTGTTTTTGATTGCTTGAACAATTTGAGATTTTGAGTAAATTAGGGATTCGATTGAGGTTAAACGCGAACTCGAGCTGAGTTTTCAAACTCGAGTTCGGCTCGTATTGTTAAACGAGTTGAACGAGTCGAGCCCGAGTTTAACCTTCCCGAACTCGAGCCGAGTTCGAACATGGATGGTTTGGCTCTTGACGAACTCGAGCCGAGTTCAAACATGCCAAAATTTAAACGAACCGAGTTTGAACACACCCATGTTCGGCTCAAACTCGATTCGTATACACCTCTATGCGTGTATATACAACACAATGTTGTGTAAGTGTTCTAAACTGCGTGTGGGAGGTCGTGGGGAACAAGCTACAATTGGTCACGCGTAATATTTTTTTAGGTAGCGGCTGTTGACAGGGGGCATGAGCCGTCCGTCATTAGGGTTGAGCAGGAGGTATGAGCCGTTGCTTCCGACTGTATGCACTTCAAATGGTCCCTCCCAGTTGGGTGTGAATTTAAGGGCTGATAGGTTGGTCCGCACATCCTTGGTGGCTCGAAGGACAAGGTCGCCCTCTACGAAGGAGCGGGGTTTGACAGTCTTCCCGTGGGCTTTGACAAGTTGTTCGTGGTGTTTCTTCATTCGGCGCATGGCGTTGGCTCTTTTTTCATCGAGGCTTTCAAGGGCCATCATTCTGGTTTCCTCGTCTCCGAGGCCACTGCTGAGGGCTAGTTGGGCCAAGGCGACCGCGACCTCAGCTGGTACCACACACCCGTCCCTGTAGACAAGGGAGAAGGGTGTGGCCTTCGTGGCTGTGTGTCTGGAAGTTCTGTAAGCCCAAAAGGCATGGATCAGCTTTTCGGACCAAGAGCCTCTTGCATCATGAACCATGCGTGACAAAACATGCAGCAGGGTTTTGTTGGAGGCTTCAGCTTGACCGTTGCCTTGCGAATAGTAAGGGGTTGAAGTGGTGTGATTGATCTCGTGTGCTTCCATGAGAGTCCGAACATCTCGGTTGATGAATGGCGTGCCGTTGTCGGAGATAATGCATTGAGGGATGCCAAAACGACAGATGATGTGATCGCGAAAGAAGTTGGCAATGGCGCCTCCCGTGGCCTTTCGTAAAGGTATGGCCTCAACCCACGTTGTGAAATGCTCTGTTGCTACCATGATCCTTATGAGGCCTTTCGACGGCAAATGTATGGGGCCGATAAGGTCAAGAGCCCAAGAGTGAAATGGCCAAGGGGCCACGATCATACGAAGATCAGACGTTGGGGTGTGCATTCTGTCAGCATGTCTTTGGAAGGGTTGGCAATGTCGGACATGAGAGATGGAGTCAGATTCCATGGTCGGCCAATAGTACCCTAACCTTAGCAGTTCCTTTACGAAATAATTTGCCTTCCGTCACAAAGTATCTGACCGATCGGCGCTTGACAGATCGTGCCGAGCCGCGGTCCGGTGGTAAGAGCCCATGAGTTAGGTATTATAGGAAAGGCTGATGCCAGTCAACCTCGACATTAATGACATGCGCTTTTGTGCTATCTAGCGCATATAGGCATTCTAAAAAATCCCGATGTACATCCAATGTGTCCTTGGCCATGGATGGCCAAAAGAGGCCCATGCGCTAGAGGCGACGGTACAGAGGGGGGCCGTCGAGGCCACAACATTTCTGATGACCAAACTATAGTTTATGCTTTGCTTCTGCTGGGGCCAAGCATCTGGCCAGAGTGCCTCCAGGACATCGTTTGTACAAGACATCTCCCAACATCAAGAAGTCCGTGAGGGTAGAGGCGGAATGTCTTTTGGGACTAAATTCAATGTTGTGCATGGTGTGGTCCTTCTGATAATGGTTAGCATTTGTTGTTCACCGTCAAACTCGATCTTTGATGCGATCGTGGGCAAGCTGTCTGCATGTCGGTTATGGCACCTGTTGTGATGTTCATATTGGACATGGCCAAGTCTTCCTTCCAAGTGTTGTACCTGGGCGCGATAAGGTGCCAAAGCTGGCTCTTTGACTGTGAACTCTCCGTCAGCATGTTTCATGATCAAGTTTGAGTCCCCCTTTATGCATAATGATTTAGCCCCCATACTGGTAACTAGCATGAGGCTGATGACAAGGGCCACTTATTCAGCTTCATTGTTGGATACCGGGAATGCAAGCTTGAAGGATAGGGATGTGGTAACACCCTGTGGATTATGAAGAACTATGCCGGCACCCCCTTGTCAGAGGGGAGCTCCATCAGGACCTTTGCTAGTGGCTGAGCCGTCAAACTCAAGTGTCCATAATTCATCTATGTCAGAGATTAGGGTCGTCTCCTCCCCGGGTAATTAATCTGAGGTCGGTTCATACTGTTGGCGCGAGAAGAAGGCCAGGAGGTCTGCAAGTGCTTGGCTCCATAGAGCTATAGGATTCTTAATGGATAGGCCGAACTCAGCCAACAGCAATAACCAACGGGAAAGTCATCCAGACAGGGCAGGGCGTGTGAGCATGTATCGTAGTGGATCAGCCTTGGTGACAAGCATGATTTAGTGCGACAAGAAGTAGTGCCTGAATTTCTGAGAGGCATAAACCAAGGCGAAACAATGCTTCTCGAGCTCAGAATAGTTGGCTTCGAGTCCCCTGATTGACCGGCTGAGGTAATAAACTGGACGCTCTACCCCGCCCACTTCTTGGGCCAGCAAGGCCCTTACGGACCTGGGGGTGGAGGTTAAGTAAAGCAAGAGTGGAATACCCCACTGGGGCACGACCATGGTCTGTGGTGACATGAGGACCACCTTGATCTGTTCGAATACTTGTTGTTGGTGCGCCTCCCAACTCCACGGTACGCTCGTGCGCGTCAAGTGCCGGAAGGGCGCGATAAGTTCGGCCAAGGCAGGGATGAATCGGCAGAGATCAGAGATCTTGCCGAGGAAGCTCTTCAACTGTCTGGTGCTCTTGGGTGGTAGCTTTTCTTGGAAAGAAGCAGCTTTAAAAGGGTCAACGTCGATCCTCTGTCGACTGACCAAAAAGCCGAGGAATTTGTCGAAGGAGACTCCAAAGGCACATTTCAACGGATTTATCTGCATGCTGTATTGTCGACAATGATTGAAGACTGCTCGAAGGTCTATGAGATGATCACTTTCCTTTTTGAACTTGATGATAAGATCGTCGACATGGTCCTCTACTGTACGGTGTATCATGTCATGGAAGATGGCGGTCATGGCCCGCTGATAGATAGCACCCGCATTTTTGAGACCGAAGGGCATAACCTTTCAACAAAAGTTACCCATTGGAGTCCAAAAGGCTGTCTTGGCACAGTCGTCCAGATTCATTTGAATTTGGTTATAGCCAGCAAAGCCATCATGAAGGACAGGGTCTCGTGTCCGGCGGCAGCCTCCGTAAGCATGTCGATATTGGGCAGTGGAAACTCATCTTTGGGGCACGCTTTGTTCAAGTCGCGGAAGTCAATACAAACGCGGACTTGGCCACTCTTCTTTTGGACAGGGACAACATTAGCCAGCCATATGGATGAGTAATTGGCTCGATAAAGCCGGCTTGTAGAAGTCGTTCTATCTCTTGCTTGATCTTTAATTCGAGCTCGGGGCGGAAAAATCGCGGATGTTATCGGATAGGGCTGAATCCGGTAGCATTGTTGAGATGGTGCGTCACCAAGGCAGGATTTCTCGTTGTAACTCCATGCCAATACATCATGATATTCGCGGATGAGGGTAACCAATTCCTCTCTTCGGCCCGGGGTGAGTTTTGTGCCAATGTATGTCAGTCGAGGTTCCTCGTCCGGGTCAGCCAGGTTAATTTCTTCGAGATCTTCAGCCTGCGATCGAGGGCCATCTTCATAGCAGGGTGGGGCGGCACTCTGGGTAAGCTCAGGGTCTGGCGGACAATGCTTGGTCGTACAGCACCATTCTGTTTCCGTGGTCGGGTCAGGATCGAGGGGGTCAGATGACGAACCACCTGGAACCCCCGTACACCGTCATAACTAGTAGATCACTTTTCTGTCTTTGACGATGCATTGGAAGGTAGGTTCAGACTTGTGCTTTTTAGACTTGGGGGATGAAGGCGGGGAATTGGTCATGACCGTAGGTGCAGCGCCAAGGCTGATGCTTTGTTTTTATTGCTTTTCTTGGATCTAGCCTTGGACTTGGGAGACTTGTTCCCACACAGCTCGTCCCAATCTGGCAATTTGGTGGAATGGATGTGAGTGGCATTCTCACCATCCGCGACAAGCTTAGTGAAGAAGGAGGCCTCGGCGAAGTAAGACATTCGAAGGGTGCCCGGGTTGTAGGGATCGTCATTGCTACCTCATGTCCCGCAGGACCGGCCACCAGTTTCACACATTGGTGGTATGTTGAGGGGACAACCTTGTTAACATGAATCCAAGGTCGTCTAAGCAAGAGGTGGAAGGAAGACTCGCTGTTTATCACATGAAAAGTAGTGTCGCGCCGGATAGTTTTGACCATAAGGTCGACAGTGATATGGCCGAGGGTGGAATGGGGGCCTTGCCCGAAGCCAGTGATCTTGATTGGGTCGCGGATGATCTTTCTTGGTGGGATGTCAGCTCGTTGCAAGGTGATGAGAGGCATGATGTTAATTGAGGCGCCGCAGTCTATTAAGGCGCAGCGGAAGCCTGTGCCGTTAACAGTGCATTCGAGGTATAACGATCCTCATTCGAGAAAATGAATGCGGTAGAAGGGACGTGTTTAAGTTCGTCTTGGGTAGTGAAACATTCAGGTCCGAGGCCTGTGGTGACCTTGATCAGACAATTTGAGAGGTAAGTCTGTGCCGTGGGTGAAAACCCCATTTCATAAATAAAAAAAAGCTTTTGATTTTCGACATCTGCCTAACTGAGGACGCTAGCTAAAGAGCAGAAGGTACACAAGGTGTGACCATAGGAAAGATCTCTACAGGAGCTTCGGGGATGGGAGACTCGGTGTAGTCAGTAACTGCCATGAGCACCTGATGCTCTCGATTGTTGTTGCCATGGTTCGGGTAAGGGTCCTTACGCACATCGTTGTTCTTTCGTAACTGTAGGTGGCCTGACGCGACCTTCCCTGCAAAGATAGTTTGCAGTGCATTACAGTTTTGGAGAGGATGGCCAAGGGCTTGATGGAAGGGATAGTAGTTGGGCCTGGTTCTTTTTTCGTATGTGATGGGGATCCGCATTGGTGGCAATTTAAAGTTGCGGTCATTGACGACCCATTCTGTCAAGAGCTCTTTCACCGTATTCAAATTGCATGGAAAGGTAGGGGGAGTCTCCTGTTGTCTTCGTTTGTCAGAGCGTTGGTCCCTATCTGGGAACTGACACTTGAAGCCAGCGTAGTTGTTGATGTTGTGGTTGGTGATGTTGTTGCTGCACTGAGTACTGGGTATGTTCGCCGAGGCCAGTAGTGCATTCTACGGGTGAGGCTTCCATGGTTTGACGGGGCCGACCATCTCGTAAGTACGTCGGGCCGTTTCCTTTATGTGCCCCCACGACTTCAACTGTAAGTTCTCGATGTGTACCCGGTAGATGTCGTTCATGTTTTTGATGCACATGGGAACCAACGTCTCGTCTTTACTGAAATCTGTACACTTGAGGCATTTAAGGTGAAAACAGTGCACATATTTGGTTAAGTCTTCGCCTTGACTCTGGCGTATGCTGGTGATGTCCACTATGGTGACGCGTTTAACTTCATAGTGGAATTTGTCCAAGAATAGTTGGGCCATTTCATTTAAAGAATGGACTGTCCCTGTGGGGATCTGATGATACCAAGTGTATGCCAAGCTTATGAGGGATTTGTGAAACTCCCTCAACTTCAAACTATTGCCCGAGCCATACTGTTCCAATGAGCCGACGAATCTCGTCAAGTGCTCACGGGCGTTGCCTTCATGCCCGTTAAAGAGCACGAAGGTGGGTTGCTTGTATTTGAGTGAGTATGGAATGGTGGCTATCTCGTTGGCATACGGCGTGCGGTCTGTCAGTTGCGCTGATGAGTCGAGTGCAGACTGTTGTGACAGTCGGCAGAAGAGTACATCAAAGTCGGCTTTAGAGACATAGTGAGAGAGTGGTTCCTCCTGGCCGACTAATGAATGATGGCTGGCTAAGGCTCCGCGAGCCCCCGAGCACCTAACAGTGCAACTTGATAAGTTAGAGGAGCAGGAGGATGATACAGGGCAGGTGTTGCCATGGGCAAGTGTGCGACGGCATGGGTGGGTGGGTGAGACATGTCCACCACTTGGCCGGTCGTTTGATGTTGCTCTGTTGGGTAGGGGTTAGGCTCCATCTCAATGGATTCATGAGTTTAAAAAAAACTTTTGGCCGGTACATGCTGAGGTGCAACAGCAGGGATGACCTGTTGCAACACTGGTCCCAGGTCCGGTTGCGGTTTGTGCGATGGCATCGCAGGATGCAATGTGCCAGCTATAGGTGGGGGATGTCGCGAGTCCTCCCGCCAGGGGTCTGGAAGGTTGAGGCGGTAGTGGTCGTGACACTGGGGCCTGGGCGACGTCATGGACGGCCCAGGTCTTGCAGGCTGGATCGGTGGAACAACTTGTTGTGAGGCCATGGCCTGCATGGATCTTTACATTTCCCTTATGGAGATCATAACAGTGGCCTATGAGTCTTGTATGCTGGCTATAGTAGGAGTGAACTACTGGATGGCCGCATTGACTGCAACTTGCACGTCAGATGCGGGATGGCCTTGGGGACACATGGCACTAGTCCCCTCTTATTCACCCGGGTGGTCCTCTTTTTGCTTGGCATGGATAAGGCTCTGGCTGGTAGCCCTCGTAACTCGTCGTTGTATAGGCATGATGCCTAAGTGCAGCAGACTGCAACACAATGCTCACCTCCCCAGCGGAGTCGCCAAAATATTGCCCAAGAAAAGGGGTTCGCTGCTACGCGGAGGTGCCACAAAGGATGCAGTTTGAGTCAGCTTCCAGGTAGGCAAAGTAGGAGACAGTAAGGGCTGAGAGCAAAGCTCCCCAGACAGGTCGTGAGGGCTAGTAGAGCCGCGTAGGCAGGGCGACGACGAACAGGGCCGGCGGTCGACAGTCCGAGTCGAGGGTGTAGCGTCAAGGGTCCGGTGACAGAAGTCCAAATGTGTTTCTCTCACTAGAATTCTAGAGACAATAGGCTTTTTTAGAGAGAAAGCAAAAATGTAAAATGAGAGAGAAGTCCTTGAATAAGCTCCAAAGTTATAGGCAAAAATGTGAATGTGTCATAAGTTGACATGTGTCGTCTCCTGGGAGCGGCACATCGGCAGGGGGTCCAAAGTACTGATTCTCTGTTGGCTGTTGGACTGCCGACCCCCCAAGTTCGTGATGTCCTACCCTTGCAACATCTCTTTTCCTGTCTGAGGAGATTGATCATGTCGCGGTAGCATGGTCAGAGTAGCCCGTTGCCCCAGCCACCAGTCCAAGCCCTTACTGAATCCCACGAGGTGCGTCAAGAGATGCGTAGAGGACCTGACAGCGTTGAGGGTTGCCCCTACAGCCAACTGCCAAGCGGACTAGGCACAATGCCCTTCGAGGACCTGCTTCCATCCCGGAGTGACCCGGGGGCCATTGCCCTGGTGGTGTCAACGATCAATAGCAATATGAGTGGGCATGGTCGCCGCTCAGTGCTTAGATTCCGTTATGGGGAAGTCTTCGTGTTGGAGCCCCCTGCTAGTGTGATGCTGATGGCTTTAAGGTTTTGCCCGTGATGGCTTCAGTGTTATGAGCCCATCCCGCTGCGAGAGTCGGAGCCCCCGGTGATTGTGCCGGTGGTGGCTTTAAGCGCATCATGTAGTTTGATTGAGCCAGTGATGGCTTTAAGGTTGTGAGCCCATCCCGCAGTGAGGGGTCCTTGTGCCGGAGCACTACGAGTGGAGCCCCCGGAATGCTGCACACTCCGGAGAGTTGGTCGAAGCATGTTCCACGTCCATGGCGGGGGTGCATGGTGTGGTGAATAAGTGTGATGCCCGGAGGCCTGTAACATGATTGTGGCACATGGGCGGGGTGCCTACAGCACGAGGCAATACTTGGTGCCATGGGCACATGTTATGGAAGTGGCGCATGGGCATAGTAACGAATGTCACGGAGCAATACGTGGTGCCGGGGCATGCATGAGAAGGGGCGCACAGACACGACGACGAACGTTGCAGAGCAATACTTGGTGCCGGGGGCACGTATCATGAAAAGGGGCGCACAGGCGCGACGACGAACGTCGCAGAGACAATACCTGGTGTCGTGGGCACATGTCATGGAAGTGGTGCATAGGCACGGTGACGAACGTCGCGGAGCAATACTTGGTGCCGGGGGCACGTATCATGACAATGGCGCACGAGCGCGGTGACGAACGTCGTAGAGCAATACTTGGTGCTGAGGGCACGCAACATGAGAAGGGGCGCACGGGCGCGGCGACGAAAGTCGCGGAGCAATTGGTGTTGAGCGAGCATTTTAGAGAGTGCGATGAATGATGGCGGGATTTAGGAGTGACCCCTGCAAGACAAAAGGGTGCAAGACAAAAGGGGTGGCCGACCCCCCTTGAAAGAGGGATGGCCAACCCGCTTTAATAAGGGGTGTCCGACCCCCCTTAAGAAGGGGTGGCCGACCCCCTTTGAGAAGAGGGTGGCCGACCCCCCTAAGAAGGGGAGGCTGACCCCCTTGGAGAAGGGGTGGCCGACCCCCTTTGAGAGAGGGTGGCTGACCCTTTTTAGGGGGTAAGCCCTTTTTCCAAGCGTTTTGACTGTGTTGACATCGCTGCATTGGTGATGCCTGTGAATGCTCAAAAGAAGATGCGCTTTGACCGGGTGATGGCGTTGAATAACTGACCGTTGACTGGGTGATGTGTAGCGCAATGTGGGTCCCTTAGCGGGCCCTGGGGTGAGACCAGAATAGGGTGTGAACACTTATTTTCCCCCTCTCCCCCCTCTAGTTGCTTCCCCCTTCCCCCTTGATCTAGAAAAGTTGGTTGGATGAGTTTGTTGGTGGTTGTTGGTTAGATAGGTTTCTCGATGGTTGCGGTTGTTGATTCCGATGGCGGTTCTCGTTTGCCAGGAGATTTCCTCTATTTGCAGTCTGTTTGAAAGGGGCCTTGGGTGCTACTGGTGAGTTGGTGGTTATGGTTTTGCTTGAACCGTGAAGAGTTTTTGCGAGTTTAGGACTCTGTTTCGTCTCCTCTAGGGTTCAGCGACAGCAAGATGGTCGGGAAAGGTGGCTTCCCATCGCCGAAGTGGTGCGCGGGGATCAAGGTCAGGTGACAGTCATGGGGACACGTGTCCGGAGATGGGCTCGAGGCTACAGAGTGTTGGCGTTGTGTGATTGGTTCTTTTTCTTTTGTCTTCATCTTCTTTTAGGTTTTATTTATCCTATTTTTTTTAGTTTAGTTTTATCTAGTTAGGTTTTAAGGTTTTATCCAGCTGCTTTCTTGTTGTGGTGGATCACTTGGATGGGGATGTCATCCAATTAATCTGTCTTTAGTTCTAGTTACTTCATGTAAATTCGGTCTAAAAACTTATCCTGATATATATTTTTGAATATTCTCAAAAAAAGGTAGTTATTGAATTTGGACCATTTTCAAGCACTCAAAAAAAGAAAAAACTTTGTTGAAAATTATGATGTTGTAGATACCCTTTCTTTATAACTCTCTCTCTCTCTCTCTCTCTCTCTCACACACACACACACACACACACACATCTTTTAGTCTTGTTCAATCCTGTCAATCTAGTTTTTCAGACTTCCCTAGCAGCACTGCAGGTGTGTTGCACGTTGATTCAATTATGTTTTATGCAATAACAATTCTCTATTTTGTTAAAAAGACCAAAGATTAATCAAGAAAAAACCAATGAACATTTTTCCATTTACGTATGCATTTCTTGTGGCTCGTTTTGAAATCCTTTTGTTAATATATCTTATTTTTAATGAGAATTTGAAAGAAAACGAAAAGTTTTTTTTAAGAGAATGAGCAAAAGTATAAATGAAAGAAAATTTTATTTCTCAACTAAGCAACACGTTCCAGAATAGAACAGTGTGTTATAGTACTAATTTTTAGTATACTTTACAAAAGATCATCAAAGATGATATAACTCATATCTAAGAATGAATAACAAAAGACCCGAAATTCGAAGTTCAATAGTACTGACAAGACTTTAGTCTATGAAGTCGGCTGTATCTCTATTGCTTTAAATAAAAGATAGATTTTGAACATAAATGTAATTTATTGAATGAATGCAACAACTCATTCTCACTTAAAGTGATGCTAAATTGACTCCGGTTTTCCTTATTTGGTTAGAAGCTCGTTGCAAGCTAAGATGTGACTATTAGATAGTTTAATGAAACGGCATAAATATCATTTAACTTGATAAGTAGTGTATTTTTTACATTTGCATTTCATTCTTTCTAAGAATAATATGTAGAATATGTCAACGTGCTTCCTCAAGAGATCCTAGCTAAACCAAAGTGATGATCTTTCTTTCGCATCCCTTAAATCACTCTTACAACTGTACTTCATGGTAATATGGCTTCATGTTATCAAATAAAATGCAATAAAAGAACACACATAATATTAGATAAAATACATGGGAAAGTCAATTAACTAAAACATGTTTGCTTTATGAAAATGGGGACGTGGTCATGTGGCATTCTTTCTCAAGTGTTAATGCATTAACAACAACTTTTTCATGTACATATGATACACAGTTAAAGCTTTTGCTAATACGTATAACCAAAAGAACAACCGTGAAATCAACGTACCTTTGAATACGTCGCACTAATTAAACGGAAGAAAAAATAAAGTTGGTGAAGAATTAGGAAGCATAGAGAAAAGGTGATGGGGCAGAAGAAGACCTAAGTATGTACTACCAATGAATATTTAAGCAATGATTTTTGCATCAATGGTTCCTTTATTATTTCATTTCTCTTTAGCCGGTAAAAGATGAGATTTGAGTAGATGAAGAGTATCATGAGGGTCCTCCAAAATATTTTAATGGCAAAAAGGTTAATAAACTTTTTCATAGGGCTATGGTTGCCTAGAAAATGATTTTCCATCTATATTTTTCTTAGTAGTATAGATTTTATCTTTTGGTTCGGTACAATCTAGTCGGTCTAATTTTTAAATTTTATTTTCTTTTATCATTTAGTCTAGCTCAGTCGAATCATGTCAAGTCCAAGCAGTCTATTTATGTTGGGCTCAACCCAGATCAAAGTCTAGTGAGTTGGCTCATCTTAGATTGCTCACGTGCATTTATATTGCGGAAGAGCTTTTTCTTCTTGAACAAGGGCATTTAAGTAAATTTGCAAATAAAAGTGCTAATATTCTATAAGGCTTTCACCAGGGGTTTTAGTATATAGCGATCTCATGTTCTGTACATATAAATGCACTCATTCGCTTGAGTTTCTTGCATCCTAGATACAATAGCACTTCATAAGTTGTATGATGACAAATGATTGAACCATTTGAAGTTGGATGGTCAAATTACTCTGGTTCTAACTGGCCATATAAATTGTAGTTCTGATTATTTTTAGAAAAAATTACCCTGGTTCCCACTGAGGCATGGTAATGGCGGCATATTGCTTTTTGGCTAATGCATGATGGAAATTGTATCTACCAACTAGATCATCTAGGTGCGGCAACTTGAACACATATCCATTTTCTTCTCACTTGATTTCTTTTCATACACGTTGTACATGTGCAGAAAGAGAAAAATGTAATTTTAAAGAAGATTTGCATACTATGATGTCATACTGGCTACTTAATAATGTCAAGCGCTCTCGCTCTCGCGCTCTCTCACTCTCTCTCTCTCTCTCTCAGACACACACACTCAGTGGCGAAGCACATGCATGACCTGGGGGGCCATGGCACGCTCCCCCCCCCCCCCCACCCACCAAAGTCTGAGAATTTTTTTTGTTGTTTTAAATAATGGGTAATTATGTTTAAAATATTTCACTAAAATGTCACTATATTATAAATTAATGTATTAGAGTTTCAATTTTGTTATGTTTTTTACTTTTTGTGTCACCCGCTGTCGTAACTAGTCTTTATCTTCCTCGTATCTTTGTCCATCTTCATTCTTCAAAATTCTAAATCTCCAGATTATAAAGAAAATACTAATAGATCAAGGTCAGTTATTATTTTTTCTTTTTTAGTTTAAATTCTTATAATATGTTATACGTGACTATTGTCATCATACAATTGGTAAGAGCACTAGTAATACATATATATACAATAAGAGTTTAAGTTTCCTTCATGCAAGATTAGTAGTTGTTGTTGACTAACTTTATCAGGTTAAATAAATCACTACGAATAGTGATATTATATGATTATTAGTCAAATTGAACAATCTATTTTACATTTAACGTATTCAATCGTGACGCGAATTTTTTTTATGTTAGCCGTCAATTTTTTTATAACTTTTTGCCCCCCCCCCCCCCCCCCCCCTTCCCGGCGATTGAACTTCTTGGATCCGCCCCTGCACACACTTACACACACATCACCCGCACTTCATTTCTGTCGCAGTATATTTCTAAGGACACTTTATACTCATTTTTGCTGACAACTTTAACTCTTTATTGGTAAAAATGGAGAACAAGTGGCAAGAATATATAATACATTTAAA
Source organism: Escallonia herrerae (assembly GCA_033070095.1). Taxonomy (NCBI): domain Eukaryota; kingdom Viridiplantae; phylum Streptophyta; class Magnoliopsida; order Escalloniales; family Escalloniaceae; genus Escallonia; species Escallonia herrerae. The sequence continues at coordinate 56,002 of JAVXUP010000937.1, read as the reverse complement.
GCATGCTACATAAAAATTACAACACATTCTTTGTCAAGAAGCTATTAATGACAATATCGTGGCGGTAGGGACGTTAATAGTTATGACTTGTTATTATAATGGCTAAACTTGTGTAGCTGCAATGTGGGTTGACTCTTAAACGGGGAGATTTTAAAGAATTATCTTTTGGAAGAACTAGTGCTACTAAACACGAAAGCACTAGGGCAACTACAACTAGCTAGGTTCAAGTGCTCACAATATCATTTTTTTGGTCAAAAAAAAAGTGCTTGCAATGTTATTTATGCATGTGTCGCAAGCGGTTCTAGCCAAGAATCCTATCTTATGGTGATAGTGTCAACGGTGATGGCACTGCGATTTTAGTACAACAATAATAATTATGCAATAATGAAGAAGCACAATAGTAAACCAGTCAAATTTTCATTCGTAGCCCTACCTTAATTTTTGAGTTCTAATTTAAACTCTTAAACATGATGCTTGCATTGTAAATCGAGTAAATTATGATAAAATCTGATTCAGTTTAATAAAAACCAGATAACGTTGCATGTAATAATCTAACTATGTTTGAACATTCTTGAAAATTAATGTTTTTGTTATGTTAATCATTATCCCTTATCCTCTGAATTGAGAATTCTAGAATTAAAATTAATATAGCTAAAACATTTTTCTTTTCTATGTGGATTTATACTGTAAACTAATCGATCTAATTCTATAAATTATAAAGTGCAAAAACATTTAGAAAAATCCACCAAAAAGTTAGAAACTCTTATAGTTGATGCCAAGGAATGTGGGTTCACAGTCGACGTAGAGGTACCACAAGGAATGCAGTTCGAGTCAGATGCCAAGTGCGCTGATGTGGGACACAGCAAGGGTGGAGCAAGGGCAGAGACTAAGGGCTTTCCAGACAGAGCTTGAGGGTGGTAGTGCTGTGAGGGCGATGGCACAGGATAAATACACGACGACAGTTACAGTCCGATGCTTAGGTCCAGAGTCAGTGTCCTATATGTTTCTCTCTCTAAGTTCTAGAGTGAGAAAGTACAAATATTCTGAGAATGTCCAATCGCGAGAAAATGTCGAAAACCTTTTTAAATAAATTCTCAAGACCTTTATTTATAAAGGTTGAGATGATGATGTCATCATGTGACACGTGGCGCTCCCCGAGAGTGACATGTCACCGAGGGGTCCACAGCTGTGAGTGCTCCACAGACTATCAAATAGCATATTCACCCGACCTGCCCTGCACAGCGTCGCTCTGTCTGTCTAGAAAGACTGGCTCATACAGTGTTGGTGTGGCCAGAGAACCCTTGCAGAGTCCCAAGGCTTGGCAACGGTGGGGAAGATTTGATGCCCAACTGCCAGGTGGACTAAGCGTGATGCCCTTCGAAGACCTACTCCTATCTCAGAGTGACCCAGGGGTCAAGTCCGGGGATGCCGACGCGAGCCCCCAGTGCTAGAGCACATAGGCCAGTCACGAAGACACCCTGACAGATATAGTGTCTTGAAGGAGTTGCTTATCCCGCTACGATTCATGCCGGAGCACTACGAACGAAGCCCCCCAGAATGGAGACGATGATAGCTTTATGGTAACGAGCCTATCCCGCTGCGAGGGTTCCTCGTGCCGGATCACTACAAGCGGAGCCCGTGGAATGAAGGCGGCGATGGCTTTGTGGTAATGAGTCCATCTCGCTGCGAGGGGTCCTCGTGCCTGAGCACTAATTGTGGAGCCCCCCAGAATGAAGACAGTGATGGCTTTATGGTAATGAGCCCATCCCGCTACGAGGGGTCCTTATGCAGAGCACTACGAGGGAGCCCTCCGGAATGAAAACGACGATGGCTTTGTGGTAACGAGCCCATCTCGCTGCGAGGGGTCCTTGTGCCGGAGCACTACGAGCGGAGTCCCCAGAATGAAGATGGTGATGGCTTTGTGGTAACGAGCCCATCCCACTATGAGGGGTCCTCATGCTGGAGCACTACAAGCGGAGCCCCCCAGAATGCTACACACTCCGGAGAGTGGGTCAAAGCATATTCTACGTCCATGGCGGGGGCGCATGGTGTGGTGAATAAATGTGGTGCCCGGGGGCCTGTAACATGACTGTGGTGCACGGGCGCGGCGACGACTGTCGCGAGACCATACCCGGTGCTGGGGGCACATGTCATGGAAGTGGCTCACGGGCATGGTGACGACTGTCGCGAGACCATACCTGGTGCCGGGGCACATGTCATGGATATAGCGCACGAACGCGGTGAAGTATGTATGGTACCCGAGGGAATGACATTGTGAAAGAGAGCTTGGGGGCATGGCTATAACAGCTGCACAGCGTACGAGCACGATGGACTAAGTATGGTGCTGAGGGCACTGTAGAGTGATAGAGAGCCTAGGGGCATGGCTGTATCAGCGGCACAGCACACGGGCACGGCGGAGTGACGTCCGGGCGACGGGGGTCGCGGAGTGACTTCCGGGCGACGAGTGTCGCGGAATGATGTCCGAGCGAAGAGGGTCGCGAAGTGACTTCTGGGTGACAAGGGTCGAGGAGTGACGTCTAGACGACGGGGGTCACAGAGTGACTTCTGGGTGACGGGGGTCGTGGAATGACGTCCGGGCTACGGGGGTCACGGAGTGATAGACGACGGACATCGCAAGGTTGATATACGAGCGACGGGGTCGCGGAGTAACGTTCGGGCGACGGGGGTCACGGAGTGACGGATGACAGACATCGCGAGGTTGATATATGGGTAACGGGGGTCGCGGAGTGATGGATGACGAACATCATGAGGTTGATGTGGGGACGACGGGGGTCACGGAGTGACATCCGGGTGACGAGGGTCGCTGAGTGACTTCTGGGCGACGGAGGTCGCAGAGTGACATCCGCGTGACGTGGGTTGCAGAGTGACGTCCGGGCGACGGGGGTCGCGGAGTGACGGACAATAGACGTTGTGAGGTTGATGTGTGTGCGTTGGTGGGATTCGCGGAAGCACAAAATATGGTTTGGAATAGTATACACAAAAAAAGGGGCAAAGTTAGGGATTTTGGGGGAAAGCCAAGGCCAACCCCCGATGGGAGGCCGAGGCTAAGGCCACTCCTCCGAGAGGGGCAATGGCCACCTTCCTCCTTTTGGTGAACTTCGGGCGTGTCGACGGTTGGTTTGATGGGCAATGACGAATCCAGAAGTTGCATTACGACGAGCGTGTCACCGTGAGTAGTACCCATGTGACGAACAAGGTGCCAAAGTCACATACGAAGCGTACGAAGCGAACAAAGTTCAAAAAGGACCTTGCGTGAAAAGTGAACAACTGGGGGGGAGGATAAGGCCAACCCTCCATGGAGGCGAGGCCGACCCCAAGGGGTTGCCCAAGGCCTTTGCCTCTTGACCCCGTCGCTCTGATTGAGCAAATTGGCCAATTGTTTTTGATGAAAAGGTGTTAGGGTGGTCGCGGCACGACGAACGTGGTACCCTGAGTCACGCTAACGTAAAATAATTGGTGACTAAGGCGTGCAAAACAAGAAATGCACATGACATGAGCGTGCGTACTTTGACCCGGTTCGATGCATTGAAAAATTAACCGTTGACTGTGTAAATGTGTTCGTGCAAAGCGGGGGCCCTAGTGGGCTCTTGGGTATGACCATAATAGGTTAGGAACATAAGCCCCCTGTGTGCTGTGTGCGCGGAGGGCAACCAGAGCGGGCACCGCACGCATACTCGCAAGTTCATACTTAGAAGAATTTCTGATGTTTGTTGGTTCAAGAGTTGTTGATGTTGTCACTGCATGATATGGATGAAGGGTAGGTGGCTAGAGCCACCTCGTGCACCACCTACTAAAGCCTGAGTATGGATAAGAGTTCACATAAGGGCATGATGATAGGGCACAGGTATGGACGATGGGCGTCAAAGTATTGGCATCCAAAAGCGGACCACAGGGGTCGCGGAGACGGTGCACGGGCGCGAACTACGGGGGTAATAGAGGCGGTGCTCAGGCGACGGCGATAGGGTAAGTGGTTTGAGCTACCTCACGCACTACCTACCAAGTACATTGATCTCAGGGGACATCGTCATGAGGGGCGCAACAAGGGCGCAATCGGGTGTCGTGATGCTGGGTCAGTCCACGACAGGCACCCGGGCATGGGCGACGGGGGTAGCGGAGGTGGCACCCAGGCGACGGCGATGGGGGTCGCAGAGGCGGTGCCTAGGTGACGGTGACGGGGGTCATGGAGATAGGTGAGGGCATCGCGGAGTCGGTGCCCAGGCGACGGCAGAGATAGGCGTCGTGGTGGTGGTTCAAGCTACCTCGCGCACCACCTACCAAGGTTATTTGATGTCGAGGGACATCGTCATGAGGGGAGCAATAAAGGCGCGATCAGGCACCGTGATGTTGGGGCAGTCCACGATGGGCAACGGGGCACAGGCAATGGAAGACGGTCGATGTTACAAATTTTTTTTAAAGTGCATGTTTGTGAGGATGGTGGCGATGATGTTTGGTGATGGTAGTCATCATTATAGAATGGTGGGGTGAGGTAGTTTGTCAGTCTTGACGATCAGCTATGACGTGAAGATCTTTACGATGTTGGCTTTGGTGTGAGGTTGTTGGGTGAATGTGTGCTTGCCGAAGTAGTGGGTGGCATTGGCTTCGGTGTGGTGGTGGAGGCCGAAGTGGGGAAAAGGGTGAATGCCAAGTGAAAATGGCTCGTGGGTGCAAGGGGGAGGGTTAGCCTCGAGGTGACGAGGGGGTTGGCCTTGGCTTTGGGGATTTGGGGAAAAAGGAAAAATGGAAGAAGAAAGTAGATGTAAGAGGATGGCTCGACGGCGGCGGGGCTGTCGTGGCCGGTCATGGGGGTGGGGGAGAGGAGAGAGGTAGGAAGGGGGAGAGAAGGTGCGAGTGTGGGGTTGGGAGGCCGAGGTGGAAGGAGGAGAGAGGGCCGAGGCTGACATGGTGGTGGACGTGGGGAGGGGGCCGAGGCCGAGGGAGGGGCGGGGCAGGAAGGGGGAGAAAAGGAGAGAGGAAGGAGGAAGTGGCAGCGGCGGCGGAGTGCTGCAGGGGGAGAGTGAAGGGAGGTAGGGGCGGGGGAGAGGATGGAGAAGAGAAGAGAAGGTCGCCGGTGAGGGGGTGACGTCGGCTGAGGAGATGTGCAGCAGGAGGCCGAGGCCGAAATGGCGGTGGCACCGAGGAAGGGTGTGGCTGCGCATGGAGAAGAGAAAGTGACAGAGGAAGAAAATTAGGGTTCAGGTTTAGGTTCGGGTGGGTCGGATTAGGGTGGGTCAGGTGCGGGTGAGTGAGACTAAGAGAAAGGGCGCGCGGGTCATGAATCGGAGCGGGTTTGGGCACGCGTGTAGGGTTCTGCCCAGATTCTTTTGAATTTTGAAATTCAAATTGATTTTGATTTTTTTTTAGCATCCCTAAGGAGGGAACCCCAATGACATTTTTCATAATGTACAAGAAGAGAATGAGAGAAATGGATGGTGCGAATGAAAACGTTTTCCATAAGAAAGTGAGAAAAATTGTTTATGAAGTGGGGAACGGGTGATGGGGTGTTGGGTGGTGAGGGAGGAGAATGTTAGAGGGAGAGAGATGAGAGCATGAATGTTGGGAATATGTGGGGGAGATGAAAATTTTGTAAGTATAGAATGAGGGTGAGAAGGTAGTGACCCGATCGCGAGCAGGCAGAGTGAGAGGGAGGAGGGCGAAGGGGGAGAAAATTTTCTAAGTGTTAAGAAAAAGAAATTTTGAGCTCGGGCAAGGATGCTAAGGGAGGCCGTTGAGGGTGATGACCTAGCTGTGAAAAAAGAAGAATTTTTTTTCTAAGCGTCAAGAATTTTTTTTAAAGGGTGCTCATGCGACCGCAAGCACGAGAGGTTGAGATGAGCGGGATAGGGGACTCAGGGTGATGGGCTGGCATCGATGACCGATTGAGTGATAGAGGTAGGGGAGGGTTGGTGAGGCGTGTTGCATGCATACCTGGCAGATGCGGTAGCGAGACCTGAGGGAGTGTTAACTGACAGAGTTGAGACTCAGTAACGTGGCTCGAGCCACCCCACGCACCAAGTTGGTATGGGATGTGAGGCTGAAGGGGGTTAGGAAGGGGTGAAGCCCCCAAGGTAGTGGGTGATGGTATCAAGGGTGGTGTCAGTATACTTGGGCAAGAGCAATGTAGCTTGAAAATTTTCTAAGTCTGGAAAACGACGACCTCTTGGATGGCTGGGTTGAGGCTATGACTGGTAGTCCTGCGTTGCGGAGACATGGTTGCTTGGGTGTGTCGGGCAAGGGATGAACTGCACTGCTATGCTCACCTCCCTAGTGGAGTCGCCAAAATGATGCCAAGGAAAGTGGGTTCACAGTCGACATGAGGTGCCACAAGGAATGCAGTCCAAGTCAGATGCCAAGTGTGCTAATGTGGGACACTGCAAGGGTGGAGCAAGAGCAGAGATCAAGGGCTTCCCAGACAAAACCTGAGGGTGGTAGTGCTGCGAGGGCGATGGCATGGGATGAATACATGACGACAGTCACAGTCCGATGCTTAGGTCCAGAGTTAGGTTCCCGTATGTTTCTCTCTAAGATTATTGAGTGAGAAAGTGAAAATATTCTGAGAATGTCCAATCGTCAGAAAATGTCCAAGCATCCCAAATGAATTCTCAAGACCTCTATTTATAGAAGTTGAGATGATGATGTCATCACACGACATGTGGCACTCCCTGAGAGTGACACGTCACCGAGGGGTCCACAGCTGTCGGTGCTCCATGGACTGTCGAATCGCATATTCACTCGGCCTGCCCTGCACATCGTCGCTCTGTCTGTCTGGAAGACTGGCTCCCACAACGGTGGTGTAGGCAGAGAACCCCTTGATCTAGCCACCAATCCAAGCCCTTGCAAAGTCCCACAGGCCTTGCAGCAGTGGGGAAGACCCGACGCCCAGCTGCCATGTGGACTAGGCCCGATGCCCTTCGAAGACTTGCTCCCGTCTCGGAGTGACTCGGGGGTCATAGTCCCTAGGGGTGCCAACGCGAGCCCCCAGTGCCGGAGCGCGTAAGCCAGTCACAAAGACACCCTGGCACAGATAGTGTCCCGGAGGAATCGCCTATCCCCCGGGTGAGTCCTTGTGCCGGAGCACTCAGAGCGCAAGGTAGCTCCCGGAGGAGCCGTCTACCCGACGGGCCAGGTAGCATCCCGGAGGAGCCGTCTACATGGCGGAAGGGGAGTTAAATAGCTCCCTGACGGAGATAGTTTTCTGGAAGAGTAGCCTATCCCGCAGGATGCTGCACACTCTAGAGAGTGCGAAGCATGTTTCACGACCAAGGCAAGGTGTGCATGGTGTGGTGAAAGAATGGACCGATGCAAGGAGCATGATAGTGTGACAGAGAGCCAGGGGGCACAACTATGTTAATGGCGTGGTGCACGAGTGCGGCGAAGTGAGTAAAGTGTCGAGGGCACGTCTGTGTTAGTGGCGCCGTGCACGGGCGCGACGTAGTGAGTAAAGTGTCGGGGGCACGTCTGTGTTAGTGGCGCGGCGCATAGGCGCAACAGAGTGCGTATGGTGCCAAGGGCACTGTACTGTGACAGGGAGACATGGGGTGCGACTGTATCAGTGGCGCGGCGTAGTGAATAAGGTGCCGGGGGCACGTCTGTGTTAGTGGCACGATGCATAGGCCCGACGGAGTGCGTATAGTGCCAAGGGCATTGTAGTGTGACAGCAAGCCAGGGGCGCAACTGTATCAGTGGCACGACACATGGGCGCAACAGAGTGTTGTCTGGGCGACGAGGGTCGCAGAGTGACGTCCGGGCTAGGGGGGTCGCGGAGTGACTTCCCGGCGACGGGGGTCGCAGAGTGACGTACGGGTCTTTAAAGAGTAGTGAAGATGCTAAGTATGGAAGCCAAAGGCCAACCCTTTGGGGGAAGGCCGAGGCCGACTTCCTTCTGTATGAGCCAAGGTGCGCCGATGGGCGACCGGCGGTGTGCGACGGTCTGAGCGTGATGAGCAATCGCACAAGGATGAGTTTCTTGGTGACGAAGTCACGTAGGAAAAGTGAGAAGTGCACGTGACTTGAGCGTTCACGTTTTGACCGGTTCAAAGCATTGAATATTGCCCTTTTGCTTGTGCGGACGTGTCATGCAAAATGAGACCCCATGGACCTTTAGGTGCCACCAGAATAGGTTAGAAACAATAGTTTTTTGTATACAAGTTCTTTCTTGTCAAATATTGAATTTTTATTTAACAAATATGCAGCATGTTGAAATAGGCAATATGTTTGAAGCTAGCTTACATGATTTTTGGCTAGAAAGTACTTTTAGCATATTGCATTTTAATATAGAGGTATTCATGAGAACACGAAAAGAAAAAAATATAAGTATTTGTCAGAGAAGGGAATAGTTATGGGTTAATGTTCTATTGTAAGTTAGTCTAGTCACTTGTAGTAACATCTTTAAGTATCTAGCTTTTACTATCCATAACAGTAAAAGATAGTTAAGCTCTAATAAACAATGCTTAACATATGCCCTCATGGCACGTGTCAGCATGACCCTAACTGTATTTCTACATTCTGAGGCTCCTTCAATAAAAACACGATGATGGTAATGACAAGCGGAATATCAAATTTATAATACAATGTAAGTGAACAAGTTATCTTATCGTACCACATATGCCCCTCCTTGAGAGGAAGGGGGAGGAGGGGGGGAGGGTTGAAAGTGCTATAAACTTTATACTTTCAAATAGGAAGAATTGAAAGATGTAAACTCCTTTGATGGCAATAAAATCAATCAATTTGAAAAAGAGGAGGGTAGGACTCTACAAGTGCTAGCCACTGGCAGAACCACATGGGAACTAGGGGGGCTAGTGCACCCCCTGAAATCCCTAAAATCTTGAGAATTTTTTTTTATTAGATTATTACAGCATTTGTCTACCCTTTAATCTTTCTTAGTTTTTAGGAGCTATAGACTAAAGTTATGACTGTTGCCTCTACTTTTCACTAATGATCATTGTGATCATCCTGCTTACACTCAAACTAAAGCATTTGGCTCAGGTATAGACCACAAGTGAAGCATATTAGGCTTTTCAGGTGTTTCCTTGTATCTACAAAAATTGCTAAGAAGCATATACAATTATCAAAAGAATTAAATTCTCTTGGGAATCACATTTTGATTCAAGCCAACTATTTCTCCAATTTTTCCACTTACTCGACACTTTCAATATAAATTTTTCCACTACCTCTTGTATGCTTTCTAAGTGCACTCAATTTTTATATATTATTTTAATTATAATTTTTTTAAGTGAATTCGTTATATTTTTTGTACTCCCTGGAGAAAATTCCTGGTTCCGCCCCTGGTGCTAGCCTCCTAGCAACTTAACACCCAAGTTTTTAGGGTCAATTGCGCTAGGCACCCTCAAGTTATCACTGTGTAGCGCTCTGCACCACAAATTTTTTTTTAGCTACTTTACACCCCCAAACTTGCATAAGTTTGGCAACCATCACCCCCCATCAATTTTCTGGCCAACAGCCTCGCCGGAGAAGTAATTTAACTCAAACAAATGGGACATTTTTGACAAATTCCCCTTTTTCTGTGACATCCATCTTCATCTTCTACCTTCCATCTTCACCAACACCATCACCACCAATATGCAGCCCACTCCCACCTCCATGCCTACCACCAATCACCAAATCCGCCACGACCTCCTCTCTTAACTGTCGACGCCACCTCTCGATTGGAATACCGCCGCCACCTTAGCCACCATTACAGAAACCCGTCACAAAAACCCACCACACCATCAATTTTTGCTCTAGATCCCACTACAACCATCAATTTTTGCTCTAGATCCCACCACAACCATCAATTTCTACCATACACGAGGCCTAGAACCCTTCTTCCTCAATTTGATCGTAATAAACCCTAGACCCCAAATTTTTGACCTGATATTTCAAAAATACCCTCCTGAGTTCTAACATTTGCCTGAATTTTGGTCAGAATATGGTCGGAGGTGATCGGTGCCACACTTATCGAAATTTGGGGTGACAAATAGTTAAAAATAACTTTGTGGTGCAGAGAGCTATCGCAAGCAAACTTAGGGGCGCCCCAGTGCAATTGACCTAAGTTTTTAAGCCCTTGATTTCAATTTATAATGCATTTGACTTTTTACGTATTAATTATAATTAAATTCTAAGTAACAAGTTCGTGGTGCTAATACAAGAGCGAGTGCGAGTGCTTAAAAAAGTCGATTTTGAAAAGCACATCCATCATAAGATAAGAACATATAGCTTGAGATAATGGTTAAATTGCTGATTGCAACAAAGCGACACCAGCCGCGTGATATTGGAGAATCTTATTTTTAAAAATAAAATATAACTCATTGTTAACCGATCCAACCATCTAAGACCGCACGTTTTTTCAATACATCTTTCCCTCAAAAATGGAAAAGAAAAAGAGATTTACCCGTATGTAGATCACATGTCTGTCACGTGATCGCCACGTGTAAAGCTGTGAGACTATGAGCAATCCACCTGATTGAAGACAACAGGGTCCTTTGCCTCTTGCCACGTGTATGCCGCGAGAATCTGCGCGCACTCTTCGATCTCTAGATTCCCCCTAAACAGAAGAAATGAAATGAAAAATATAATAATAATAATATATAATAATAATTAAGAAAAGGAGGGAATCTTTAATTAATTAGATCAAACCCCAATAAAGCAATATTCTCGCACAAATATTTATTTTGATTTTCTCCTCTCTTTTTTTCTCTCTCTGCTAGGGTATACTCCTACCGACACACGATCCATCCTACCCGATCAATCTCCAGTAAATGAAATGGTGCTGTAAGTCCTAATTAGATCGACCCATTGGCTATTACCGTTGTCTTCTGAGTCTTCTTCTTACGGCGTCAAGGGAAGAGAACGAAGCAGACGACCCACCCAAACTGGTCGCCGGAGGATCTCGCCTTCGTATCTCGCCGCTGTCGCCGGATTCCAGCAGCAGGTACCTTCGTCTTTCTCTCTCATCCCTCTCGTTTCTCTACATTCGAAGATGACATTAATGATGTAGATTGAGCCCTTGGTCGAAGGAAAGAGATAATAGTTGTGTGACTTTGTAAGAGTTAAGTGATTTCTTATGACTTTGCAAGAGTTCCCTGTTTTTGTTTCCTGTTTCTGTTTCTGTTTGGGCGGTGAAGAAGAGGGCCTTACCCTGTTTCTATTACTTGTTTGCATGACTTAGTAAGAGTTGAGTAGTGAAGTACTTTGTTATGTTATGTACCATGTTTTTTTTTGTACTATACTGCATTTAAAATTTAAGTATGACTTTTATTTGAGTTGCTTGTTTGGTGGTTATTGATTATTGTTTACTATTTTTTATGTAGAAAGTATTTGATATTTAATTACTATATATATACATAATAAAAATATAAAAAAAATTCAGCGGTGTCCTGTGGTGTCCAAAATTTGTTTTTTTGGAAATTGCGGTGTCGGTGTCGGACGCGGTGTCTGTGTCCGTGCTACTTAGATCTGTGGTAATGTTGTGTTTTAGTTTACTTGGGGATGTTTTGTATATCTACGAACAATCGCTAATTATTTAATTATCTTCAATGACAGTGCTCTTAATGGCATATGATGAAGTCGGAGTGTTCGAGACTACTTTGGTTAAGGAATTTAGTTTCTGGGTGCAGCGTTGTAGACTTGTAACATCTATGAATAATTGAATACTCAAGAGGGTGATGACCAATTTATTCTATCTTTTTTTTTCTTTTCCTATTTTCTTTTCTTTCCCTTCCTTTGTGGATTCCAAGAGCTAAACCAAGCATTAGACTTTGATTCATGGGTTAAAAACAAGGAACTTACTTATAATTAGACTGATGAACGTGTGGCAGCATGTGAGATGATGTGGGAGCATTTATATTGCATTTTCAATATTTCCTGGCTATAATATTGATTAATTGTGGTAGGAAGATGGACATTTCTTATAAACCGAGGAAGTACAATAGGACATTTCCATTCTAGGAAGCACAAACGCCTCGTCTGGGTTGAGGTTTTGTGTCTGACACTTACCGGCACCCAGACACCCCTTGGACACCTCCAATAGGCACTTGTTTGACACCTCTCGGTTGTGTTCGGATATTGTTAATTTTTTGTAATTACCGGACAACATGTCGGACACCTTATACAGAAGTGTCTGACCTTATGCAAGTGTGCAACACCTATGGGGCAAAACTGCGAATTTATGAGCTTAATTTGAGGGTCATGATGGAATGTCAGGGAAAGTTGGGGTTGTATTATAGATCGGAAGACTAGGGCCAAACCTCAATGGTAGGATGTATTCCAATCCATTTGTGCCTATTGAGAGGGGGATGGGGCTCTTAGACGAAGGCAATCTAACATGGAAGACAAATCTCTCAATTAATAAGCATGTTCACGGAAGAGGTTAAATATGGAGGTCCAGAGGACAAATGGACGTGATGAGGCAGTTAATGTTGATTAAATCTTGGTGGATGGAAGAGATGAACGCCGTTTATCTTTTCCTTTTGGCTTGTTTTTATGGGATCCTGCGCTACCATATTATTTGTAGTAACTTGGTTTCAAGTATACTCTAAGTCATGATTTATTAGTTGGTGTTTACTTTCATGAGGATGGAACGTGCTTGAAACTTACATAAACATGCCAGTAAACAATATACACGTAGCGATATTAGCATTATCCTGGGTGTCCAAAATTTGTTATTCTGGAAATTGTGGTGTCCGGTGCCCCTGTCAATATCTGTGTGACTTAGTTTCCAGTATATCTCTAGTTGTGTTGAAATTTGTGGTGATTTTGTTGCTGCTTTGGTCTCTATTGGAGCAATTGAATTAAGACAAAGCTTTAAGATACACCCCTTTGTGTCTATTTTCAGCTTCTTTGGAGGGGAAGGAAAAGCAGGGCTTTTGAGGTGGTGGAGCGTTTGTTGACTATGCTCAGTTCCTTGATGTTAGCTTGTTATTTTGGACTGAGCATGAGTGTACAGGTTTCTCAGATACATTTTTGTTAAAGGCCTGTAGTCCTTATGTGAACTACTGATTTCCCTTTCTCCCACCGCCGCCTTCACAAACAGACCTTAAAAAAAAAAAAAAACAGAGGTATTTTAATGAGTTCTATATTCATATTGAACACGTATTTCGTAGACACCTCTACAAGGTGCTTAGATGCTTCAATGCACTAAATCAAAGAATCTTCTTGTTCTTGGATACTTGCCCTGCTTACAATACGTTGGATGCTGAGTAGGATTATTTTATCAACAGATGATAAGAGTATGATTTTATTTTCATATAGTGGAAAGATGTAAAACTTTTATCTAATTAGAGAGGCGAGAGGAGGATGTCACTGTAATTTTGCTGCTATATATAGTGCATGCACACACTTGTAAACATTTGCATTGAAGTCGAGCCTAGTGGATATGTATAAGTGGGGGCAGAATGAGGGAACATTGCTTGTGATCATTGATCATATCTGAAATAGGTCACTAGATGTCCAAGTAAAGAGGAAGTGATTTATCCCAAGTTGATGGGTGGATTGTATGTACCATGTAAGAAGTAGTGACAGAAGACTTAATTGCTAGGAATTTATAAGAGAACATGTGCTAAGGCAAGGGGAAATGGAAGGAAAGGATTCAGGTTGCCGACCCCAACTTGTTCGGGACAAAGGCTTAGATGATGACGACGAGTCCTCTATATGCTACTCCCTCCGTCTCTCATAAATTGATCATATTTTCTTTTTTGTTCGTCCCACAAAAATTGATCACTTTACAAATTAAGAAAGATTCTTTTGGGGTTTTTTCATATTTACGTTTTTTACAATTTTTTTTATTTAATTTCTCTCTCCACATTTAACACTCCACCTACCAATTTTCTCTCTTTTGGCCCACTCTCTTCCCCCTCTCTCTAAAGAATAAAATGGAAAACACACAATATATATCATAAATCCTTAACATGCGTGCCAAGTCAAATGTGATTGATTTGTGTGGAATGGAGGGGGTATAAGTTATTTACACAAAAAACTGTTTTGTACACGACGGACCTTCATATACATGTATGTACGTGTTTTTCTATGGAGGTTTATAGATCTATCGACTACAAGCGTGTTGTGTACTTTTCTGTAACTCCTGAGCATTGTATTTATTAGTCATTTCAAAGGCAATGAGGAGCTTATAAATGTTTTTAAAGTATATTCATTTATGCTCTTGGAGAAGGAAATTGTAATTTGATTCCAAATGATTTATAACATTTGATGTTGATTTCTGAAATTTATTCCTAGTAGCTATGTAGCTTTTTTGATTTGTTGCCAGTCGAGAAAAAATGACCGCAGAGTTTCCTTGAAGCTATTGCCACACGAGTTTTGAAATTTTATCTTTTGACATAAGTCTTAGAACTTCACAAAAATCATTGATGTGTTTATTGACATAAAAAATCACATTTCTGGGAGAATTAGAGTTCCTTATTTATTAAAAGGAATTGATTAGAATGAATGATCGAAGAATACCTTCGGCAACTGCCAACTAGGTATACTACATATCATTGGCAGCCAATAAGTGCTGTTCATTTCCCCTATGACTTTGGCACCCCAAGCTTGTATTTGTTTGTTTTTTTATCTGAAACTCTTAGACTCATAAATGCGAAGGCCAAAAAAAACTGCAACCTCTACTGGCTAGCGGACCAAATTATGTTACATAATTGTTGTTCATGTCCCTGGTACTTGTGTTGTGTTTGGTATATCCTATTTTTTGTATTGTCAATTAATTATTTTTTTTTGAGGTGGCTCATGATCAATTCTCCAATTTCTGGTATAATATTTGTGCTTGCAGGTAAGTTACTCTCGTCGTAGCGTCTGAGCTCTTTTCCAGATCTGTTGTCAAAACCAGCTTGAAGATTGATGACTGGCATTATAGGAGGCTACATGATGATATGCGAGTAAGAATTAAACTCGTATTTTCCCAGATAAACTGGGGAAATAGTCTTGGCAGATAACTAGTCAGGATTCTTGGACTCGATATGGAGCTACAATTGTTTAATCATTGCTTAAAAGATGGTTTTTTGATCTAGAAATTTCATGCTCCAAATTTAGTTGGGCAGTATTCTCGTTAATATTGGTGCATGAAGAATGCCGAGAAGATAAATTTCGAATATGGAAGACTATCGAGAATCAGAAATTTCGCTCGCCAGTTGGATCAGCAAAAATCCATTGGAAAGGGCAGAATCTCGTCTCTTTATTATCTCGTGCTTTATTGCTGGCCTGATTGGAATATTGACTATAGCGTATACTGCCTTTCAATGGAGAAGGAATATCAATCTAAGTTGGATGACAGCTATAGCCAGGTCAAAAAAGAACCCAAAAGCAAGGGATAAGGTTCCTGTTGCTCCTCATACTTGGGTTTTGGAATCTATATACCGTGGGAGAAGCTTAAACTGCTGTGTTTGCTTGAAGTCCATGTCGCCTTCGCAAGCTCTTGGGCCTATGATGGCTTCAGACAGTTTCATCCACCGTTGTAGTATATGTGGTGCGGCATCTCACCTTAGCTGCTCTTCTAATGCTCACAAGGATTGCAAGCGTGTATCTATGGTCGGGTATGAGCATGTGATGCACCAATGGGCTGTAAGGTGGACAGAGATCATGGATCAACCTGATGAAGCTTCTTTCTGTAGATATTGTGAAGAGCCCTGCAGTGGTTCTTTCCTTGGGGGGTCTCCTATATGGTGCTGTCTATGGTGTCAGCGCCTTGTACACGTCGACTGTCATAGTAGCATGTCCCATGAAACCGGCGACATTTGTGATTTGGGCTCCTTTAGAAGGCTGATCCTGTCACCGCTTTATGTGAAGGAATTGAACCGGACTTCATCAGGTGGATTTTTGAGCTCCATCACACATGGAGCCAACGAGATTGCATCTTCTGTACGTGCTAGTATTAGGAATCAAAGTAAGAAGTACAAGCAGGGAAATGAAGCCTCTGCAGACACTGGTAGCGGCAGTTTTATTGGGGACGCCTCTTCTGAAAGCACGGTTGACAGTTGTCAAACAGTGATTGAGGAAAGCTGTAATGGTAGCATAAACATGGAAGGGGCAGAGCATCAGCAAGAGGGGGATAAAAGGATGGATTCAAAGCCAGGCTTTAAAAGGAGTTCATCAATCAATCAAAAGGATGAGTTCCAGATCGTCATGATGAAACAGAGATACGAGTTGAATGAATTGCCTCCAGATGCAAGGCCCCTTTTAGTATTCATCAACAAAAAAAGTGGGGCTCAGCGAGGAGATTCACTCAGGTTACGTTTGAACCTTCTGTTGAACCCCGTTCAGGTCAGAGCTTTTCCTATGGCAGTCGCCAAGTACCTGTTTTTGTATGTCTGTTTGCTTCATAGTCTGCTGTTAAACTTTGTACGATTAATCTTCACAATGTGAGTTCTTTGTATGTCATATGGTATTAATCATGTCAGCAACTGGATTTCACTATTATTTTCAAAAGGCTTGTATCTGAAAAGCGTGGATGTCAAAGGCGCTTAATTCTGAACGAAGGGTTCCCCCTTTTCTACCTGATATTTGCGTGGCCTGCATGGATTATCTAAGAAAAGAAAACGTTAAGTGGTTTTCAGTTAAGAAAAATGGTTAAGCTTTGATGCTAGAGTTCCAAGTGGGAAGTGATATTTCCAGGAAACACCAAAGGGGGAAAGGAAGAACTTGTTCTTTGCTGGATGGTATGATTCGACGCAACAAGCTTTTAGTTAATTCACTCTTGTGAGTTTGTGGTGGTGTAATTAAGGGAGGGTTATAAGTTGTAACATACTGGACCAGGGAATTGGTCTTTGCATTTCTTGCTTGACAACTTAGTTGAAAAAGGTGGTTGACTTAATTTGCTATACTTTTTGGTGCTTGTATATCTAGCATGTACTTTATTTTTTGTCTTGTTAGGCCTCTGATAAAGCCTCTCATCATTGTGAACCTTTCTACTATGTTAATGCGGCCTAGATTTTTACCTGAATTTTAAGGAAATTGATTTTTACTCTTAGAGAGTTGGATGAAACTTGATCTGTTGTGTTCCTGTCTCACTTTCATATATTTGTCACCTTTTAACTTGATCTTTCATGGTGTTTGCTATAGGCTGTCGAGTTGAGCTCAACTGAGGGACCGGACGTGGGTCTCTATTTGTTTAGAAGGGTGCCCCATTTCAGAGTCCTTGTATGTGGAGGAGATGGTACTGTTGGCTGGGTTTTAGATGCCATAGAAAAGCAAAATTTTGTTTCTCCTCCTCCTGTAGCCATTCTCCCTGCAGGAACAGGAAATGACTTGGCCCGAGTTTTGTCTTGGGGAGGTGGTTTGGGCTCAGTGGAGAGACAGGGAGGTCTTTGCACCATATTGCACCACATAGAACATGCTGCAGTAACAATTCTTGATCGCTGGAAACTATCAATTTTAAGCCAACAGGGAAAGCAGCTTCAACCCCCAAAATTTATGAACAATTATCTTGGTATGTTGGCAGATTTTCCTTTTGATCACCTGCCAGTAAGGAATGACCTCGAGCTAGATTAACATTAGTCTGGTTTACAAAGCAGCGCTAGTTTTTTTTGGTTCTGATTGCTTTAAATTTTGAATCATTAGCTGCACTGAACTCCTAGATTGTCATTCGTCAGCCTCCGTCTGGCCCTATTGGCCTGTGGATCCTATTGGCCTGTGGATAAGGCCTGGAATGGATCGGGGGTGCAGTATTTAGCTGTTGTTTTGCAGATAAAAAGTTCTAGCATACTTAAGTATTTTATGTGCATATTTGTTTGTACATGTGGAGAAACAGAATACTTCTCCTAGTATAGCTGGTGTCAGTAGACCAAGCACCCAAGACCATCGAAGAAAGGAGGAGCAAAATTGAACAAGAAGCTCAAGACACTTTTACTATCTCACACACTGGAGCAGAGTGGACAGCTTAGAGAAATATGATACTGATCTTCTCTCTACAATTCTGCATAGATCAGGATACATATATATAGGAGCCTAGGAAAATTCTACCGATTACACTTATGACACCGATTACTAATTCTTACAGTTCCCAAAACTAACCGCATCCTTTGTATCTTGAAGAGTCCAGAATTATCTTCTAGGTTTTCTAAGTCAGGGAAACTTTTACTCTTCCAAAGGACAATTAATGGAGACATCCTAGAATCTGCGCAATAATTCTAACACTTTCGCTTTCTGCTAACTTTGTCAACAATCCCAGCTTCCTCTAAAATGTTCAGACTTCGCCTTAGCTAACGCCTTGGTGAAGAGTTGAAGATGTCAGCGATCTGCTCATTAGAGTCCACTTTGATAAGATCAACTTCTTCTTCCAACACCTTTTCTTGGATCAAATGGTAGTGAACTTCAATTGCTTTCGTTCTAGCATGGAACACCGTGTTGGAAGCCATTCAAATAGAACTCAAATTATCACAAAGTATCTGAACTAGTGCATCCATAGCATCATATATATCATCAAATAGCCTTTTTAGCCAAGCACACTCTTGAGCTGTGAGTGTAGCAGCATTATACTTGACCTTGCGCAAGATAGGATTACTGTAGCTTGTTTCTTACCACACCATGAAATAGCAGCAGATCCAGCGCTGAACCTATGGTACATGGATTTTTCACAATGCGTGAAGTATTCATGTTAAACACTCGACAGTTGGACATTGGTATGGAATGTGTCTGGCACATCTCATAGGATATTGTACTCTGAACAGTATCTTATAATGTTTCTTCTAAATCGTTTGGCTTTGAGATGAGGCAACTTCTCAACTAAAACCTCGCGCATCAGAGAAAAGACAACTAGAAATACGTAAAAACTAATTATATATCTATATGGTGTCCCTATGTCTTGTGTTCTAAAAGTTAGACGGCTGTGACATTTGGACACGTATCCTGCCCGGACACTCGGACCAAGTCTATGTGACATAGCACCAAACACACAACCCAAAGTAGAACGCCTTGATACAGGATTGCTGCCTAGTCAGCATAAGTGAAACCAATTAGAGCAAATGCCACATCTTTCTTGTATAACAGCCCATAAGTTAGCGTATGACTCAGATAAGTTAGCATATGACTCAGATAGTGAAGTATCCTTTTTGCTACATCAAGATGAGGTTTTTGTGGTCTCTGCATAAATTGAATAACTATCCCAACCGGAAAAGATAGATCAGATCTGGCTATAGTCAAGTAGAAAAACTCCCAATTAGCACACGGTGACATGAGCATCCTTTAACTCTTTGCCTTCAACAGCCTTTAATTTTAGATTCTGCTTGGTTGGTGTACATGTTGGTTTGCAATCTGCCATTTTGAACCTCTCAAGGACCTTATGAGCATAGTGTATTTGTGAAAGAAGGATGCCATCCTTACTCTTTGACACCTCCAACATGGAGATTTTTGTCCTCCTTAATAGATAGACTTGCATCAGCACTAGAAGAAATATAACCAACATGGTATGGAAATACTCCGGAGTTGAATTGAGGAGGCTGGTCATATAAATTTTCCTGTCAATTACTCCATAAAGGAAAGTGTTCTTTACATCAAGTTGCCAAAGCTTTCATCCTTTAACGGCTGCTAACTATATGATGACACGAACACATGTCATTGTTGCTACTGGACTGAAAGTTTCTTCATAGTCCAAGCCAAACTTCTGTGAAAATCCGCGAGCAGGAGCCCTTGCATTATATCCATCAATTGAGCCATAAGCTTTTCGCTTAAACTTATATACTCACTTCCATGAAGTTGATTGGATATGTCTAGGTTTGGGCACTAAATCCCTAGTTTTATTCTTCATTAGTGCAGCCATCCCCGTCCTCCCATTCGGGATTATCCTTTGCTTCTTTAAATGACGATGGCTCACACTCATCATTTGGACCTGCAAAGAAACTTTCAGAAATATGGGAGTAGCAAGTTATAAACCTTTCAGGTTTTTTGCGTTCTCTTAATGATCTTTGAAGTGTCACTTTCTTCTGTGGGACTTCTTCATGAACTTCCTTGCCATTTTCCTTGATTGGAGACTTGTCAATTCCTTTTTGACAACAATTTTTAGGCATAAGTGAAGACGACGCTGAGAGGTTGGAGGACATGAGTGTATTGATCGTTTACTTCTTCGTCGCCAAAAGGTGATGCAATACGACCGAAATCCCGTTGCACATAAGACGAAATTTCATCAAAAATAACATCTTGTGATGTCACTACCTTTTTTTTTTTTTTCTTTTTCTGGATCCATGCATCACCATCCTTTTCTATTTCGATCATATCCCAGAAACACGCACTTGTTAGCCTTTGCATCCATTTTTCTTCTAAGCTGATCTGAGATATGCACATAGCAAAATGAGCCACGAACTCTTAAGTATGCAACTGAAGGCTTCTCTCCATAAGGAAGTTCATATGGACTATTCATGTTGATTACCTTTAGAGGTAGTCGATTTATCACATGGCAAGCACAACGCATTGCTTCAGCCCATAAATCTTTGCATGTAGCCATCTTCTACGTACTTCTTGCAAATGGCACAGATTCCTCTTAGCGACTCCATATTGCTGCAAAGTTCCAGGACATTACATATGTCTTCTTATCCATGTGCTACACAGAAATCATCAAGATCCTTATTTATATATTCCCTGCCATTGTCTGTCCTCAAACACTCAAAAATTTTCTTTGGAGCTCCCCCTCAATCTTCTTTTTGAACCACATGAAGAATGCAAATGTCCCGGATTTTTCCTTCATCAAAACACCCAAGTGAAACTGGTCTAATCATTGACTAAGACAAGCATGTAGCGATAACCACTATAGCTTGTTTTTGGCCAAGTCAGCAAATTCGAGTGAATAAGCTCCAAAGGTCCCTTAGATTTTTATCAAGGAATGACCAAATGGAAAGTGACGTGCTTTTCCATATTGACATCCTTCACATACAGTTTCTTGATGAAATTTCCCCAAATGGGCAGCCCTTTTACCAATCTTGTGTGCGGAAATCTCCTTTAATTCCTGATGGCCCACATGGGCTAAATGATCATGTCATAACAGCAAAATTGTCTTGCCTGCTAGTTTTTTCTACATAAGCATCACTAGTGGATAAACAGAGATTTAACCTTAATGGATAATCAGTGGAATTTGTCTCGCAAATTCTGTTTTTCAGTTATTAGTAATGTCGTAAATTGTAATTACAAAGCCGGCTATATTGTTGTTGCAGGGGTTGGATGTGATGCAAAGGTTGCTCTGGAAATTCATAATATGCGAGAGGAGAACCCAGAGAAGTTCTATAACCAGGTAATTCCTAACTTGTATGATTTAAAGTTTCTAGAGAAAATAGGAACATGCCCACTATTTTTTCCTTTTCTAGAAAGGAAAAGGTTCTTTCAAAACAGTTTCCTTAGAAGTTTGTTCTCTATAGACTCTTATCAGAGAGGACCAATTTCAATTTTTAGCGGTGAGAGTCTGTTCACATTAGGTTTAGCTGTAAGTTACACATTCATGGAATAATTTGTTCTTGCAATAGGCGCTGAGTCACACATACAATATTGGAGTTTTGGTGCTCTGAGAGTGGGGTCATGACTCGCACAAAACTCATTTCTATTTCATCTGCTAGGAATCACCACCGTTCACAATTTCATGGAATAGTTTCTATGTTGGGTCTGAAGGTTTTGAGCTAACTTATTACTTCTTTATCCCAGCAAGGCAATAATTGATTATAATGTAGTTACTACTTCTGTCTTTAGAGTCTATCCATTTCCTTGGTGCTAAAATTACTGGAAATGATCTGCAGTTCATGAATAAAGTTCTTTATGCAAGAGAAGGCGCTAAGAGTATTATGGACAGGACGTTTGCAGATTTTCCGTGGCAAGTTCGAGTGGAGGTGGATGGTGTTGAGATAGAGGTCCCTGAGGTGGGAGCAAACATCATTTTACTTTCGATAAAGCTCTAGTACTTCACCTGTGACAAATTCTTCTGATTTTTTTTTTCCTTCACAAAATTCCTGGCTTGCAATGCCTTTCCTTGTTCTCAATTTTTTTTTCAGTGGCATGAACATCTTTTCTTTTGAAGCTTGCAATTTCTCCCTCCTTTATTACGTGTACTGTTTCATTTGATCCTTTATTAATGCACTTGTTTCTCCACTCTTCCAAAACAAAATAACCTTTTTATGGTTGTAGTAGGTGTGAAAATTAATTGAACTGCAATGTGTTAACAATGTTTTATTCTCTGCAGGATGCTGAAGGTGTTCTTGTTGCTAATATAGGAAGCTATATGGGTGGCGTAGACTTGTGGCAAAATGAGGATGAAACTTATGATAATTTTGATCCTCAATCTATGCATGATAAGATACTGGAGGTTGTCAGCATATCAGGGACATGGCACTTAGGGAAACTGCAGGTAAGATGGTATTTTTTACGAATCTGATTTGGTGTATATGAACATAGTTACAAGAGTAGAATTATTCCCTGGGAAGCTGTCTTGCAGCTTATCTTTTCATCTCAACCATTATTCAGCACTAGCCTGTTTGAGACTTTAAGTTTAAATGGATACCTTTTACCTTCGATTGTAGTAATTAAGGTAGCTGGAGGTGATGTCCAAAGGCACAATTAAACACATCATGTCAATGTTTAGATGGATACAGCTTTCGACTCCTCGCTTTGCCAACTTTTCCTTGCTCATAGAAGTTGATCTAAGTAATTATTGTTCGACTTTTTCTTTGTTATTCTTCTGAAGTCTGAACTGCTGCTCGGCTGTTGTCAGGTGGGACTTTCTCGGGCTAGGAGGCTTGCACAAGGCCAGTCGATTAAGATTCAGCTTTTTGCTGCATTGCCTGTTCAAATAGATGGAGAGCCATGGTCTCAGCAACCGTGTACACTGGCGATATCACATCATGGACAGGTCCTCACTCTCTTGCTGTGTGTGTGTGTGTGTGTGTGATAGAGAGGGATTTGACGTGCATGCATTTACACGTGACACAATACTAGCTTTTTGCCCTTCAAAAGATGTTTGGCGAAGCATGGTTGTAGGTTGTACAGAATTGAATAACTCAAGTTGTAGCATGGTGCAAATTGTAGGGATATGAAAATGGACCGACAATTAGGATCTATGCCCTAGTTTTTGTCACGGAGTACCATTTTTGTCATTGTTACTTCTGATACTTATATTTGTTTTTTCTATCTGTTCATTTGTTCTTTTACTTTTGCGGGTTTTATGTTCCTTTAGTTTGACGGCAGGGATTTTTTTTTTTTGGGGGGGGGGGGGGGAGGTAGTTTGACCGCAGGGATTGTTGGGGTGGGGTGGCGGGAAGGTGGGGAGGAGAGAGGAAGGGAGGACTTTAAATAATTTTTTGGATTCTCAAAACAGTTAGTGGGACTAAAATGAGATTACAATTACCATAGTATTAGACCCTGGTGATCAACATTCCTTAGCCTCAGCATCTTTACCTTTCTTCCTTTACATCTGGTGGTTCTTTCTACAACTAATAACAATCCAAGTTTTTGGCGTTTTGTATCGGTTGCACAGGCTTTCATGCTGAAGAGGGCAGCAGAGGAACCACTTGGTCATGCTGCTGCTATTGTTACTGATGTGCTTGAAAATGCTGAAACCAATCATGTTATCAATGCATCACAGAAGCGAGCTCTTCTTCAAGAAATGGCGCTGAGGCTGTCCTAGTTGTTTTCCTGAAGTTTGCCAAGATTTGTAAGCGAGTAAGCGACCAGTGTGAAAGGTTACTCTTCTTATACCAAGTCTCCATTTCATACATAGCAAATGCTGTGCCTAAGCTTTTTTGTGTATGAACCTTGATAAGTATCAACATAAAGAGGAATTTTTTTGGCGGCCTTCATTGATAACTAACCATGGCTACAGAAATGAAATTAGCAACCAAAATGTCACTCTATGCTGGTGATGTGGGTTATTATGTGTTCGTGGGTTTGACTGAGATTCACAGGTGATGAGTTTATGGAAAGGAAAGTCGCTTAAAAGCGCGCACTTTCTTATTTACTTGTTTATATGACTTTCCATTGGACGTACTAGGCCACTTGTTTCAGATGACCTAGGCTATATAGGTGAGTCGAGGTCCGAATGATATATGTAAATAAATTTGGATACCCTGCTTTGACGAAGACTTGTCAGCACAACATAAGTTGCGTGTGTCGCTAAAGGGCTTTCTCTCCCTGCTTGTGTGCGCATTCAAACATGCACTGTGAAGCAGGTTTTTTTATCTATGTATTGCAATTGATGTTACAAATAATCCGAGTTCTAGTCAAACTTGCCTTGTTCAGGCTCTGCTCTTTTGTTAAAGGAGCTCAAAAACTGAGCCTGAACGAGGTTGAGTTCCTTGAATAAAGGTTTTAGAAGTTTTTGTGGAGCTTGAAGAAATTACACGTGTGACATTTGATAACAGAAGAAATACTAAGTTTATGCCTTATCAAGTGGCTTAAGTTAAACGCGTGCCCGTGCATCACAGATAATTATATATTTTGCAAGTGCTTTCAAAATTAAATTGTATACAGAGATGTAATATGTGAAGTTGGAAACGTATACATACTATAACCTTTAAGAAAGTACTCGCAAGCTTGTTCATCGGCCATTAGCAGACAGATCACAGACCAGCTACTCAGTTCATTTCAAGGCCTAATTGCGATATTTTTCTGCAAGAGATGGTAATTAAAGGCCTTGTGAAGTTTAGAAAAGGTTCCTTTTATACTCATCGCACACATGTTGCAGTATTCCTGGAACAGCAGGAAAACATCGAGTCATGCCCATTTGGCTGCCATTTGACAGTACTTAAAGATTTCATCCAGATCGTAGCAAGCTAGCTGATGCGCCTGCCAGCAATTCTGAAGCAGAATCAGCATTTCTGGAAATTCTCAGAGGACCAGAATTATAACCAGGAGTAAGGAACACCAAACCTAGCGGAGAAAAGAGAGAACTTGCAAACGTGTCACTGAAGTGAAGTTATTCATTTGTGTACAAATGGTGAGAAAATAGCTTGATCAAACTACCTGATCTAAATATCTAAGTCGTAGTGAATTTCAACCAAGCCTTGCTCCTTGTAAATCCCCGTGTCACCTTTTTCCAGAGCCGCACTACAAGTGCCCTTGTAATCCGTGCGCTGGCCTTTATGTCAAGTTTTGCCGAACCATCCGCCTGCGAGCATGAGATCCTCTTTTTATTGTTTGCATTTTCTCTGTGAATGCGGTTCAGTCGTTTGTTGTAGAAGGGGGATGATTTAAGATAGCGGGAGTAAGGAGATAATGGGCCATTCGAACCCTGGATGGCGCGGTTGAGCTGTTTGGTCACAGCCTGGAGCTCGAAAGAGTCATAGAGGTTGCTACCCTTGTTGTCCCTGGGGCTCATTCTCCAGATGGGGTTCGGGGCAAAGGCTGGAGGAACCATGCCTGGCTGCTTCTCTGCTGGGATGTCCATGGAAACACTTGGGTCTGAAGACTTCTCCATCTTTTCAGAGAACATAGTTAATGTTTGATAGATCTGTATGTGTTCAATTGTGCTTTGTAAATACCGTGGCTTTTGATGCTTTTAATTGTTTTAGGTAGTGTTTGGTTCTCCTATGGGATTCTTTTATTATTTGTTGTATTCTTGGGGTTGAGCTCAGCTTATGCATGAAATGCTTTTACCCTTTTTAACTCGTTATGATTTTGCAAAATTACCTGCATCCCTAGTAATACCTGCTTGCTAGATCATAAACTTGAAATGATTGTCTAATTTAGTGGCAACCAAACTTGGCATAAGGTTTTCTTTCGAAGATGTATTCTGAAGGGGCTGTGCGTGCTTTGAGGACATCGTATTATGTGTTGTTTTCTATGATTCTTTGTTGGCAATTTCTGTCTCATTGCAAGGTAGTCCTTGGAGGTATCTCAATGGATGAGATGTGCGGACATTTTGCATCTGAAGCACCAGGAATAAAGAGTGCATCCCCATACATAGACGAATGTTTAGCTGGTAAAGCCTCTTGGCTCTTGGACCAAGAACTGGAAGCCTTTTGGGTACCCAAGAGGGGCTGTGTATACCCAAGAGAGATCTTATACTCGGGGAATGAGCTAAAAGAGATTTTGGCATTTTATCATCGTAGTTAGACCAATCTGTCCATAGCCGCCTTGTTACCATAGTAGACGTAATAGGTGCAAATTCATGTTAGTAATTGTGAGAGTCCAAGGATATGGTAACTGCTATTTTTGCGTCTTAAATGCACAGTTCAGTAAGTACCATATGTTGGATCAATTTACAGCAATGCCGATGTACCCGCAGTTCAGCCGCAAGACTTTTTTTTAGCGAAAAAGGGTAAGAACCCTACCATTAATATTGAAGAGAGTACTTGGATGACAATCTCATTAGATAGGAATTACAGTACAATACAAGTTGGCGACGACAACAACATAAGTAGACTAGCACGCAATGCTGTCGTGCAGTCGGCGGCAGGCTGAGACTTCCCACCACCAATAAACCACCACAGCCATATGGAACCACCGTCAAACTAGCATACTTTCAACCCTTGCGATCTCCTTGAAACTTTCACCACCTACAACACACATCCCAAGTCTCTCTGCCACACCGACGAGCCACCATGTGTCAAGCCAGTAGCCCCACCATCCAAAGCCTAAGAACACCGTCCACCTCCACAACAACATCAACTGCAACCAAACCCAAACATCCAACCTTTCTGTAGCAAAGGGGGGATCCACTAGGGGGGAGGGTGAAGACAACGGTAGCCGAGAACCCTTTTTCCTACAAACTCAACCTCCTTCTCCAACCTGGTGACGCCACCACGGCCACCAAACCAACCGGAGATCCCACCATAACTACCTCTCATACTGACATCGGCAGAATGCCGACCACCAACAACACCCCCAACAAACCCATCTCAACAACACATCCAACACTCTTGCTGCCAGAGATCAGCCAACACTCTCGCAGCTGACGTTCCATGCACAAGCCCACGGAAACTTTGACATTACCAAATAACAAAAGCCAATTTAGTGGCAAACTTTGATAGTAAAGCTTCTTTTTAAGAACTTTTAATGTGTATAGTTGACTTGAGATCCCACGGAAAGAAAGCCGTCACGCATCACACCATCCACACCTCATTAACACTTCACCATGTAAAGCAATATTCAAGGGATTGCATAAGCATCAACTGCCTCCGATATTTGTGTCCAAAAAAATACATTGCCGTCCCTTAGAGTGGCATCAAGTCTAAACCTTATAAATATCAGTTGCCTCCGATATTTGTGTCCAAAAAAATACATTGCCGTCCCTTAGAGTGGCATCAAGTCTAAACCTTATAAATATCAGATAAGCTACATCTTCACCAGCACTCAAACATCACCTTTCCTCAAAGATGAAGTAACTCATTCTGGGCTTTCCCTTGATGTAAATATCAGATAATATACACATTATTTCACAACCACATAACATGTATAGCATCGCGTTCATTATAGATGGCACGTGTTTACTTCTAGCTCGATAGCTAAAACCCTTTATTTAACTTACATTTTTATTTTCGACAATGAAGTTTATTCGCGCAACCGAGGAGTCCAACTTTTTCAAAAGCATGCTAGCGTATCAGGCAAGCTTATGAGTTGCCACTTTCTTTATACGTCTAGCTAGAGTTGTCAAACGGGCCGGGCGGCCCGCGGGCTGGCCCGACCCGGCCCGGTTCTGGCCCGGGCTGGCCCGGCCCTGACGATGAACAGTAGCGGCCCCAGCACAGCGGGCCTGGGGCCTGGGCCTGGACCAGGCCGTCCATTGCTGCGAAAAAGCCCGGCCCGGCCCCGGCCCGGGTCTGGCCCGGGTCTGGCCCGGTCTGCGGCCCGGATCTGGCCCGGGGCTGGCCCGGTCCGCGGCCCGGGTTTGGCCCGGTTTTGGCCCCACTTGTTTGAATTTTTTTGTTTTTCCCCCCCTTTCTTCCACCCCTTTTCCAAAATTCCACTTTTACCCCCCCAACAGCAATATAACGGCTAGTTTGGGGGGTATTTTAGTCTAACCTATATTTTTCAACTCCTTTACACTCTTACCCTCCCCAACAACTATAAACGGATAGTTTGTAGGGGTATTTTGGTCTTTTGTGAAGTTTCTAAAATCTATAAATTCACACCATTTCTCTCTAATTTTTCACACCAATCTTCTTACTCTCTTACTAAACATTCTATATTTCTACAAGCTTTGCTACTATTTTCCTCTCCAATTACTACTCTTGCTAATTACTACTAGTATTTACTAATTAGTACTCTTGTTTATTAATTACTAGTCTTGCTAAATTCTTTTTAATTACTACTCTTGCTAATTACTACTAGTATTTACTAATTAGTACTCTTGTTTATTAATTACTAGTCTTTCTAAATTCTTTTTAATTACTAACTCTCTAATATTTGTTACTCGTTCATTCTTTTAATTGTTATTTCTTATTACTACTCTTATACTTGTGTATTTAGTTACTCTTACAAAGTTTAGCTCGAAATATGGCTGGATTATTGAAGAAAATGAGGCGTGCATCGTCATCACGAAAAACATCATCATCATCGCAAGCACCACCACCAGCACAAGCGCCAGCGCCACGGCCATCACAAACACCAATCCAAGCACCAACACAACCATTCGTTCCTGGACGAATGAGTACAGGCTGTATGATAGATACCCAAGCCAATTGGGAGTTCAATCAAAACATTCCAGATTTTGAATACACGCCTGATGAAGACCCCCCGCATTATAGTCAAGGACGCAGCTCGGTTGGCGAAGCTACTACTCCGTGGCATAATCTCAACCCTATGCCTGGTCATGATGAAGAAGGGCCGAGCAATGCCTCCGGTAATGAGCCAGAAGTCCAAAAGGGGAAAAAAAGAAAGCCGAGTGTTGGAATCATTTCGATGTAGTTATGGTGGACGGCATCCGAAAAGCTCGATGTAAGTACTGCGCTAAATTATTTTCGTCTGGTAGTGGTAATGGACATCTTAACAGGCATTACCCTCTGTGTGCACCTCGACAAGGCCACGTCGAACCTACCCAAACGCAGTTATCTTTTGACGGTAAGTTATTTGTTTATAATCAGCGAGAGCAAAGAGACGGTCTCGCTGAATTTGTTATTCATGATGAACAAGCCTTTTCTTTTGCCGATAATCCTAAGCACTCTAGATATATGAACACATACGTTCAACCTTTGTACAAAAAGGTTCATAGAAACACAACTAGATCCGATGCACTCCGACAGTACAATGCTGCTAAAGCACGCCTTATCGATTATTTCGATAAATTTGAAGGTAAAGTTAGTCTTACTTCTGATATTTGGCAATCTCCTTATACTTTTGTTAGTTATTCTTGTGTGACCGCTCATTGGATTGATGTAGATTGGGTTATGCACAAGAGAATCATCGCTTTCGAGCACTTCCCTTATCCGCACGATGGAATGAACATTGCTATTCTTATATTAAAAGCATGCACCACATTTAAAATTAAGGATAAGATTATGAGTGTTAGTTTTGATAATGCTTCTAATAATAAAGTTGCTGTTGCAGCTTTAAAGGAGACGCTTCAACCTGTACTTAACGGTGAATTATTTCATGTTCGTTGTGTTTGTCACATTATTAATTTAATTGTTCAAGATGGTTTAGCTGCTGCAGGAGATATTCTTCTCAAAATGAGGGGTATGACAGCGTATGTTAATAGCTCGAGTCCGAGAACACAACAATTTAAAACGTTGTGTGTTCAATATAATATGCCTCGCAGGAGAGCAGTTACAGATGTGGTCCACAGGTGGAACTCTACATACCACATGCTTTTACACATTCTGGCATACCGAGAAGTCTATACGCATTTTCTACTAACCCAGTTCCCAGCCGGCTTGCCAACTCAAGAGGAATGGCAGATGGCCACATACCTAGCTGAATTTTTGGAGGTATTCTACACGTCTACCAATTTATTGTCTGGTATCCCACCTCTCCTCTCGCTGTAATAGAAATTCTGAAGATGGCTACAATGTTAACAAAATGGAGATATATAGGACCCTTTAAGGAAATAGTAAAAGTGATGGATCAAAAATTTAATAAATATTGGAGTAAGCTGCCTGCTATTTTTACTGTGGCTACTTGTTTAGATCCTAGGTTAAAGTTGCATGGCGTGAACGCCTCGATACAAGAGATATCGAAATTAATGTGCTACACAGCAGAGGAGACAACCGCATTCACAGCAAAAGTGAGCAAGAGGTTTGAGGACTTGTTCAACGTCTATCGTAATTCTGCTGACGTGCGCGGGCGAGCTACATCATCATCCACTGTTGAGAGGTATTATGCGCCATACCTTCAGGGCTTTGAACATCTAGTAGCAAGACAACTACCAGGTGAAGGTACTTCTAATTCGGCAGGTTCGTATACTTTTTCCTCTTTTAATGAGATTGGTGTATATGCAAATACTGATCATTATTCTGATTTATCAAGGCAAGAACAGGTTAATTTTAATTTGTTAAATTTTTGGAAACAAAATCAAAACATGTATAAAACTTTATCCCAAATTGCACGGGATGTACTGCCAGTGCAAGCCTCCACGGTTGCTTCAGAGTCGGCATTTTCAGCTAGCGGGAGGGTTTTGGATGACAGGAGGAGTCGTCTTAACCCCGAGTCGCTCGAGCTATGTGTATGTTGGAAGGATTATCTTGATGCGAAATACCGCGAGCAAGATAAACCGATTGATGATAGGAAGAGCAGTGACTCGGATATTGAAGTACTTCTGGATGATTAGGTAATTTGTTTTTATTTTCCTCTTTTGATCCTTTTGGTTGACGTTGCAGATTTCTTGATCTTTGATTGCTGATATTTTGGATAGACATTCATTATTATTTTGATTGTTAGAATTTTAAGAATAAATTTTTTCACAAAATATACTTTTTTTTCCATATATATAAAATAAATTTTTACAAGCAAGATATATATTTTTTCGTATATATAAAAAAATAGGTAACTTCGCCTGTTTGTTTACAAGCAGCCGGTCCCAAGCCCGGATAAAAGGAGGAGGGCCTATGAATACATTTATTATTTTTCTATATAAATTGTTATGTGTTAAGATTTTATTAATAAAGCTCATCAAGAAGAGTATGAAAATGTTTAACATATAATAAAAAATATAATGGCTAACAAATAAATATGTATATACATACATACATATATATGTATATTACTTATAATGAAATAAAAGGATAAAGATTAGGTTCGTTAAATTGTGAATATTGCCTAGAGATGAAATTTAAAATTGAATAACAAGAAGAAAAAAAAAAAAAAGGGGCCCGGGCCCGGCCCAAGCCCGGCCCTAGCTATTGGGCCTAGGGCCTGGGCCTGGACTGGGCCTAGGTTTGCCTTCGGCAGGCCCGGCCCGGCCCGGTTGGCAGCCCCCACTGGCCCGGCCCCGGCCCGGCCCCACAGCAGGCCCGACGGGCTTGGGCTTGGGCTGGGCCGGCCCAAGCCCGGCCCTTTGACATCTCTACGTCTAGCACAGGTTACTCACACGAGAGGCGTCTTCCAAATAGATTCTTCGGATGTTCCACATTTTTCTTTTTTGAATGGAATTTAATTTCTTGCTTTGTTTCTTTGCATGCCCTCTTTTTGTATCTTCTTCTCAAGTCAACTCAACACAAAAGCAAATGAGAGTTCCTTAAGATGAAGAAAAGAAGGTAAAGTAGGCATCCCTCACTCTATCATAAAGTACCTTAGCCTCCTTGCAGGGTAGAAGGTAAATATAAGAGGCATAAACTTAGGACTAGATCACTTTGTTAGCCACATTGGAAAAATAGTAGAGTGGCATGGTGGTAGTACCGCTAGTACTAGTGATGGTGACTTAAAAAATGAAGTCAAATGGCAGACTTATTGATTAAAGAGTTGATACTTTTGAGTTAAATTGTGATAGAAATTGTTGGATCCATTTTTTTATCGACTTAAACTGTAGGACATGATGCAAATGATGAAACATGGTATAAGAGTTATGATTTAACAAGATCTTATGTTCGATTTTTCTCAATTGCACAGTTGGTCCTTCCTTTATCATAGGACCATCTGCGCTCTTCTTATAAGTGTATGTGGTAACAGTTCAACTTGATTTGTCTCTCCAAGTGAAATGACCCAAAATTAGACACTTATCTGTATTTCATGTGGAGAAGAGAGCATAAGAATTATTGACAACCTCCGTATACAAAGTTAGTATTTACAAAAGTAAGTTTTCTTCAAATTCACAAGGATTAAACCAACTTTTTGAAAAAGCTAAGTTGTCACCCCCTTCTGAACCAGGCAAGTACCTATTTATTAGGGTTAATTATACTTATGTCCCTGAGGTTTGGGAGAAATTACAGTCAAGGACACTAACTTTCAAAAGGTAACAAACCGTGACCACAAACGTTAAAAAGATAACACTTGTGTCCATCCTTCAAGTATCCGTCCAAAAAGTGTAATTTTTGTGATGTCATCAGTACATATTTTCATAATATGACAATCCTACCCCTAGATTATTGTTACCTCTCTTCTCACTTTTCTATTTTCTCTTTCATGAGCCTCCTCTCTCTTCCCCTTATCTCTATCTTCTTCCATCAGACACATCCAGCCACCATGCGGCAGCCCCCAAAATTTCACCACGCCGCTACCCCCACTATACCACCACCACACCGCTGCCTACTGCCGACCACCACGTCGATGCCCACCGCCAACCACCACACCTGTTGCTCCCACCGCCCACCATCACCTCGCTACTCCCCCACCCCCCGCTGTCGTCCCCCTACTTTCCCCTACCCCGCCGCCTTCCACTTCGCTCCACCCCATCCATTCGTCCCCCGCCCATCCTTCCCCTTCCCCTCACCCCATCCCGTCATCCCCCGCCCTCATTTCCCTTACCCCGCCGCTTTCCCCTTCCCCTTACCCCCACTATGTCGTGGCGTCGTCCCCCGCCCAGCTGCCTTCCTTTCCCCCACCCTACCCTGCGCCATCCCCCTCCCTTCCCTTACCCCATGCCTTCTGATTTCTTGAAAATTTAGATAATAAGTGTTGGAATTGTAAGAATTGAAACCCTAATTTGAAAAATAGGGAGAAAAAAAATGGCTTGAAACCCTAATTTTCAAATCAGGGTTTCAAATGAAAAAGAATTAAAACCCTAACTTGAAAATTAGGGAGATGAAGGAATGACTTGAAACCCTAATTTGGAAATTAGGGTTTCAATTCTTTTTGAACCCTAATTTGAATGGCATGGTAAACAATTTACCTTTCAAGTCATGGACAATATGGTCATTTTGACCATTCCATTATGTTTATGGGTATTCTGTTAGGTCAAAGGACATAAGTGCCTATTTTTCAAACTTATGGACACGCGTGTAATTTTACCCAAACTTCAGGGACATAAGTGTACTTAATCCTATTTATTATGTTTGCAAAGTATATGCACATTTCGTTAAGTTTGCTCATTTTTGCTTTCAAGGGTCTTTTAATTAAGTTTGCTCATATTGTTATACTTTGAAGATTTTTGTTGTTAGCGACATAAGGCTATTCAGTGTTGCTAAAATGAAAGATTTTGGCTGCAACCGGATAATAGAATTAGCCTACAACCCCTAATATAATGATACACTAGTTGTCAATAGATAATGCTAGTTACACTTTCCTAATCAACGATAACTCTTAATAACACTTTTTTTTTATCATTATATAACGCTAACTAGAAGTCACTAAATATATATAACGATCATCATCTGTCGTTATATAATAGAGTTTTAAACTCTTTCTAGACCCGGATTAGAGCGAAAAATTTCCCGTGTTAAATTAAGGTATTAAATTAAGGTAACGAAAGTTGAGTACCAAAAAGAGCAAAGTCAACTAGAATGAAAAGGGAAATTTGTCGTGCAACTTTACAATCGATTAGGCCGGAGTTTCTAGGTCAGTAGACACTTGGGACAACTTTCCTATAGAGTTACCTTTCTCTAAGAATCTCACGTCACACACGACCTTGCAAGAAAGCCTTATCATTAAGCTAATTATGTTTGGATAATTTTCTTCGACCAACCCTATTTATTAGAGCTCGTTCATGTTCGTTAAATTACTAAATGAACCGGTTTGATTTTGAAGTTAGAGCTCCTGCAATAAAATGAGCTGAACTTGAATTCCTCATGTTGTTCATCAATATGCTTCTTTGCCTTGTGAAAAATTCTATTTTCACGTCTTTATTTGTCACTAAAAAGTGTTCACCAATAATAAATCTTCTTAGCAACGCATGAGGTATGAACGAGCATATGGAGGTGTAAAGGTAGACATTTCCTTAGCTTATTCTAGTATAGTTTTTTTACTAGTACATTTTGCATTATACAACTATTTCCATTTTTAAGATTTAAAATTGTAAATTCAATCAACTAAAGGCCTGAATTTGTTGAAATTTGAGAGAACATACTTAACTAAAAATCAAATTTATTGAGCTAAATCATGATCACAAACTCTAATGCGAGCTTGAACACGAGTTGGCACATTTATGTAAACAAGCCAATCACGAGCTCTCGTTAATGGTAACAAACACGAGTCGGACACTAATTCCTAGCTTTTTACGAACACGAACCAAGCTCGACGCCAACTGAACGAGCCTTAATATGAGAATAGCTAAATGTTTCTAATTTAGGGCATAAATAATTCGGTAAGAAATTGTCATGGAATCCTTCACCTCATTAGATTCCCTCTATTGATTGCAACACATGTAATTGCAACTCTTATGTATGACGAATATTATTATCCGCGAAGAGGGTTGTGAGTAGGAATTAAAAAAGTAAAAAGAAAAACAATGTACGCATATACATATTGCCATTTATGAGCACAATTGTCTTCCCTAAATAGAAAATGACAGATAGCATTTCCGAGATCAATCCTCGTGCGTAAATATTCAATTTGGATCACAATTTATGATTTTAGAGTAAAATTTGTCTACCATCATTAAAAATACTTTGTAGTACATAAATTTAACATTATAGTGCAAAGGCACTAAGTTAGGGTTCAATTATAACATGTATGCGTACATATATATACACATATACATCTACATATGTATGTGTGTGAATGTGGGTGTGGTTGTACATATAGAAGCTAATCAAATTCTACCATTGGCAACTTAACTTAAGTTATTGGCGTTATCTAGCCGTTCACGTTCACGATGCCAGCGTGGACGGGCAAGTATGGCATTGGACATTGAGTAAGGGAAAGTTTCTTTTGAGGTATTAAATTCATATGGTTGGACAAATGAAAAGAACATGAAAAATAAGGGGACTTATGAGTTTTATGTCATTTAAAAAACGTGAGATTCATGTAATCTACCTTTTTTGTTAATAAACTTCAAAGACATTAATATGTCCATAACGAATCTTTGACAACTATCATAACCAAACGAGGAGATATTCAGTAATTCCACGTCATGTTTCGTTTCACATAATAAGTCCCGAGAAAAGGTTATGTACACACGCAACAAAACAATTTCTTTATACGTGACTTTTTTTTTTAATAAATGAGATAATAATGGCATTGATAATAAAATTTATAAATTTTCTTCAGCCGTCCAACAAACACTCAGGCATTAGGTCAGGATACTATCATGACTCTTTACACTAAATGACCACAAAAGTCAATATAATCAGGGCTACCAGATAAAAGTCCAGAACAAATTACAATTAAATCAAAGCTTATCATATTATACGCATTAACTTAATTTAAAGTAACATACCAAGTCCCAAAACTTTACAAGTAACACCAGAAATTCAATAGATACAAAACACGGCATAACTAATATACATTACTACAATTAGATTATGCGCGACCATTGAATAAGTTTTTGAAATAAGATGTCCTTAAATTGACCATGTAAAATGTATATGCTTAACATTTTTATTTGGTCAACCGGTCAAAGTCTTAGTATTAGTTCATTCAATTATGTTCTTAATTTTTAGATAAGCTCTTATACAAAAGAAAATGTGACCGACTTCTCACAGAGCATGTACCGTTTAAAATTTACGTTAAGAAATCACCCCAAAAACACATATTACTTTGACAAAAGTCGAAAGTTATTTGACGATAGATCGAACTAGCAAATCTTTGTTGATTCGTACCAATAATGGTGTCCATTTCCTGGACTAGATAGTATTGTCGCTGATGATCCTCAATAGTATTGTCACTAAATCATCCTCATGTCTAAGTCCTATTATAGTTAGTTAGTTATGATCAAAGTACGCAAATCAGCCAAACAGCACTATAAAAATAATACAGAGGGCCCCCCTTCCCATGGTGCTCTCAAGAAAAAGCTTTGCCAGACAAAGGTTAGATTTCCTCTCACTCTCCCTCTCTGTGTCTCAATTCGTTTGTAGTGTAGTTCACGCTTCGCAACCACCCTCGTTGATGCTGATTTGAGGCCTTTTTATCAGCCACCAAAACGTTAATTTACTAACAATGTTCCTTCAAATCAAGGTCTCTGAACTGTATTCTTTTTCCTTTTATATGCTGTTATCATGACTTGATCTCACTCACTGGACTTTTGAACCCCACAAAGCACGTTGTTTCTGAACTTTTAAGCTTCCTGTGTTTACCGCCAGTGGTAATTCTCTCGTGTTTGGCTTAGTAGTTGGAAGAACCCTATTTTCACATGAAAAGCGCCCGTTTGTGCGAATCACTTATCATTTGGAAAGATTGGTTTTTGTCACTTTCTGAGACACGGGTTTTGTTCCAAACGTATTTTCCAAAATGGGTTTGGCTCAGAACTCGTTTTATTAATTTCAATGTTCAAACTCATTTTTGGAAATCGGTTATGTTCAAAACTCCTTTTTGTGAAATGGGTTTTAGATTCTTCATGGAAATATGCTGAAATGGTAATGCAATTATTCCATTTACGTATAAATTTGAGCTTGACCCTCCCTAGACGGCGCGATGATAGAACTTAAAGGCTCGTGCACTGGAACAACCCTTTTATTTTGATACAAAAATCTGGGTTTTGACATATTATCTTTTGGGTTTTCGTCAAAATGATAATCTAGGGAAGTGCTCTTATTTTGGTGGAAGAATGGTTGGTCCCGTCATTGAAGAAAACCATATGTAATCTAACATGGGATTTATTAAATATTGGTGTACTAGTTTTTCTGTTGTGGGGAAAAGTGATTTATTTCTTTTCAAACAACTTTAATTAAATCGGTGCTGGTGAGAAAATGGCAAAACTAAAGTTGGTTTTCAGTTTCTAGTAGAAAAAGATTGATGAGTTCCCCTTGTTTGTTACTGAAAGGTGCCTTTTGAAAACGTGTTGAATGTTCCAGTTCAACTTTTAAATCTGACTTTGGCTCTTTGCTTAGTTTGTGAGAATTCCATAGGGGTTAGATCTTAAATGGACTTGTGGTGTAAGGTATATATAAGGTGGTCTTGGTCACTCTGCACTTGTGGATCCAAAGTCTCTCCCAACCCTTATAGATCATCCTTGCACTCTGCTTGCATTTCTAACAGTTGATTTGGGAAGTCGTTGAGGTACATTTGATTTGCACTCACGTACCAAATCCACCCTTAATGTAACATTGACACGTTTGATATCCCTTCTTTCATTGCTTTTTACCTTTAATTTACCATAAATGCATGCTTGCATTCATTGACTTGTACATCTATTTTGCAGTTCTGCTGCTGTATATCTTCTAAATTCGGAACTAGTGCGTGTGTGCGTGTGTGTGAAATTTCTGGTCTCATAAATACAGGTGTGTGAAATTTCTGGTCCTCCATGATACTGTTTATGCAAGGGACATCTGTAACGTAATTCTATATTTCCTGTTGCACAGATTACTTGTGATATATGCACTTGAGCTTTACTGGATAATTACTTGAATTCCCAAACCTTAACAATCCACATTCTTCTCTTCAGATGCATTCTTTTGTTTATTGAGATCGTTATTCCAGGGCCAACTTTGTCTTCTTCTTCTTCTTCTTCTTCTTCTTCTTCTTCTTTTTTAATATGGGGTGGTGGGGGTTGATTCTTTGATCAGTGACTCCTCAAATTTAACACGTCATTTTTTTCTAGTTTCCTAGAGTTTTCTGTGCTCACAGAAAATTAATGAAGGAAGCCGTAATTACTATATTCATGTTCTTCATATTTTGACTCTTAATCTGGATGAAGCCGTTTCTTCTTATGTGACCTTCCCACCTCATTTTTGGGAAGATTTTTGTTTGTTTAAGACGATCATCAGCATATGCCAAACTTTGATTCTGAGCAGTATCTGCTGGACATAAATTCAAAAGTGGCATCTTGTAGGCGTTATTTTTCTCATATAAATGTTCTTTCTTTTTATTTCAATGTCTTGCATGTATATGCGATTGTAGGTTTTTGTGTTAAGTTTATTATTTTTTTTTTAATAAATGATTGGCTACAAAATGATTTTTTTTAATGAACGTGCCACTGCAGTGAGGGAAAATCTTACGAATTGGCCATTTTATATTCCAAATTGAACTTCTATGGAAAAGATGAGCTCTTACAGAAACGCTGTACATGACACATTCCTCCTTTCAGGTTCTGAATAACAGCGAAGATGGTGAAAATCTGTTGCATTGGAGCTGGATATGTTGGGGGTCCTACCATGGCAGTCATTGCCCTCAAGTGCCCCTCAATTGAAGTAGCTGTTGTTGATATATCTGTTTCTCGGATCACAGCCTGGAACAGTGACCAGCTCCCCATTTATGAGCCAGGTCTTGATGAAGTGGTCAAGCAGTGCAGAGGAAAGAATCTATTTTTCAGTACTGACGTTGAAAAACACATCGCTGAAGCAGACATAATCTTTGTTTCGGTTAACACCCCGACCAAAACCCGAGGCCTTGGAGCCGGCAAGGCTGCAGATCTCACATATTGGGAGAGTGCCGCCCGGATGATTGCTGATGTTTCAAGGTCCAACAAGATTGTTGTCGAGAAGTCGACTGTTCCAGTGAAAACAGCCGAGGCTATTGAGAAGATACTAACACACAATAGCAAGGGTATCAACTACCAAATTCTCTCAAACCCAGAATTTCTCGCCGAGGGAACTGCAATTGAAGACCTTTTTAAGCCGGATCGCGTTCTCATCGGAGGGAGAGAAACTCCTGATGGTCAAAAGGCAATCAAGGCACTGAAAGATGTTTATGCCCATTGGGTGCCTGAAGAAAGGATCATTTGCACCAATCTGTGGTCAGCAGAGCTGTCCAAACTGGCTGCCAATGCCTTCTTGGCGCAGAGGATCTCGTCTGTTAATGCCATGTCGGCACTCTGCGAGGCAACTGGTGCTGATGTTTCAGAGGTCTCCCATGCCGTTGGCAAGGACACCAGAATCGGGCACAAGTTCCTCAATGCCAGTGTTGGTTTTGGTGGGTCTTGCTTTCAGAAGGACATTCTCAACTTGGTTTACATTTGTGAGTGCAATGGCCTTCCTGAAGTTGCAAACTACTGGAAACAAGTTATCAAGGTGAACGACTACCAGAAGAACCGGTTTGTGAATCAGGTTGT
Organism: Escallonia herrerae; assembly: GCA_033070095.1. Classification (NCBI taxonomy): domain Eukaryota; kingdom Viridiplantae; phylum Streptophyta; class Magnoliopsida; order Escalloniales; family Escalloniaceae; genus Escallonia; species Escallonia herrerae. The sequence continues at coordinate 16,566 of JAVXUP010000937.1, read as the reverse complement.
TTCCTCGATGTTCAACACAGTTTCTGGCAAGAAGATCGCTATTTTTGGGTTTGCATTCAAGAAAGACACTGGTGACACTCGGGAGACTCCGGCAATCGATGTGTGCAAAGGGCTTCTGGGGGATAAGGCCCTTTTGAGCATATATGACCCGCAGGTTACTGAGGATCAGATTCAGAGGGATCTTTCCATGAACAAGTTTGAATGGGATCACCCGGTTCACCTCCAACCAATGAGTCCTACCTCGATGAAGCAAGTAAGTGTGGTTTGGGATCCTTATGAGGCAGCTAAGAACTCGCATGGTCTCTGCATTCTCACTGAATGGGATGAGTTCAAGACGCTTGATTACCAGAGGATTTACGATAACATGCCAAAGCCTGCATTCGTGTTTGATGGAAGGAACATTGTGAACCCACAGAAGCTTAGGGAGATCGGATTTATTGTGTACTCGATTGGCAAGCCATTGGATTCATGGCTCAAGGATATGCCTGCTGTGGCATAAAGACAGTGTCTCTTCCTATGGGGTCAACTAGAAATGAGATGGTTGAGAGGGAGTTCTGATTCTTTGAACATTCTTATGCTTGATGTGGGATACTTCCTGTCTGCAAATTAGTTTGGCCGCAGAGTTTGTTTTTGTCTCGTTACTTAATCTCTCTCTTTAAATTGAAACAAATTATAACATAATAATGATTTTCTTTATGAGTTATTGTGTCATGAATGTGTGCTAGGTTTCATGGAAAAAGTGAAGTTGGCAGTCAATTCCCAAATTAGGTTTTTCCATGAGGCTATGAATTATCGAGGAAAAGCAACCTGAACTTGGAATTCCAGGCAGTCAATTCCCAAAGTTCAATTTTCCATGAGGTTATGAATTGTTGAGGGAAAGCAATCTGAACTTGGAATTCCAGGCAGTCAATTCCCAAGCAGAAGTGAATTTCATCCTATTCTCACTCCTTGAACAAGGCTAGGTTAAATGTTTCTCAAAAGTTGTCCAAGAAAGGAAATAGAGAAACATGTTGCCCTCTTGTTTACTTCACCAATATAGTGAGTCCCTTAATTAATTTACTAAGATATTAGCAAGTTTTTTGTTGTTAATCCTTTACAGTTGCATAATTATAAAAAACCTTGATGGTCTAGTCCAAAGTAGTCAAAAACACAATCATCTAGGATCGTTGGATATATAAAATAATAACCGCTTGCCTCTCTTAATATTCGTATCAGCTTCTCCTCATCCAATTATCCTAAATGTTCGGAAGCAATGGTATGAAACCAAGCGTTCGATTTCAAATCTACTCAAACCTGTTCCACTTCCACCGCAGATCCACAATGCAAGGGGTCAATTGCGTCACCACCAAACAAGACTGGTGGCATATTGAAAGCCCACCATTGTCACTGGTTTGTTAAGGTCCTTTCTTAGTCTGCTGGATGGTAGACATTCAAGGACTTAGAAGTAGATTTGGACCAACCCTAAGTTGGACACATACTTGTCAATGAAAACTCAAAAATGGACAACTAATAGCAAGCTCGACTTGCAATTTCAAGATTTGGGTCCCTCCACCATGATCTAGTGAGGAATCCTCCCAGTAGTACTAGTAATATCCATTATATGCATCTGGTTGCGTGTACTGTTTATTGACTCGTATGTGTTGTGACGTATTTTGGTACTGTACTGTCATATGTCAAGATATTCTCTTATTTAACAGGGGAAAAAAAAAAAACTTGCACTATCATTATAAAGTAAGACGTTTGAGGGTCAAAATCAAAGAAAAGTAGAGAAAGAAAGAATAAAGCTAATGCATGCAATAGAGTCACTCAATTGTATTTAATCAGCTAAAAAGATGTAGTCAAGGCCTTTTTGTGCTCATTTGTTAATATATTTTGGCCGAACCGTAAGTAAGGAGTATTTTCAGTCAACTTAAGCGTTAACCGAAACTAAAGTCCCCTACCTTAGCAATCTTAAAGGCACACCTCCCACATTACTTGGGCGCTTTAAAAAAAAAATTGTGCATTGATCTCAAAGTTTGAACTCAGAAAGTTAATGAATGGTGCATATTAGGAACGCCGGATGTAAAAGTAAAAGGTGGAAAGTTGGGGACATGGCCACCCTTTGGCCTAATTAATCACTTTTTTCATACACTTTCTCCTTGAAAAATGATTATTTTAATGTAAACGAGTAATATAGCCATAATTGCACTTGTACTTTTTCTTAAAGTATCTAATCAATATTGAACAAATAATAGTCTATCTCTAGTTTTGTGACAAACATATTTTTCATTTCGAGCTCTCCAGTGAAGTTTCATCTTAATGTTGTCCTTTATTAAATTCTTTATTACTTAATGGTTATGCTTCCTACAATGAATTTGACACGTTAAGTATTGACTTCTTACAAAGTTTTACATTGAATTATTTTTTGTTGAGGTGTAACATAGACTTTGACCTCTTAAAAGTGAACCTAACTTTATTAAGATAGGTTGTAAACCACTACTTAAAACCAAACATAAAAATTACTTAACTTTGTTAAGATAGATGGTAAAATTAACAAATTAAGAGTTTCTTATGGTATTATTCCTTATAAATATATATATTTTTCACCGCCTTTGTAATATTATCTTCTTTACTTTATTTTTTAGAGACAAATGTCCTCATGGTCCTTGAACTATACACCTTTTGTCGTCTTAATCCCTCAATTTTTTTTCGCGTTGTTGTAGTCCTTTAACTTCAAACCGTTTGCCATACAAGTCATTTTCTCTGTATTCACTTCTGTGGCCCCCACAGCAAGGACAATAGAGTCATTTCTCAATTCCCGAGAACCAAAAGCTCGCTTGTGATCCCTAAACTATTAACGTGTTGCTCAATTAGTCCCTGAACTAATTTTGCAATTTTGGTCATTTAACATTGTATCATTAACCAGTTTCGTTCTTTTAATCACTTCATTAGGTTTTATACATCGATAATAAAAAGTTAATTTATACCCCCATCAAATAAATTGCCACCACGACCATGGTTTTTTAGTATTGTTACCACCGATCTCTATACAAGGTGGTTCTGTCCTTACTATACACCATCGACACCCTCTCTCTAGAGGTGCAAGTTGAATTGAGCTTTTATGGATTTAACCAATCTAACCCAAGAAAATGTTGACCTTCACCAAATCCAATCCACTTAGTTACAATGGGTTAGGATGGTTGATTCAATATTATAGTTGGTTATTTAGGCTTGACATCATAACCCATTTATAGTGATCACTGCCTGCCATTGTCATCAGCAAGCCACCACCAATACTGCCGATTGTAGCCAACTCCCAATCCTATGTCGTCAGCAGTCGGTCACCGGTCATCACTCTTGGCAGTCACAACCACCAACCGTCGATCACAACCACCAATCTCAACCACTACAGCCAGCTTCTGCCAGCCCCTAAACCCCCCCCCCCCCACCCCACCCCACCCCCGTCTCGCCCATCACCTTTCAATTAACCAGCGACTGGCTACCAGCGATGGGGGGCTGGCTATAGTCTCAGCTGCTGATGGGGCAGGCAGTGGCACATTGGCAGTTGAGGCAGTGGCATAGTGGAGTCGTCAACAGGATGTCACGTTGTTGGTTGGGTTGGTGACAGAGAGCCGGTGTTGATGGTGCACACTGAGAACAAAGCTATCTTGTAGAGCGCTACATTGTCATGGTTGCGACTTATTTTATGGGATATAAATTAACTTGTTTCATAGACGTACGAAGCATAATTGAAGTGATCAAAATGATAAAACTGACTAATAATGCAATATTAAAGGATAAAAAGTGCAAAAAACAGTTCACGGACTAATTGACTAACATGTTAATAGTTTAGGAACGATGAGAGAGCTTCTCGTTCTTGAGAATTGAGAAATGACTCTAATCCCTTATTGGGGCCACAAAAAATTATATTTTGAAGGAAATGAAGAAAATGACTTGTATGGCAAATGATTTAAAGTTAAACGACTACAACAGCAAAAAAATTAGTTGAAGGATTAAGATGACGAATGGTATATAATTCAAGGACCACCGGAATATTTGTCTCTTTTCTTTATATATGAGAGAGTCAAATTCATCTAAATTTGCGCTACTAAATATTTCAACTTGAAAAGCATATCATTTTCACTACCTTAAAATAGGAGCCACACTTGATTATTTCACTGCAAATATATATATATATATATATATATATATATATATATATATATATATATATATATATATATATATATATATATCTTAAAGGCTGTTTTGGTAGCCTATCCAGAATATATTGCAACAGTGGCACAAGTAATTGCTACTTGGATGGGTTAACAAATCATATTTTCTACGTTTTCAGAGTATGTAGCTTAAGATTGCTGTGTGTGTGTGTGTGTGTATATATATATATATATATATCTATCTTAAAGGCTGTTTTGGTAGCCTATCCAGAATATATTGCAACAGTGGCACAAGTAATTGCTACTTGGATGGGTTAACAAATCATATTTTCTACGTTTTCAGAGTATGTAGCTTAAGATTGCTGTGTGTGTGTGTGTGTATATATATATATATATATATATCTATCTTAAAGGCTGTTTTGGTAGCCTATCCAGAATATATTGCAACAGTGGCATGTTGTGCCTACTACCTAGTATCAAGTAATTGCTACTTGGATGGGTTAACAAATCATATTTTCTACGTTTTCAGAGTATGTAGCTTAAGATTGCTAGGAAATATATTTAAAAATAATTGGATCACCAAAAACATACATACCGAAAAATAAAATAGCAAACAAGTTAACCCCACCTTATTATAAACACCACCTGAATCTTTTTCACTTCGTAAATTCTAACTACAAGTTGATCCCGAGATGGCTAAGTTCATAATACTTCAGACCATTAAAAACTTTAGGAACGAATATATAACAACTAATAAGTGCACATAGACATCAGTATTTAAGGATAAAGACAAGATAGCAAAAACTGCAAAACATTAAAATTTGCAAATTCGGTCATTTCACAATGTAAGGAATTTAAAATGAAAGAATTTCAAACTTTCTAGTATTTCGAAATGCTTCATTTAAACACATTCAATTTTAAAAATAATAATTCAAAAACAATATTTTTAAGAAAGAGGCTAAAAAATTCCCTTGATTTTTGTCAACATAAAAAATCAAAAGTACATTTTAAAGAAAGATGATTAGAATTGTACTCACAGTCAACAACACCCTTCATTTAAAACAAATTCTTAAACTAAAACATAGGTATCTCAAGATGGGGGGGGGGGGGGGGAATCTATACCCATACCATCCGTGCTTCACATATAGTATAGATTTTTAACGATCGATGAGGTTCAACATTATTATAGTGTAGCATCATTTTCTTGCAATTACAAAATCAATGCATTTCAACGTCAAATAACTTACAAACAATGCAACCAATCCGGCTAGAAGACCAGGAAAATTGACATTCCAACTCCCATTGCTAAGGATTGAAGTTGGTCAGTTCAATTGTATAGGGGAATACCATTTTCTTTAAACCAGGTCAGGAGGAACCCATCGCATATTATAAACGTCGCAATCTACAACAGTTTTGGTCATTAGCTCAATAAGTTCCCGAGGCTATAACAAGATGATTACAGACTAACTTGTTTGGCCAAGAATAAATTAGAGGCAAAATTACAGATGTGAACGCTACAAAATTGCATGTACGTATTCTATTCCTCAATGTCAGTGTCGTCGTTACCTATACAGCCGTACTCCCAAAGATCAGTTATTTGGACCGCAGATCTAATCAGTAGCTGCACGGCCTTCTCCCTTGGGCATTTTCTTCGATGCAGCTGCAGCAAGGAAAGTATTAAACACCATACACATTCATGTCAACGCATGTTGATACGGGATCCAGCTTCAAACCATGAATTAAGCATAAACCAATATAACCCCTTCTTTCAGCTTGATATTTTTCACTAGTGCCAGAAATTTTTTCACTTGTAACGCGTGGTTCATGTTTATAAGGAGGTGATCATGTGTTTGCAACTATTAAATTGCTATACCATGTATTTCTAGACTCTAAAATATAACATGTCTCTGTGTGTGTGTGTTTGGGGGGGGGGGGGGGGGGTGTGGGTGTGGGTGTGAGAGAGAGAGAGAGAGAGAGAGAGAGAGCATACGATCTTCAACATCTTTTAACTGGTAATAGTGCGGAGCTATTTCTACCAGCCACTCTGGTTTCAGTTCGCTAACCTGCAAAAGGATTTCAGAACATTCATTATAGTTACAAACTATAATGCAGCAGAAACTTTACAGAACAAACAGTGAATAAGGCCTGATCATGTTGGATGACAGAACATACATAAACGAAACGATTACCTGTCGCATGTACTCTTTACTTGTTAAGACCAACTCATGGTAGACAACCCATCTAGGAAGCGCCTGGGAAGGAACAATGTAAAATGTCAGCAATCATAGTGCTCAACTAAGCCTAAAGTCCTAAACTACACAAGATCGGCAGAAACATCAACAATCATGGTACTAAAGCTTTCCAAATATGTTGCAGAATAAAGAATCATTATTTGACTTAACGGACATGATGTATGAAAATTGTAAGCAAGAAAGTGTTCATACACGATGAGAAAAGAAAGGGGTGCAAAAACTATTTAACATTTAATTCTTCAAATGTGTTCACCCTGCTAAAATTCAGTCTCTCATTTTGGCCAGGGATCTTGCTGCCAGGCCTGCTGCAGCGCTGCTGCCTATCGAAAAGGATTTTTCAAAGTGCAAAAGGAAATGGTTAATAGACAGAGGAGATGCTGCTCTTCTAAACATCAGAATCTGATTGACTCATATGATATGTGATGTATGGTAGTGATAACACAAAAGTCACAATGCTAATTGACAACTTTTGTACTCGTGGCCATTAATAACACCACATTCAGATAGCATTAGACATAGTTTACCTGAGCTAACCCAGAGCTGGGATGAATGTAGACAGTCTGGGGATGTTTTACAGTTCGGTAAGACCCATTCTTCTGCATCCTTGCAGAGTGTGGAAAATATCCTGCAAAAATGTGAATTAATCATCAAAAAATAGAAAAGACAATAAAAGATAAGATGTGAGACATAATACAGTGGCATTTACTCAACTACCAGATTGTGTTCCCTTTGTACTTTATTGTACTCTAATTTTTTTCATTATTGTTACAACCTGATGTAATGGCCTTCTTAATGGCTTCCAGATCGTTGAAGTTAGAAGTCAATTCAATTTCAACCCTCTCCAATAGCCCTTCCAGTTGGTCTCGTATGTCTCTAGCACGCTTCATACTTCTCACCTGAAAGAAAAAAAAATATGAAAGAAAAAAAATAAGTCTCTTAGGCATTGCTCATCTACCGACAATGGATAGATTCCAATGTGGGAAAGAAATGTTTAGTCGGTGTGCTGTCATCAAGTCAATTTTCAAATTGCTACCAAATCATATAATCTTCACTCAAAAACAATTGCATTGCCATTTTCCATGTTAAGACTTACGAGTCCACAACAACATTTCCGTTATGAGTGTTCCGGATTCCCAAAAATAGCCACACCTAGGTTCCAGCAAGTACTTAGAAAGTAACGGAATGTATTAACTCTCAAGGCTGGAGTGCCTCAAGTCCTTAACAGCTTAAGCGATGCTTATGTTTCAATTGTTTCATAGCCTTTAACCAAAAATTTTGGCAAGTTGCATATAAAAATGACAAGAGCCAGTACATGAGATATAAAAACACACCTGAATGTAGTTCTCATAGCACCACTGCGTTGAGAAGTTAGTTTCCCTCCAAGAATTGTACACCTGACATAGTAACAGTAAACAAGGCCAAATGCCTTAAAGGAGAATTCTTCAACCAACATAAAAAAATGTTCACAGTTGAGAAAGATATATGACAATGTCAAGAGAAATAGAGCAACGATGATAAGCATGAATGTACTCCCAAATGTACAGATTTAACAGTACAAGGCCACCAACCTTAAGTAATGCAATGTGGTCTCCAACATTACCCGTGTGAAAAATCATTCTTGCATTGTCTGCATGGACCTGCTTGTCCTTTGGACGGTAAAATATTGAACTTCCAATGGAAAGCATGGCTGCTATCGAAATAACCTCATCAGAGCATTTATACTTTTCAGAAGCAACAATCATCTTTGACAGCATTGGATCCAGAGGAAACTCCGCCATTTTTCTGCCTACCTTTGTCAACTCCCCAAGTTTGTTAAGTGCGCTAAGCGCAAAGAGTAGCTCCAGGGCTTTCAGTAAAGCCTCAGATGGTGGTGGATCCATAAAATCAAAGTTTAAAAGGTCATGAATGCCCAGGCTCTTGAGAGAAAGCACAACATTCGCCAGGTTAGTCCGTTGTATCTCTGGCACAGTATTATCTTCCAAATCATTGTAATAGTTGTAAGCAGTATACAGCCGGAAGCATTTTCCAGGACCCGTTCGTCCAGATCGACCAGCCCGTTGATTAGCTGATGCTTTCGAGATGGGATGTACTAGCAATGACTCCATTCCAGTCCGAGGATTATAAGACTTCATTTTGCAAAATCCAGGATCAATGACATACTTAATCCCATCAATGGTCAACGACGTTTCAGCTATATTTGTAGCCAGGACAACCTTGCGGGCGCTTTCTGGAGTGGGTTCAAAAATTTTCGCCTGTAACTCCGTTGGGAGGTTTGCATAAATTGGGCATATAATCAGCTCAGCAATTTTAGTTCCCAACCCCCTTGTGCGATGCTTAAGAATTTCCTCAGCCGTTTCTATCTCCTCCTGGCCAGTGAAGAAGATCAATATATCACCATCACATGGTTGTGTTACATGAATTTGAAGAGCAGTAACAATGGCTGCATCCAAGTAATCTGCCTCCGGAGCTTTTGTGTAGTTTATCTCAACTGGATATCGCCTTCCAGGTATTTTAAAGATTGGAGCAGAATCAAAATAATCACTGAACTTCTCCGCATCTAGAGTTGCACTTGAAATAAGGAGCTTCAGGTCAGGACGAAACCGAGCAATATCCTTTACATAGCGGAAGTAGTAGTCAGACAATCAATAAAAGAAACGATGGCCTGTCTGTCTCTCTCTGTCTCAGTGTATATAAACACACACACACACACACACATGTATATATGACTTACCTTAACCAAACCAAACAAAATGTCAGTTGATAGTGTTCTTTCATGAGCCTCATCCACCATCACCACACTGAAAATTTGAAGGATTAATAAGTACCTATGCCACCTTATTTGCAATAGCACTATTTCAGTCTAAAAATGTAGCACACCTGTAACTTGAAAGATCAGGTTCACCAAGAAATTCTCGCAGTAGCATTCCATCTGTCATATATTTCAGGACAGTTTTATCTGAAGTGCAATCTTCAAAGCGGATTGAGTAGCCAACCTGACAGACAAGAGAATGGTTAGTTCGGCCTAAAACCTAATATGGCAAACATATAACAAAATGAGTAAAAATGAAAAAAGAAAAAGGCCCTCAAATCGCCCATCTAGTAAAACATCTAAGAACCACCAAACGCCACATCAACGGATTCCATAGTCTTAAAATCCATATAACTGGAGATATTGCCAATTTGCACTCACAGTTGGTTGTTCTCAGAGCACATGAACAAATAAAAGAGTATGTTCTTAAACCACCCGATCACGTAAACATAATATGCTACACATTCTTGAGAAATTCACAGCAGGGTGCTAGTTTGATACAGCTATATAGTAAAGGGTACCTCGTGCCCAAGTTTGACCCCCATTTCTTGAGAAACTCGAGCAGCAACGCTCATAGCAGCAACTCGTCGTGGCTGGGTGCAACCAATCTGCAAAATAGCAAAAAACTGTAATCTCAGTTCCAAAAGGTTCCTTGCAACAGAATGTTAGATTTCATGACCAAATCATCACATTGAATATTGAACAGGGACACCCTTCTTTTGTCAAAAATTTAGGGTTACCATATAGTGATGTACTAATTACATCAGCGTGAAGTAAACTTAGCCTGGTTATCCATCCTAAAATCGTCTTGATCACACATATACCATGGGTGGATTTAGCCGTTCCCGCACCAAGTAACCATAAATATCTCCAAATTTGCAATAGCAAGTTACTATTAATCTTCAAAAAAAAAAAACAATGATAATATAGAAGGTAGACTTAAATACAACCAGCCAGGAGGAGTTCCTGTTTTTAAAATCAAGTTAACCAAATCTCAAGAAGAATTTTGTTCTGATAGATAACAAGAAATAGTCATAAAACACCCGAAAAACGAAAGAAAAGAGAACACGAGGAGAAAACTTTAAGTTCCAGACACTCTTGTAAGTGGCACTATCATCAAATTCTTCTATTGACTAGGCCATTTTAGATTTGCTGATCTCGATATGCAGCATATAGAACAGCAAAAGTCCGATGACAAGAAGGACCAACATAGAAAAGTCTTACTTCTCCTCCATTTTGCTTTCTTCTCTATTTCTTTCTCCTTCTTTTTGTTCTCTCCTTTTTCCTTCCACAAAACCGTTTATCTGAAAACTTGGCAACTTTGCATTGATAAAATTCTATCAACACTATATTGTCGAAAAATAGCAACTCAAATGAGTTTGCAATACACAGAAGAACATCAACTTTATCGCCAACATGTATCTTGTCCATTTACTTCCATTGTCGACAGAGCACAACTTGCAGATGACACTAGGTGGTGAACCTTCTTATTTGTTGCAACCCAAGTAACCAAAAAACCTTTCAGCATGAGAAACCCAAAGGAGGTGGGTCCACTATCATTTTCACTACTTTGCATACTTTTTGCTCTTTGTTGGTAAATCATACTTCAGCCCCGTGATTAACAACAAAGCCAACCCAAAAGGAAGGGAAAAACAACTTTTCACAAGTTAACTAATATACCACAAAGTAACAGTGCAAGCAACCATTAATAGCAAGCTATCACTGAGGAACATGATGAATGAAAGAGAACTTGTACCTTTCCGCGTTTTGTGTACCCGCCCTCATGAAGATATTGGGGTATCTGAGTCGTCTTTCCAGAACCCGTCTCTCCAACAATGACAAGCACCTAAGAAAGTGGATAGTTAAAACCACAATCTGGGCATATATCCAGACAGATTCAGAGGTTTGAGGAACATAAATTTCAAACGCAACACTCAAAGAATATTCAAACCACCTGATGATCGTGAACTGCTTGAAGCAAGGCATCTCGGTAGGGATAGACAGGCAAAGTTTTTCTATCATCCTGAAAGGCATGGAAAATAGGTGAGAAACATATAACACTAGTCTGTGACATATTGTTATGTCCCCACCACATAATGTTATTTCTCAAGCACTTTCATACCATGCCAAATTATAGAAATTAAGGATATAGCAATAATATCACAATATCGACATATATCTTGAACCATGTACGCTCTGATTGGAGATAGACTGGTCGACGTTTGTTACCGATTAAAACAAAAAAGGAGATAGGTAATGCGCACCTGAAGTTTCTCAAATGCTGACTCAGCCATCGATTTCTCAAACTCAGCAGATGAATCGTCTTCAAACTGCAAGTAAGAGAGAGAAATTCTTAAATGAGAAATTCCATTAAGACCTTCGAACATAATACTATAAGGAAAAAAAAGGAACTGTACATACATTAACACCATCCATCATCCCATCCTGTATGAACTCAATCTGATCCTCAAACACAAACCTATCCAAAAACAAATACATGAAAAGTAAAAAGTTGTGTGCTTACTAAATGTATCACCCCGTCTGCATAAGTTCACAGGTCTAAATATCTTAGCTGAGAATTTTACCAATAGAAAGAAATGCACTGAGAAGGGGAACAAAAATACAAAGAGAAATACAATTAACCAACATAATAAGGGGGCAGAAACAAACGCACAAAAAGTCACATAAGACTTACTTATAGTCATCAGATATCTGCTTTCTATCTTTTGAACCGAATTTGAGAGTTGCCTTCCCTGCAATATCACAACTCCAGAATTAGAATGTTGAATATTGTGAAATATTGTAGGCAACGAGAACATATCAACCAACAGATACCAATCTGGTGATCTTCCCATGCTTCTTGTTCTGCAAATGGGTTCATTTTATCCCCTGCATTTTGGTCTCTGGAAGAAAAAGAATACGTCTTAACCGCAAAACTGAATGGACTTTTCAGAGAATAATGGTTTGTGCAGTAACTGTGACCGTGTGCGGATGATCGTGACAGATGTAAATACTTGCTCCTTGTGATACCAACTGACCTGTAACGCTCCATAGCCACAGCAAATCTCTTCTCCTGATTTACACCACCTTCTTGATCATAAGCAGTGGGCATCCTATACTGCAATAGAAAAAGTTTGGGAAAGTGAAATGGAAGATTTATCAATAACATAGGAATAAAAACAAAAAGAAAGAACATATAAAATGATTTCATCGTATTTTTTCACGCTTACAAGTATGTCTCTAGATAAAAACGCCTATGTCGAAATTTGGTCTATTTTTTCTCTTAGCTCTCTACTTCTCTAAACATTGTTAGAATTTAGAAAGCTGAGATCTTTGCACAATACAACCATTTTCAACTTCTCCAGTGTTTTCTTTCCTCTGCCAATCCCTCTTGCAGCCTCAAATGGATGAGATGAAAATGCTTTTCAAACAAAGCTTGCCAAAGCAGCCTTGGTTTTTTATAGGGGTTGAGATTTGGGAGAGCCCGCCACGAGCAATCCCCTTTTTTCTCTAAATTACATTACTATATGTGTGTGCGTGTATTTCTTCCCCACGCATTTAGGAAAATCCCGAAACCATCAGACATCATGCTTTGCTTGCGTAAGAGATTGTGATTGCCTTATGAAACCCATGAAATCATAAGTACCTACTTTTGCTAGCCCTTTTGGGGGAGGCTTTGCCCCGTGATTGGGCCTCGGACGTGGGTCATTATACTAGATCTCAGACAAAGCAATACCAATGCACATACAAGAAAGGTCTAGCATAGATGCAGTTTTAAACAGGAAAAATATTGAGTATAGGCTTTCATTTCTGTTTCTTGTGTTTCATAAGTTTCAGATGACTGCTTCCGGTGGAACTTTCATTGGTTGAGGCAGCTTTCTACTGCATATAAGCTGTTTGCCATACCTAAGTTGGCACCCTTCACGGCAGCTACCAGCTTTCTTCTTCAGCGGAATCCCTCAAGGGATTGGCATGAGCAGCTCTGGCTTCTACGGAATGGGAGTGGAGCCATTCCTGCTACGAGACTGACTATGCTATTCTAACTCGCCTTGTATTCAATGATGTAAAGCCGACTTGAAGGTGACCACTATCCCATACCACCTCACTACTATAATAGCCGGCACTAGAAATTTCACCAGTGTACATAGAGGTAAACCAATTAAAACAAACAAGTGTTAAAGACTCGTCCAATATGCAAGGAAAGTTGAAGCTGAGGAGCATCTTCCTTCAAAAGGCAGCAGCTTCCACTCCCTAAAATATGCGGGTACTTTTGCTTTCAAGCTCGTGGTAGTTAAGTTTCACAACTTATCTTTGTTTGAAGTTATATGATCAGGAAAGCAGTGTGTCATGTAACGTCTCCCCATCCTCCCAAATTTTATATACTAAAGCAAGCAAACCAACTAAGAACAGAGAATCAACTTAGCTATCATTTGCAGAGTGTTTAACTCAGATTCGCATGACTAGCCACTTTAGAGGAATAGTAAGGCCAAGTTGGCTTACATGTGTATAAGTGATGACTCGCGCTCTCTCATCTCTTCAGATGGAACATGAAAAGTTGAAGGCTGAAAATAATGTGTTCACCTTCCATCAGGTGTGAACTTCAGGCTTGGCCTCCATTTTTTTCATGTTCCATCTGAAGAGATAGAGAGCGAGAGTCATCTCTTATTCACATGCAAGCCAACTTGGCCTTACTATTCCTAAAGTGGCTAGTCATGCGAATGTGATCTAAACACTATAAATCATAGCCAAATTAATCATCTATACTCAGTGGTCCAGAATAGTTGGGTTTCGCCGTAAAACCTTGTTACTTGGCTCTGTTTGAAAATGTTTTGGTTTTCAGTTTTTTCTCCACTGGAGAAAAAAAAACGCGCTTGGCACACAGTTTTCTTTTTTTCCCCCTTCAATTTTGAAAACCAGTTAAAACAGGGCGGCTGTTTTCCCATTTAGGAGTTTTGGGTTTTCAGTTTTGGTTTTTATTTTGAGACCACCACCACCCTCCCACCGCCACAGTCACTGCCTGCCGCCGGCCACCACTGGCGACCACCGCCACCGCAACCACCACAAAAGAAAAAACTGGGAAATCAAACACCAAAAGAAAAAAAAAACTCAAAATAAAAACTGGGTAATCAAACACCCATTTGTTTTTGTAAAAAATAAAAACTAAACTAGTTTTGGTTTTTGTTTTTTGGAAAAAGAAAACCAAAACTGGAAGCGATTTCAAACGCTACCTTAGTTGACGTTATTTCTGGTTTTAATAAAAGGGCATGTTTCATTAATTGGTGATGTATTGTTATTCATATATCTCTACATTAATGTAATATGACTTTTGTGTATATATATAGACTTATACACGGATGATATAAATCTTGTGATACATATGATAGAAAAAAGGGTTTTCACAACCTTAGATGAATTTCTAATAGGTTGTAGGGCTTAGTGAAATGGTTTATCTTGACCATAAAAATCGAGACTTCGAGTTGAGAACTAGTGCACCAGTGTAATGCACTGAGCGGGATCAATGTGAACAATATTTTATCGTATTACTGTTTGATAAGATAATTTCTCATGATGATGCTAATAAGTGAAAATCAGTAATTCTGAGATAGTAATGAACTCAAATTCATAATATACATTGCTTTAATATTCCAATGAGTGCGATTCTTTTATAATGATCAATAGCTCAGCTATTGGGTAATGTGTGCTAGTGATCTTGAGAACATTATCTATTGTCATGAAGTTCCACATCATCTTTTGAGAATATGATATTCCCTTAAGTTAATCCACCGTTGATCATGAAACTTGGCCAAGTCTCCTAGTAAGGTATATAACTAGAAGGTTAATTTTAGATCTGAATCAATAAATGATTAAGGTTATGAATTGTGTACTTTAAGGATTAGTTATAACTGCTTGCACTACTACAGTAACTGACTTTGAGATATTTATGAATATCTTGTAGAGGGAAACTTCAAAGATACTTAGTAAAAAGGGCTTAAACCATAATTACTGGATTAGAGTGCAATTATGGTTATTTAGTGGTGTTAACTATAACTAATAGGTTCTGAATAAGGTTATGAGATAACCTTATGATTATAGAATCCTATCCTATCCTATTGTAGCTAAAAAAGGAAACCCTTAAGGATCCTCCTCGTAGCCTTAATTATGACCAGATTAGAGACATAAAGATTAGACTAATCATGTTTTTTTTAGTGCATCAGAAAGCAATTTCGTTCCTCTCTCTTAGAATAAGCTTTGTGAAGGGTAGGGTTTTGGGTGGCAAGCTTGTAGTCCACTCTCCAGGGTCCTGCAAGGTCATAGGAGGGAAGATCTAAGGAGAAGCTCAATGCATAGTAGTCCAGTCCAGCTATATCAGCCAAAGTTGGTTAGTCTTTTTTTCAGTCTTCTTTTGCATACTATCATATTCATGTAAAACCATAATTAAGATCGAGGGGCAAGTACCATAATTGAGATCGAGGGGCAAGTATTGGATGTTAATATTCTTAAACCTATACTTTTTCAGAATTTTCCAACAAGAACTCCAATTAGAAACCTTAAGTAGAACAATAGAAATGATAGCTAAGATAATCGTCTATACTTGGTGATTAGGCACAACCTTAACCAACTCATTATCCATTATTCTTTTCACCTGTCTGTATACACTACTTGTCAAAGAAACGTATGCATACAGATCCGTCAATGGTTGAGTTTCGAGTTCTGGGTACAATTAGCTGTACACAACCTAATCCTGCTATGGCCTAGAGGCTATTTCCTTATTTTGAACTTGTGCCCTCCAGGTCATAATGAAAGGTATTTTACCGCTGCACCAAGGCTCGCCCACTTTAGAAAACTAGAAAAAAAAAAAAGATATATCTGCAACAGTAACAAACCAACTACAATCCCAAGGAATAACCAAAAAAAAGCATAATAGATTTGAACTTATATCCTAACAAGGACAAAAGCAATTACTGTGGTCAAAACTTGATCAGCACAAGTATCCATGGAAACTACAGGAAAAAATCTTTTTTATACAAGCATTGCTTATTACCTCAGTTACGTTATCATCCTCTTCAGAACGCTTCTTAACAAGGTCATATATTTGTTTCTTGTATCTGCCAATACAATGCATGTTAGTAATCCATGACCAACAATCTGCTGCATACCAATACTCCACAGTTATGTAAGCATCTTCACGGTGCATACGGACTTTTCAGTAAGTATATTAGTGTTGGACACCCAGACACATGGATAAGGGTGTGGGATGAGTGTGAGAGACATTTTTATCTCACATCCCACTAATATGCAGTGTGTAACTGTAGAAAATGCAATGATGTAAAGATTCTATTTCTTTTTA